>CM022546.1:14027562-14059260 GCA_012273795.1 Dendrolimus punctatus | reverse complement strand
CCTATAATGGAAGGCCTAGCCCAGCAGTAGGTCATTTATGGGCTGTTATTATATCCGATATTCTACAACATTATTATGTTATATCGGGTTATTACCCCAATTGAAGAAATAGCCAATAATTCCCTTCCTGAGACTTTGATTGTTCCTAATTTCAATACAGTATTTTTTTAAACTACAGAGAATACTTAACGAGAAAGTTTGTAAAGAGGGATTGTATTTAAACTTTTCTCTCAATAAAATATGAGATCTTTGACCGAGACCCAAGAAAAAGGAGCAAAAAGGGTTCCTTGCGTTCAACTTTCTTATTAAAGTAAGTGATCACGATCAGAAAGTGTTTTGGGCTATGTGAACTTGAGCAAAACTAATATCGGAGAATTTATGATTTATAACGGTTGCTCTATAGCTAATAAATAACAGAAAATTATGTTTTGTTTTACCTAGTTGTGCACTACCGTTTGAGTATTGTATTTTAAGTGAAATGATGTTATCTTCTTTTAAATATGGCTTTGTACGGTTTGTATATCTTGCATGACTGAACGTTCAAGTGTTATAGTAATCTTAGAATAGAATATACTTTGTTGTACAATAAAATTTATGAAATAGTACACAAAAATAGCTTAGAATTAGAATACAAATGGCGGTCTTATCGCTAACAGCGATCTCTTCGAAACAAACTTGGGATGGAGAGAGAAATATGGCCCAAAAGCTAGGGCAGGGTTTGCTGCACAATATTTTAAAAGTGTGTTTATATATTAATATTTAATCTTCTAGCAAATATATAGCAAGTGAAAGCTGGACCTATATATCCTACCCCCGAGAATCAGCCAAATTGTAGGTCTTTGAATGACACTAAAAAATACGATCGTGTGGTTAGTGAAACAGCTGTATTTTAGTAAAAAATTGGAAACTGTAGATTTTTCATTTTTCTATCGTTCATGTATTATCTCTGGATCTGCGAGGTCCACTGACAAAGGGTTTCTTGATAGAATTATGTTAAAACTTTCTAATATAACCTGTTGTTAGTTTTACAGCTATTTAACAAGGCAATGTTGCCAACTTTCTGACAGAAAAATACTGTCTAGGATAGTATTTAAAAGTAGTTTGATATTATTTTTCATATAACGTACACAGACACGGAAAGTATTTTACTAGTATTAGTAAAATACGTAAAACTTACGTAGCCATATATAAATAAAAATGAATCGTACAAATGTATGCACGCGCCTAACTTGAGAATGTGTGAGTGAATCCCCGGATAGTTTAGATTCACAATTGAAACCGGTAGGAGGCACTAGAATCGGGTCCTAGATTTTTATATTTTCAGGAGAGACCGTCTGACAAGTTACAACGAGGGAGCGCTAGTAAAATATAAGATAAGCAAAATATACTTTGTAACTAAACAAAGCAAATGCCAACAGAGACCTAAAAAAACAATAAAGGCGATGGCGACTTTAAAATAGACTTGACTAAGGATAGTTGGTTTATTTAGAGAACAGGATGCGGGTTGTAGTGGTTGGGTTTCAGTAATACGATACACACAAGTGTGATGAGGTGATATAGGCAGGCTTAAATCAACTGCTTTTATTAATAAACTTTATGTTTTAATTTATGTCCTGGCTACAAATACTATCTCACTTTGGTGAATGATAAATGAATAATATTTAAAAAGGTAGACTGAAACTTTGATAACGACCGCCTATTACATAGCCTTCTGTTGTAAAATGAGGTCTATAAAGTTGTCACGGACTAACTTTGTTTACAGGTTAGAACCACAGAAATGCTAGTGATAATCGTTGTTATTTACATGTACACAAAATGTGTGTTTCCATATTATAAGTAGTCAAGATTTTTATAATATTGTTACAATTTGGGCCACCTGCATATCTGTAAACAAAACACATTTATTACCCGTCGGTGTAATGTGTGAGCTAATAACACTGCAAATGTTTTTATGAACTTCTTCTTTTGTTTACTTTGTGTTTAAAATTTGTAATCGAAAAACAGCCCATTGTATATTGTAATATTTATGGTAGTCATTAGCCAGGTGTGATTCTTGGAAATTCAGTCCACGCAGTCGAGCAGACATATTGTATTTGTACAGTATGAATCAATGTTCCAACGGAGGAACTGCCTCACCCCTTTCGCAGTTGAGCGATGACCACAAGCGGAGCAAGACGTGTGTACTACATTCAGTAATCTATTTAGTGACGGACTCTGCGCGTGTTATTATATTTGTACCTGTGTTATACGTGTTTTTATAGTTATAATAAATTCTATAGCTATTCTAACGGCATTTTAACTCGAGTCCTGCAACTCGTAACAATATTATAGATTAATAATTATTAGTTATGTATTAAAATCCATCCATCAGAATGCATTTTGCTTTTCCATAAAATTTATCATTAGTGCAACAGACATCCCTGTCTGTTGTTTCTTGGTTTCCCAACCCAAGCCTTGGAAAGCGGTTACCATCGCTTATGGCCATTTGCAACACCAGAGGTGCTACAAATGCGCTGCTGCTCTCTTAAGGGAGACTGGAACCTGGACACCAATGCCGGAACACAACTCGAAGTTGTTATAGCGGCATACCCTATGCCATGGGTGTATCCATGCAGTCGGGCGAATACTCTACCACCTGGCAGTGGGTTGTTTTCCCGCAGGAAATTCTATGCTTTCTCCGTTCCTACACGAATAAAACATTAATTATTATTATTACTAAAGCCGTGTGAGTAATGTTTAGTGATAAATAAGTATGTGGTCCAAATAAACAACAATAATATAGAACGTTCTAGTGAATATAAATTTCAGTCGTTAGATTCAAAGTGGTAACACGGCCATTGAAGAATTTTCTGCAGAAACGCGTCTTGGTCACGCAACCGTGTGCTGTATTGAATCAATAAATACTATCTCGCTGTTATTAACGCTTTCTATTGCACACTTTGGATTTGTTTGACTTATGCGTACATGTTTAATTTACACGTACTTCCAACTTTAGCTTGTTTACATTAACTAAGTACATACATACATATTCCCGTACTCTGTGACAATAAGCTGTTTAAAATAAAAATTGTCATCATGCATCTTAGCAGTCAGTTGGTTATTTTTGAATTATTTATGAGTTACTTTACCATCTCTTATCCTTAAGAGGAGTTTATGGGTAAGATTTTCAATAATCAGTTGTTGAGCAGTTTCTTAAAATTTAACAAACGATCATAAGTAAAGCTAACGACGATTTTGAGGAAGTTGAAGCAGGCAACGAAACAAAATATCTTCTCCTACCGTTTTTGTGAATTGTGAACTATTTTTTTTGTATGTATATATTATTATAATTATTTATTTGCTAGGTGAAACATCGGACACATAGGTATATATAACATTAATTTACATCATAAGTTATTCTTGTATGAATGTATATATGTACCATGACCATTTTTACGTGTTTTTTAAGTTTTTAATTCTTAAATTTGCATGTTACAGCCACAACCTGATACATCATCTGATAATTTAATCCAATGTAATAAATGCTCCCAGGTACGTTTTTTTAAAGGCATAAGAGGTTTGAGGATCCATCTTGGTAAAGCACATAAAGATCAAGATGACTCCTCAAACACTTTACCTTTACCGCAATCAAACGACAACACAACCCTACACCTTTTTGGAAAAAAATATCAACATGCAAACAAACATTGCCAATTTTAAAAAGAATTCCCCGTGCAGCCAGAATTACAGTATGCGAAACCTTTTCTCAAACAATAAGAAAAGTAGTAAATGAAAATTCTTTATGTACCTGGGAGAATTTATTATTGCTCCCTTACCAAGTTTTAAATATAACACAGAATGATAGAAGTACTGCAACCTCCAAAATTAAGAAAAATTGTAAGCAACTAAAAATTTTAGATTTCACTGATAATCCAAGTAGTTCCGGTAAGCGTAAGGAATCCACAAGACGGTTAACGCGGCTTGTGGAATCCAAGCTATCCGACGGTGATATTAAGGGAGCCGCAAGGATTTTATTTTCAGATGATGACATAGCTCCTTGCAATGAGATTACACTCCGTGCTTTGGCCGACAAACATCCACCTTCAGGATCGGGTCCCCAGTTGCTGGAGGAGGGAAATGATATAGATTGTTTACGCGCAACCCCAGATGAAGTACTTGCAGCCGTCATGTCCTTCAAATGTGGCTCTGCCGGTGGACTAGACGGCCTCACTCCGCAACATTTAAAAGATTTGTTGAGTGGAGACACTGGTAGCGCCGGCGAGAAACTTTTGAAGGATATGACAGATTTGGTTAATTTGATGCTTTCTGGTACAGTAACGAAAGAAATATTGCCAATACTTTATGGTGCCAACTTATGTGCGCTAACTAAAAAAGACAAAAGTATCCGCCCTATAGCAGTCGGCATGACGTATCGACGTCTCGCAGCGAAAATATGCTGTCGAGCGATAAAAGATTTAAGCTCCAGCTATTTTTTACCACATCAATTAGGATTCGGTACAAAAGGTGGCTGCGAGGCGGCGGTACATTCTCTTAGAGCTTTCTCTGCCAGCAATAGTTGTGAAGCGATCCTTAAGGTGGATGTGAAAAACGCTTTTAATTCGGTAAACCGATCTGCCCTGCTGAACCAAATAAAAAAACATTTTCCCAAAATTTACAGATACGTTTGGCAGTGTTACGGCGAAAATTCATTTCTATTATACAAAAACCACTTAATTTATTCGGCTACTGGTTGCCAGCAGGGAGACCCGCTCGGGCCTGCAATTTTTTCACTAGCCATCCATCCAGTCATAGAAAAGCTAAATTCAAAATTTAACGTTTGGTATTTAGATGACGGTACCCTAGGAGGCGACTTAGATACACTAAAAAATGATTTGACTATGCTAACTGAAGAATTCGGCAAAATAGATCTGGAACTAAATTTTTCAAAATGTGAACTTTTCATAAACCAAAATTGTGACTACCCCGTTTCTGGAATTATAAATCTGGCCCCAAATTTAAAAATTGTTAGTAAAACAAACTTGACCCTCCTCGGGGCACCTGTCTTCGAAGAATCATTTAACTCTTTCTTTGACGACAAAATTCAAAATTTTACACACAAAGTAGACAACTTAAAAATAATAAGTAAACACAGTGCATATTTTATTATTCGGCATTGCTTATTTGTTCCAAATTTTATGTACGTCCTACGGTGCTCTCCCCTGTGGAGGCACCCGAATATTCTAAATGTTTTGGATTCCACCTTTAGACAATCGCTCACTTCCATTTTAAATTTACCACTCGATTTTGAAGACCGCACGTGGACCCAAGCTACCCTGCCAATTAGGCTAGGCGGTTTGGGAATACGCAAAATCTCAGACGTAGCTTTACCTGCTTTTCTGTCCTCAGTTTATAGCACTGTGGACCTCATTGGCAAAATTATAAATCCGTCACCAAGTGACTTTGAGGTCCCATACTTGGCTGAGGCCAGAAACGCATGGTCACTAGCATGCCCGAGTCAAAATTATCCAGTGGAGCCCAAATCACAGAAGCTTTGGGACGGGCCGCTCAGCAAGTTGGTGTATGAAAATCTCTTGTCCTCTAGTGTCAACGAAGCTGAGCGAGCCCGTCTCTTAGCAGTCTCAACATGGGAGTCAGGCTTGTGGCTTCAGGCGCTGCCCTCATCAAATTTAGGCACATTCCTAGATGACACTACATTTAGGATTGCTGCCTCTATTCGACTGGGGGCACCGGCTGTAGTCCCTCATCACTGTCAATGCGGAGATAAAGTCGGTGTTTCAGGTTACCATGGCTTGTCGTGCGTCAGAAGTGCCGGCAGAATACCACGCCATGCTGCACTAAATGACATTATCCGCCGGGCTCTTGTCACCACCGGGACCCCAGCCATTTTAGAGCCAAATGGACTGTGTCGCGACGATGGCAGGAGACCGGACGGGATGTCTTTGGTGCCATGGAAGATGGGACGACCATTAGTTTGGGACGCAACGTGCGTTGACACTTTGGCAGCGTCCCATCTTCCCGATACGGCTGTGGTAGCTGGTGCAGCTGCCGCCCGACAAGAGGACCTAAAACGCCGTAAATATGCATCCATTGTCAGTGGATACATATTTGCGGCTTTTGGTGTCGAAACTCTCGGGCCATGGGGTCCAGAAGCCCATCGCCTTTGTCGAGACCTATCAAAACGGCTGATAGATGTCTCACGAAACCAAAACGCTGGCCTGTATTTTGGACAACGCATAAGCATTGCCATACAACGTGGTAATGCGGCCAGCGTTTTGGGAACGTTCCCAACTGACGGTGATTTGGGACCTATTTACTATTTGTAGTTTGTATTTTTTTAATTAAGTTGTATATATATTTTTAGAATAGGATGTATTTTATTTTTAGCCTAATTAAATTTTCTTCCTGTATTAAAAAACATATAATATATTTTTTTAATATACAATAAGTAAAGCTAATAATGTTACGAGTGAGTGTGTGAGGGTACGCACATAGGATTGGAAGGAAACACCAGTTCTCTAATTAAACGCTTTTATTGACTTACACAGCCGTGCGTGATTCTTCTCCGCAGGGTTGCCCCTACACGCACAACTAACGACGCACTGTGCCGACGATAAGATATCTCACAATACCCGTCGCCGATATTATGTTGACCACCTCATGCTGTTGCGGTGTTCACCTCCGAATTTACCGCGCGTAGCTCGCTTCTGGACCTCTTTTTAAGCTTTGCTAAACTCCTCCTTCACTAAACTTCCCACTAAACTCGTCACTGTATTCTTTTAAAGTTCTCTTCGCTGTCTTGAACTGAACGGTATACTGTCGCGGTATACCAGCACCAACTCTACGACACCGTTACTGTATACTTGTTTTGAGAATAGAATAGAATAACTTTATTGCGTAATGCGTGTACAAGAATGTTAAAGTTGTCATATAATCTACATATATATAAAAGAAAGTGGTAGTGTTAGTTACACCATTTATAACTCAAGAACGGCTGTAGCGATTTGGCAGAAAATTGGTGGGGAGCCTTAGGGGAGGTATCTTAGAACCAAGCGACAGACATAGGATACCTGTTATCCCGTTGGTTCCGGTAGGTGGCGCTGAGATCGGGTTCTAGAATCCTCCTAATCACCTGGACCGATTTTGGTGATACTGTTTTTCTGTGTTTGAGTTTGGATGGATGGTTTAAATCCACAATTGGAACCGGCAGGTGGCGTTGGGATCGGGTCCTAGATTTTTTTTCAGTGCAGGACAACGTCTGCCGGGACAGCTAGTATATTATAATTATAGCCTATCCCACTGCTGGGCTTGGGCCTCTCACTATAAGGGAATGGTCAGTAAGCCCGCCACGCTTGTGCAAAGTGGCTTGGTAGATTCAACATTGATTTAAATACTAAAGATATAACTATGTCCACAAAATGCGTCATCAGCTCAAAATACTCGGTAATCATCCTCTAACGGTATTAGACTTAATAAATTCCGTATTAACTACAGTACAATTACAGCGGTTACCAAATGTTTCGCTATCGCTAAGTTGAGTCCGTAAGCCAGACCGGTCATGGTTCATGGCTGCATACTGGCTTAAACTCTTCTGGCCTCATACTCAGCGGTGCGTAGAACCGCATGTCGTTGCGGCAATTTTTTCAAATGCTCATCACCATCTTTCTCATGGGAGTATTATGGTGGTGCTAACAGACTTCTTTAATAAAAACCAGACAGAAGTTAGAAAAAAAACGTGTGCGTCTCGGAACGCCTGACAGGAGTGATAACTTAAAGTAATCTATGTTGAACTACTTAATATTGAAATTGTTTAACTTGAGAAAAGCTTAGGTTATTACTTTGCGAAATACTTCTAAGAGCTGTTACAGTGACAGAGGAGGAGCCTGCCTACCGCTGCCGTATGCGTGAGAGAAAGGGAAGCCAGACAGACTGGCGCCGTAACGCTTTACGTAACGGAAGCGAAGCCCTCCCATAAAAAGTTTGCACTTCAAAAATTTTCTCACTAATGTCACTGTAACGTAACACCGATATTATATTAATGTAAGATGGATAAACTAATTCAATTTGTCGAAAGGCAGATAATGGAGACGACTGTTCAATGACATTGAATGTACGTTTATTTGAATTCATCAAATCATCATCATGAAATACTCATCAACATTTTCAAATTCAACATTGCCATATAGGGTGGCCATGCAACCAGCCTTCTGTGCATGCTTCTCGCTGACGGTGATCTGTTACATAATATATATCTATATATTTGTTTTATTTTTACTTTTAATAATATTAATAGTCCATAAACGTCCCCCTAATGGGCTCAGGCCTGGTGTTATCACCAACTACATACATAGACATTCAGGCTTATTCTTACACACCTCATTTGCTTCTTTGACATTCATAGCTCTTGTCATGCACGCTCGTCTGTTCTTAAGATCCTGACATCACCTTCTGCTAGTACACGATCAATTTGATCATAGAAAGTGTGTCATGGCCTTCCGCGACTTCTGCATTGTATATCTGTTTAGTCATTCTTTTATTACACATTCTTTCCACATGCCCGAACCACCAGAGCATTCCTTTTCTTCACCCCGACATTCTCTTTCAGACCAACTATCTTTCTCACTTCGGTATTACAAACGCGGCCCGCGAGCGTCACTCCGCAGTTTTTGCGCAGTGCTCGCATTTCGACGGCGTTTACTCTACTTTCATGCTCTCTATTCCATACCTAACTCTCGCTTCCATACGTGAGCGTAGGTACCAGCACCGCATTGTGTATGGCAAGCTGCGCCTTCTGTCTGAGGTTCTTAAGTCGTTCTTGAGTTGTTTCCACCAACTATTTATGTAATATACATTATCTCTACGGTATATTACTTGTCATTCTGTCACTTCAGTCTCTTTAGGTCTGTTTTAGATAAAAAGTTCAAATTGTTTAAAAAGAAGTTCCACGCCAAAATTACAAAATATTCTCAAATTTTCGTTTTTCTAACGTTATTAAATGTCGAAATGGCCCAGTTAGACGGGTTAATTAGCATCAGCGATGCCTGACAAGGTCGCTCACTGCTAACTTTAGGTGTTTAGCATTTCTAGCGTGAATGGTTAAATTAACACGTGAGCCCTGTTGCTGTCACGGACATAATTAAAAGCATCAAGCAGCCCGTTTAATGAATATATTATTTTTTTTGATTCATCGACGGCGAATAACAGTTTATTGCTGGACGCAAATGCATTGGAATTCGACTTGACGTGTTGGAGTCATGCTAGAATTATTTGGATTGCAGCTCTCAGGACCGGTTCGATCGGTGTGATACCACGCTCTCTTGGGCGTGAAACGGTTATTTCGTGCAATATATGAGATCCGATCCCATTTATCACATATCTTCTTCCCGGTCCTGCTACGAGTATGTCATCCGCGTTACTCATACTTTTTTATAGATGGAAAATCTGGTTGATGACCATAAGCCGCGCGAGGGGGAAAGGCCAAAGCCCAAGTGTAGGATTCACACAGATCGAGGCGGCACTAGCAACTCACGTATAAGTGCTATTGCCACACCGCAGTTAGGCATACCCACTAAAACCCCGGTCCGATCATCGAACGTTCCATGTCCGGTCTGTGGGCTCACTTGCGCAATCACATACGGCCCGTTTAAGGGCAAGGCCCCACCATTTGCAAGCCAGAGAGCTGGGTCTCCTCGGTTACCTCGAGTGTCACCACGAGTTGCGTCCCTCCTCTCCGGCTTTTATTTGCTGGCGGATCAGTCCTCCCCGCCGGTCGCCCACATGGTCTTAGCGTATGGCGGCTCTAGGTCGTCATGGAGAACCCTCGGTCGCCGTCGCTGGCTCCGGCGGGAGGGGAGCGTGGCAGCGTCCTTCGCGGACATAACAGTCTTGCAGAATGAGGCGGCCCGTTATGCATCCCACCCTAAAGGCTTAGAACACGTTTGCTTCGCCACTGATGTTACAAATGCCTGTATGTGAGATCGTTTGCATGTTTGCCAACTTTGCAGTAAAATCACTTTTCCACTGTATTATACCCCTGCTCCACCTGCATCATTGTTAGGGACTGTGTCGTAATAAGTCTTATTTATAGTGTTTAAAAATATAGTTAAGGCTTGTAGAAACGCCAACGTCTTGATAAAATTTGAAGGGGTAAAATGGTTTCATATCCATAATTGAGAGGTGATTTGGTGTTTTTTTTTCTTAAAATAAATAAAGAAAAGTTAGGAAAAAACCACGCTACGTCTAATACCGTGATGACTTATGATTTTTTTACTAAACTATTGATCAGTAAATATCAACGGACATAACGAGAAGGCTCAAAAGGAAAAAAACAAGTGTGGTGTAATGTGCTAGCTATTAATAAAGAACACGTGAACAAAGTGTCTTCACCTTCATAGAGACATTTAGAAAAGTTTCAATGGACACTTTCTTAGTAAGAATACTTCAGTTTATTTAGATTATATTTAAATTACTTATTATTATTTTTACATTAGATTGTAATATCAATGAGGTATTTCTTTTAATACTTCATTTATAAAAAAACAATGTAAATATCAACGAAAAGTTGTTTCATTTGCACCACTTTCGACCTTTTGCGGCAAGAGGACCCTTAACGATTAGATACTTTAAAGCATATATATGAGTAATTATTATGTTTAACGTCATTAACAATGTTGCATCTCAAATACTGCATTAAAACCTTGCTACACCTGCGTAATGTTTTTATTGGTGTTCTAGTTAGAGCATTACGATGCAGATGTAGCCGAAGCATTAGGATGAAACACTTCTACATTTATATAGCAGTAAAAAGTATAGATAAATGTCAGTACAATAAACGTTAATTAAAATCAAGGGTTTTAAGAGATCAAAAGTAATCCAAATGAACTCCGTCAGAGCAACAAAAAACTTGTTTATTTTCTTGTCCCACATTCAGAATCCAATAAAGGCGGGATTAATCCTGGACGGCGAAACGTGAAGCACTGTAGCTGAGGGTTACCAATTGTATAGTTAAAAACAGTTATCTAGGGTTTTCACTGCAATAGTAACCTAGTAATTCACATATCTCATTTTAATGAGAAGAAGAGATTAGACGGCTTATACGACGAAAGATTTTTTAGATGTTTGAACCGAATTGGTATAATGTGATCGCCATCAAGCTCTTTCAGTAATCATTCAAATAAATTCATGTTATATACGTGAACCAAAAACTTTGTACCTTTATACGAAAATTGTACGGACAGAGGAGTTATGATATTTCACACACTATAGTAAACTATAGAGGAGTGCAGAATGCAATTTTTTTAAATTATGCATAAAAATACATTAAATCTATAAAAAAAAACATTGCACACACTACTATGTATTTGATACTCTTTTGTTTATTTTTATAGTCAAATTAACAGTGTCGCATTGGCGAAATCTGTGATTATAGAAGTATAGTCTTTGATATTAATTATTATGTTCGAATTTCGACCATGGGCAACCACTAGTATAAATAAATTAGTTAAATCTTGCATTAGTATTATCCATTAAAAAAGAAGAAGAATAATAACTAAAAGTAAAGATTATGTTGCTGGGGAGTTTGTTGCGTCGCTTCTTATCCTTTATCAGTGACTAAAATTGTTTTGGAAGCGGTGGTAGACTTATGACTTTCAATTAGTAATCTGTAAGATTCCATTTTAAGTTAGCTAAGATAAAAAGTGGCTTCGTTTTTAAGTCTATGATTTGCTTTTGATCAGTAAAACTGCATCGAAATCGACCCAGTATCGACCCAGTAGTGTTTACGTGAATCCCGAATAAACCGACAAGAAGACGAGAAATTTAAAAAACATTGAATCGTGTTATCCGTCGTTTTGTAAAACTATTCTGCAGTTTCACTGAATTCAACGCAAAAAAATGATCAAAATCAATTCAGATATTATAGCTGAAAAATGCCAAAAGTGGATTTTTTTTATGAATTTTCGGAACCCAAAGCAATAAAATTTATAAAGGACCATTATGAAGCTTTACTGAATTCAACGCAAGAAGAATAAATAAAATTGGTTTAGAAACAAAAAAAAAAAATATAATATATTTACACGACGCAATGAGGACGTCCTTTTTTAAGTCGGTTAAAATAACAGCATTTTATAAGGATTGGAATAAATAAATTAAACAATGGCTAGTGCTTAAGTGAAGTTTCAATAAAAATACCCCAGAAAATCAACAGCTGTGACCCTTTATACCGTATATTATTGTGTAATTGGAGAAACGTGCATGTTTGGAACAATACGGCGATTGCGTTGGAGGAAAACAAAAGGCTAGAAAGCAACGAGTTGCATACGGATTCCTAAGTAGTAACATATTCTACAAAGATAATTTATTTTTGTAAAACACAACAACAAATCGCTCCCAGGGAATTTTCTGCGGGATTTCCGAGATTAAAAATATGACATACTAGCTGTGCCCGTGACGTCGTCCGCGTGGAATTTCTTTTCAAAAACGCCCGTTTTTCAAACATTCTTCATTGCTGCTCCGTTCCTATTGGTCTTAGCGTGATGGTATATAGCCTTCGTCGATAAATGGGCTATCCAACACTGAAAGAATTTTTTAAATCAGACCAGTTGTTTCTGAGATTAGCGCGTTTAAACAAACAAACTTTTCAGATTTATATATTAGTGTAAGATTTCATTACAATCTAAAAAAAATGCATCGTGTTCTCCGTCCTTTATATAGTATATTCCAGTTGTTTTTTTTAAATAGCTTTAATGTACTACAGACACGGCATGTTTAGAATTTTATAGTATTAAAGTATAATAAGAGTGACCTTTGTCCATTACATAACAAAAGACATAATGGCCACCCATTCACCTTTCATTCGGTCGACAATAGCCAAAACAATCATCCAGCCTTACACATCGAGTACCATTATAGCCTAGAATTCTTCTCGTATGACGTGTTCAGCGCTGAACGGGACCCATTGTTCCACGCGCTCGTTCAAACCATCTGTTGCAAAATATACTACGAACATTACGTTTGTGTAAATATGAGGCTGTTTAAGAAATTTTCCATATGCCATCTTTTAGTTATTATGTCGTCATATTATAAATTAGTGATAGAAAAATGTTAAAATCGGCCAAGTGCGTCTCGGGTCACGTATAGTGAAAGTTTTCGTATTGGGCAGGTTTTGAAATACTGGCAAAATGTGGTATAGTTACTTTTTTTATTGCATTAGTTCAGCCGACTCACTTGATGGAAAGCGGTTACCATCGCCTATGGACATTTGCAACACCAAAGGTGCTACAAATGCGTTGCTGCTCTCTTAAGGGTGACTGGAACCTGGTCACTAATGCCGTAACACAACTCATGGTTGTTATGGCGACATACTTGAGACCAGGAGTGGTAGCCATCCAGTCGGGTAAATGCCTTACCACCTGGCTGTGGGTTGTTTTGTCGCCTCTTACGACAGGCCGCCCGGCCGCAGGAAATGGTATTCTTTCTCCGTTCCTGCACGGATAATCATAGGGACTCACTAATTTTCTGGCTTAAAGGTCTAGTTGCCAAGACATAAGAGCATTAAAAAAAACTACTAACAGAGGGTTCAGATTTCGAACAAAGGATGTTTTGGGGCTTGAACGGACGGGTACATATTTTTTTTCGAGTTTGGGGGTTTTTCGACTTCTCGAAGTTCAACTGTAATTACATAAATAGCTATGCTAATGTATCTATCTAGCTACTTACTATATAATCATGAATGGTTTAGATAAATTTAATGCAAGGTTTAACTAACAAAGGTGTGGCACGAAGGTCGAAGGTCGTGCCTAAATATGCAAATCGCAGGCTCTCGATTTATGTATGGGGCATGAATAATGTACAATAGACCCATTTAGGACGAGTTCGTGTCAAATGGTGCAAATATATCGTTATGGCTTAGTGTTGATCGTCCATTTACGACAGGGAGTTTGATGGACAAAAGGTGTATAATGAGGTTTTCTGTCTTTATTGGTTATTTTGTAAAATATTTTTGTCAGGTGGTAGAACATTTGCCCGACTGGATGGCTACCTGGTCTGGAGTATGCCGCCATAACAACTTTGAGTTCTGCACCGGCATCAGCGGCCAGGTTCCAGTTTCTCCTTTAAGGCTCACGGAGGGAACCCCGCGTATACTCCCCCCGCTATCTCAAGCTCCTTCCACCCGCTCAAATTCGACGTCACCTTAAAAACCAAACAATTGCTCTGAAAAGAGCATTTTTTTATTAAACACAATACGATATCTACTATTGTCTATGTGATTTTACAATTATGCAACTGATGGCCTTATCGCTAAAAGTGATCTCTTCCAGGCAACCTTTGGCAGGTATTGATAGATTTTTATCTAATATATAAAATTCTCCTGTCACAGTTTTCGTTACCATACTCCTCCGAAACGACTGGACCGATTCTCATGAAATTTTGTGTGCACATTGGGTAGGTCTGAGAATCGGCCAACATCTATTTTTCATCCCCCTAAATGTTAGGGGTAGTCCACCCCTAATTTTTTTTATATTTTTTTTTTACCGGGCAGGACGTCGTCTGCAGGGACAGCTAGTATAATATAAAAATAAGGATGAATTATAAATAAAAACTACATATTATAGTTGAGTATTAGCAATGGTTTAAATTCAAATATCTGGGCTGCACAGTCACCGACACAACAACAGAGAGGACGAAGTCCGTATATGCATACAAAATGCTCTGAGGTGTTGTGCGGCCCTGCATAAGGTATTGGTGTCCAAGCTTCTAAATAGAAAAACTAAAATCAGGATCTACAAAACCGTCATACGGCCCATCCTGATGTATGGGTGCGAAGCTTGGACGCTTACCCTTAAAGAGGAGAACCAGCTTTTAATAGCGGAAAGGAGGGTTCTCCGTAAGATTCTGGGTCCAACCAAAATAGAGGATGGTAGCTGGAGGGTCCGAAATAACCTCGAAATTGAGAATCTCGTGGCCGAGCCTAATATAATAGGAGAAATAAAAGCTCACCGCCTCCGCTGGCTCGGTCACGTAGAACGGATGGGAGAGGATCGCAGCGTGAGGAAAGCATATTTGGGACGGCCGGTTGGTCGGCGTCCGGTCGGCCGTCCTAAATATCGCTGGAAGGACAGATTAGAGGCTGACCTGTCGGAGATAGGAGCCAGTAATTGGCGAGAAACCGCACAGGATCGAGGAAAGTGGCATGCTCTCGTTTCGAAGGCCAAGACCCACTTTGGGTCGTTGAGCCAACGGAGTAAGTAACTAAGTATTAGCAATGGTTAGTGTTGCCTACAAGAGATGCTTTTAGCTGTAAGACCGCCCGTTGTACTATTTCTTGTATTTTTCTATTTCTCTTTATCTATGCTTTGGTATACCATAAAGAGTTGTCTATCTGTCTATAATATGTCTGTATATTGTTTTAACTACAAAAACAATGAGTGTCATATGTCTACAAACGTGCATGACAAGAACTATGAATGTCAAAGAAGCAAGTGAGGTGTGTAAGAATAAGCCTAAATGGCGCTCTGTTATTCGTGCCTACCCCGCAAGGGACCTGGCGTGAAGTTATGTATGTATGTATGCACAAAAACAATATATAAATACACACACACATACACGCACACACACATATCACATACATATACACATACATAATAGATTCACAATAAATTTTACAAAAAACAAACTTGATTCGCAAAACACAAGTCATATGGATTGTAAGTCGAATTTTTACTCAATGATGTTTAAAGAGTTTTTAATAGATAACAGTATATTTATTTATTTCTTGCTATTGTTATATGCTTTGTTGTATACAATTTTAATATAGTTTTGTGCGACATATTTACATCAGCCCAAGAATATCCATTTCATAGAACGAAAACATGTGTAATACATATATTGAAACGGACGTTCACGTTGCTTCTTAGCTAGAGTTTGAAACCTAGTCATTTGAGTAAAACTTTAGTACGTTAGTCACTGAACTATCACCCCTATATAAACTTTATATTTATTTTTAAAACAGTAGGTACCAATGTCACACAGTTTCTTACCGTAGGAATTAGCATATTTATAATAATAAAAGATAAAAAATACGTAATCCATCATAATGTTTGTCGCTTTTATTGCGTACGCCAAGGAAATTGTATGACTTTCACGCTTTCCATACATCGATCATCTTTTAGAAATTACTTTGTTGAAGATAATTGAAGACTCCTTTTTATAGAAAGTTTGATATTATAATTTATAATATTATCTTATAATAAAGAAACCATTTTGTCAAAAACGGAAATATTTTTAACCGATTTCAAAAAAAGGAGGTTCTCAATTCGTCGTCTAATTTTTCTTACGTTGTTTAATCATTACTTTTTTGTTTTTGAACCAATTTTCATCACTCTTTTTGCGTTGGATTCAGTATAGTTTCTTATAAATTCCATTGTTATGAGTACTATCTATATACGTAAGCTAAAAATGATAATAAAAAAATGTATCAAATAAGAAAACAAGTCGGTTTCTATTATATTATTATACTATTAATTCTTCTCTTCTTCTATCAAACAACTAAAAAGCAAAAAAAATTTTTTTTCTAAAATCATCAACAAATATGTAAACTATTATAGTAGTTTTTGTTTTTACTTCTTACCGACTCAAAGATGTAAATTTTTTATTTTTGCTTTTTAGAGTTACTTTTAACGTCGGTTTCTTTTTTGCTACATTGCTACATTTTTTTTATTGGGTGTATCAGTTCGTCCTTATATCACAAACATTTTACTCAAAAGGTACTAACTAAAAATAAAAATTACGTGTGGCCAATGTATGTTGTGTATGGAAGGAAAAACGAAAAATCATAATCGCCCAGAACAAAAAAATATATCACAGTTGTTTTATTTTTATTTTATGGTGCATATGTGTTTTTATTAGATAGATAAATAATACTTTTATATACACCATTACAGAAAACTTACGAAGTAGTATTATTCCAATTATGTACAAAAAAGCGATCTCTTC
Organism: Dendrolimus punctatus; assembly: GCA_012273795.1. Lineage (NCBI taxonomy): Eukaryota > Metazoa > Arthropoda > Insecta > Lepidoptera > Lasiocampidae > Dendrolimus > Dendrolimus punctatus. The sequence goes on along the minus strand of CM022546.1, from coordinate 14,042,271 downwards.
CAGACAACCCGTGGCAAGAATATTGCTGATTAGGAGTGGCGATGGTGGTATACATAATTATTGTACGATTACTTACATTTTAATAATAAATATGTAACTATACTTAATATACATATATATTAGGGTGATCCAAAAAAATTTGTTTTTTTCCAAACAGGCTCAAAAGTTTCTTTTGGGTGTAAAAAAATTTCTGTGAAAAGATGAGCCTATAATATTAATATTAAGATTGTCCTCATCGCATTTTTTTAATTCCCATAAGAATAACACAGGAAATTTTTCTTTTGCTTCTTCTGATTTTTGTACCGTTCAAACGAGTGGTTGACTGATAAATCGCTGTTCCAATCTTTATAGAGAATTGAACGCTCTACAAAAAAGGTCTGATAACATTTTTTGATTTGTCCACGCGTTCAAAAATCAGAAGAAGCAAAAAAATATTCCTGTGTTATTCTTATGGGAATTAAAAAAATGCGATGAGGACAATCTTAATATTAATATTAAGGGCTCATCTTTTCACAGAAATTTTTTACACCCAAAAGAAACTTTTGAGCCTGTTTGGAAAAAAAAAATTTTTTTTGGATCACCCTAATATATATATATATATATAGATATAGATTGTTACAACTCTGGTCCCGATAAAAACAAATTCACACCTACATACCTATAAAACACATTTAATACCTTTCGGCATTTGGACTTCTTTTGTTTACTTACTTAGGTCGACTCATTAGCCAGGTGTGTCGGATTTAAAGTACATATGAATTATAGGAAATTCAGTCAACGCGGTCGGACCGACATATTGCATCTGTGCAGTATAAAGCAACATCCCGAGGGAGGGACGAGGCAGTCGAGCGAAGCAAGACATGTGTATTACAATCGGGGATCTTTTAGTGACGGAATTTGCGCGTTTTATGGAAAAACGACCTGCATTACGTTTGGACTTGTTGTACTCGGTTATATTTGTACCTGTGTTATACGTGTTTCTATAGTTCTAATAAACTCTATAGTAATTCTAACGGCATTTTAATTCGAGTCTCGCGACTCATAATATATACTGGACATAGGATTATTCATTCATTTATAGCCAAAAATTCGTTACAATGGTTTTGAATTTCTTCATATTATAATATACGTAACTTTCCGGTTAATTTATTTTGTGGCACCTTTAAAACTATTAAAAGACACGGCAGTGTTATAGCCAAGTTCCCAATCCATAAATTAAATAGCTAATATTACAAAATAGTATAGTATAACCTGAATGTTACGTTGATCTGACCTGTAGGTTGTTTGCATAACTAAATTATGCGTCTATTTAAGACTAGACACCTTTAGTATTGAATTAAGTACATAAATCAACATCAAATGGACTGAATTCTAAATATCGGTTTATTTTTAGAATAAGGTTGGTTGTCAAACGTATTGGAATATATTTATTTAGCGCTCATGCGTGTTTGATTCGTTTTTGCATTTATGGTTAACGTGTTGGGTACTCCTGTAGTGTTAGGTCGCGTGCACACAGGACCAACGAAGGCCAACGATCACTCGTTGGCGTTCACCGGCAATCCACCTAATAGTGAATATCAAAAGGAATCGAATAATTTGATCGGTCGATGAAACGTGTGTAATGTATGTAGTTGGTTTTGTCTGTATTCGAAATTCAAAATCATTTATAAAAACGTTATATTTCTTAAGCCAATGTGTAGCACAGCTGAACTGTAGGTAATCAGCTAGTGCCATTCAACGGAGTTCTCGTGACAACTCAAAAGGCCACATTTGACTGTACAGTTCACATTTCTCACAAAACACATAATTACTACTCAAAAACTATCAATATCCTACAACTATTGTTCATTTTAGAGTAATTTTACACAGTTTTAGAAAATAAAACTGCACAGAACAACATCTCCTTTCAGTTACCGCTAAAAACTTATAAAAACGTCAATATGTAGAGTCCGCGCCACAAAAAAGTCCCACGGAAAATATAGGAACTAAAAATGGCAGCTCCGCTATTTGATAGAATTTTATAAAATAATCGTTGCTCTGCTTCAAGTTAATGGACCATTGATAGAACATTGGATGAAACTACGTCGTGACATAATCATATATTAATATTATACTAACAATTATTTGTTATGGACCTAGTCGGGATTAAATAAATATTATTATCATTATGTATGTCTTTTTAGTCCGCGGGTCATAAAAATGGCCCAGACTTTTGGAACGCTTGCTTAGGGCCATGAGAAAGCCAACACGTCTCTACGAGGCCCTTTGATAAATTTAACGTAAATGTGGCGTGACAGTGACCGGCGATTATCCCTGTCTACATAATATAATAATGCACTCAGGGATAAGCCCCGGCCAGTGTAGGACTATTGTGGGATATGAGAACCAGTTGTGACTAGAACGGTGGAGGGGTGAAAAACTCCTGAAATTTCTTGTGGCGTAATTTACGGCCTTTACTTCCAATAGTACATATTTAAAAAAATATCTATAGTTTAAACAATAATTAAAAAGCCATTTAATTTTGACTGCTTAAAATGGTGACGTTTTGTGCGATGATAAAAAGTGCTGCAATTGATTTGACAGTCAATTACCCAATTATGTATTTACTCATACAAAAACACTGACCCACGGAAAAGTATAAAAATTCCATAAACGTTCCGTTTGTGCTAAAATGACTGTGGTACCATAGAATATTTATTTTTATCACAATAAAATGTTTTGAATATCACGCTGCGCCCGCTTTCATTTCCATGTTAATCTTATAACAAAGTTTTCCGGTCGGTGACCACATAGAGTTAATTAAACAAACGAATTAATTTAGACCAACATCTCGAGGAGGATTATTTCATATTAGCACTGTAATATTTTTTCATTTGCGAAACTAAAATTCACCATTTAAAATAACATAATATCAAATTTCCAAGAAATACGTAATAGACTTATTGCATTGTTTAATGCCACGTACAAACAAGGCCAACCAAGGCCAATGATTGGTCGTTGGCGTAATTTTGTAGCAAAAAAGCGTGGGATGCTTGGTATCGAATGTATAGCTATACCGATAAAGTATTAAGCTTCCCACGGTTTTTACAATAATTTGATTTACATATTCATCATACCTAAACAATATAATTTTATTTATTACCGCTTTAACTAAATTATTGTCTAGCGCCATGTAGACTACACCTTCCTGTTAAATTTTAAGTAAAGATAAATATTCGGTAGTTTTTGATAAATATGATTGAATGGAAATAACAAAAACAACAGGGATTCATTTTGGGTTCATGCCAAAATGGCGCTTGTGATCTAAAAGTCTAACATTTTTTTAAATGTTATTGCCTGGTAACGAAATCTTTTACTACTATTTTTTTAATCACCTCATTCCACGTTACTCGTTTAGAAGCACATATTACTGTCGTTATGTAATATATTTTACAATTTCCAATTTTATTTTAATAAGTAGGTACTATTGACATATTATTTTTCATGATTGTCAATAATTATGGGTCTGTTGCGATCTCACATTGCCTCGTTGTACATTTATTCAATAGTTGTATAAACAATGCATCGTAAAGCGAGTTGCACAACAGCTCTCTAACAGCCGTTGGTGTAATATCAGATAATGCAATGGTATAATAGCCTGAAATAGCCATAATGTAAGAACTTATCTTTAGGTTACAAAGTGCTTATAGCGCATGAGAATTTAATTGGAACACGAAAAATAAATGTTTCAACGGGAATTGAAGGATTATAATTATTCTGTGGTAGCGTAATGGCTAGCGCACGCGTCCTGGACTCAAACGTCGCGGGTTCGATCCTGGCCGGAACGCATGCACCACTTAGGGTGTTTTCTGATCTAATGTGCATATTGTTACAATTACCACGTGCTAACAACGGTGAAGGAATACATCGTGATGCAACCTGCACATCGAGATAACCTATGTATTAAACCTGGCAAGCCGCTTTGGACAAGCGTGACGGGTATACCGTCCATTCCCCTACCGTGGGAAGCCCGAGCCCAGCAGTGGGACAGTTAGACAGTGGGCTGTTGTTATTATATATGTATTTTATAATTATTCTGTGCAGTTTAATTATCTATAATTAATATTTAATCTCTATAAATGAATCGTAGAAATGTATATACGAGCATGCATAACTTAAGAACTACTTTACCGATTTTAATGAAATTATTTGTGTGTTTTCGTGGATGCCAATTGGTTTAGATTCACAATCGGAACCGAGGTTAACCAACACAACTTAGCACTAGAACCCGGATGTTCCATTGAACATAGATAGCAGTAATTGTATCGATTACACGGATCAATACGAGTGGCACTAATCACAATACACTGGCGTCCGGGAGTTTTAGAGTCTTTCAAATGCTTCTTGTTCATCCTGGTCTTCTTAGTCTTCTTTGTGTGTATATATACATTCGACGTGATGCCGGAGGCTAGCACCGTGCTTACTAAGCTACTACCAAAATGCAGACGCTTAGCAGCTAACGAAGCGAGCTACATATTCGCGGTAAGCGGGGCGTGGGGGTACGGGATTCCCGGGGGAAAAATGCACATTATTAGGTCATCAAACTGCCTCAGTGCTGCGGTGATTTCCGATCGAAACCGCGCCCTTTGAGTTGGAGACGCGTGGGCTGGCCACTAAGCTACGACGGCTTCAGGTCGATTACATACATACAGTACTAAATTGACTTGCTTTCTCGTGTTCCAGCTAGTTATGACTGACATGATGCTATGTTTTTTAACAATACGAAGTTGCGTAAAGATACGTGCCATTAAACTTCATTTTCTTTATAAATTTATCATACATTTCGGTTACATCATAATGCTCTAGCGCACGTCGTAAATCTCAATTCATGCAAATCATATAGTACAGGTTTCGTAACTCACGGTACTTATTTTATTATATTTTAATAGTCTATTTTTAACAGAAGGCTGAAGTGTATTGCTACATGAAAATGTTTTTATTTTCACATGTTTATTGTGTACCGTAGTTAATCCAGATAATTTATCTATATTTTCCGTGTATACGCGATTGTTATCCGTTCTCTCATACTGCCGCACCACTGTTGACGTCTGCTTGACAGGGGGGAATGTGCGGCGGAGACTCGGTTGCTGTGTCATGCACACGCCCTTATGTTTTTCCCATATCCGTCCGTTCTTCTCCTGCGGTCAGGTGGCCTGTCGTAAGAGGCGACAAAACAACCCACAGCTAGGTAGTAGGTAGGTGCTGTTTGGCCGTCTAGATGGCTACCATCCCTGGTCTTTTTTTTTGAGCCGAGGGAAATGCATTTCGCTCACTACCGGGACCAAAACGACGAGAGGTGAGATCACGAAGAGGGGCACTAGAGTAAAATCGCCCGCTTGTGTGGAGAATCGACTTCTTAATACTCCACTAAAACCACCCTCCTCCCATGTGCTCCGCGCTTATGGCAGGAAGAGCGTGGGACTTAGAACATAGTTATGCCCACGCTGATCATAACGCATCAGTGCTTGAGAACGCCCCGGGAAAAGCAACCTGACCTCACTTCGTCAACAGGGGTGAAGACTCCTCTGCTCTCTAGATGCAGAGGTATTATGGGAAGATACCCTGCGCATCCGGGACCCCGATTGACATCGGTACACCGGAGACGCATGCGCACCTCTCTCCCTTTCTCGTTCTGCGGCCTCGTATTGAGATATCACTGTCTCGCAGAAACACTATTGGTCTAGAGCAGTGGTTCCCAAAGTGGGCGATAACGCCCCCTTGTGGGCGCTGCAGGCCTAAAAGGGGGCGGTAAGAGACCCAGAAAAAAATGGGCATTGGCAGGTGTGGCCCATAAGTGTTAACTTGGGACCTCAGCGCCGTTGTGTACTACCTACTGCGCTGAGGTCTCAAGTTAACTCTTGCGGGCTATAGTAAAAGTCTTGTTTAGAATGAATGTTTCTCCGCTAATGTAGCTCTCAATAATCAAATAATTTAATTAGACTTTATAGTGTTTTTTAAGTAGGTGAAAAAATGGGGGCGCTAAAAAATAATTTATTCCCAAAGTGGGCGGTATACGAAATAAGTTTGGGAACCACTGGTCTAGAGTATGTCGCCATAACAACTTTAGGTTGTGTTTCGGCATTAGTGACCAGGTTGCAGTCTCCCTTTAGAGAGCGGCAGTACATTGGTAGCACATTTGGTGATACATATGTCCACAGGCAATAGTTACCGCTTTCCATCAGGTGAGCCGTCTGCCTATCTACTGAACTCATGCAATAAAAAAATTGAACACTTAATCAATCAAATTTTTATTTCTATAAAAAGTAACAGATGTAAATAAAAAAATAATTGGTTATAATACGGCTTGCGTGTTTTCGATCGCACAAACATACGTAGGTACCTACTGTAGATTTCTGTTATTACGGTAGCGTGGTGATCGTTTCTTGTTGAAGTATTGACATTCGAACAATGATGTTGCATGTAAGTGTTACAGTCTCGCGAACACCGAAAGAAGTTCTGAAGCTTAAAACTACCATTTTTCTCCGACTTAGGTCCGGTGAGGTCTTCTTATCTAACGTGTCCATTATTATATTTTGTATATACTTCTTTGCCATATAAATAAGTCTATGACATATTTTTTACTTTGTTTTATTTAACAAAATTGGGTCGTTTTGGTCTTACGCCAAAAGGAAGGATGGCACTGAAAATCAGCGTCGTGTCGGATATAAATTCGGCACAGCAATATGCTGTATGCTTTATGAATATAAAATGCAAAATGCGGTGTACAAATTCTTAAATTATGCTGTATGTATGTAATATATAATAATGTATAAAGAATGTACTTACGTCGCTATTTCTTCAAATAAAGTTTTTCTTTCTTTCTTATATAAATGTATCTATATCTTATATTTCTTATAGTATCTTCTATACTAATATTATAAAACTCTAAATATGCAGCGTCTGTACATTGAAGATACTTGAAAAAATGACTGGAATAGAATAAATATATAAACGATGGAGAATCCATTTTTTTATATTTCTTGTTTATTTGTTTAGGATTCATGTTAAAACTACTGGGCCGATTTCGACGCGGTTTTCGCTGATCGTCAACAAATTCTTACTCTTAAAATCTGCGCTACTTTTCATCCCGGTAATCCCTCGGGAATGATTTCAAAACCATTTTGAAAAGTCGAATTCCAATGTGATTTTTCGCTGATCGATAGCAAATTTAATGTAATGAAATGTGTGATAGTTTTTTATCCCGGGAATCCCGCTTTTAAGTTGTTCGGGTGTATAAAAATCAGCTCATTCCGACACAGTTTTCACTAAAACGATAGCTGACATTATTTTTTAAATGCTACAGTACTTTGTCTCCTGGGAGTCCCGCGGGAATTTCAAGTTAAGCGTGGACGAAGTCGCGGGCATGTCTTAGTTATAGATAAAAGCATTAAAAAAAAACATCTGTGCGTGCACTAGTGTACACACGTAAGAAGTGAAACTTCTTTATGACCTTATTTTTCGAAAAATTATCTAATCTATGCAACTTTACAGAAATTGGTTAAATACAGTTAATTAATAAATAATTAAATGTGACGGTAATGTTTTTTCCAACGCCGATAAAGAAGTTTCATTTCAATAATATTATACGACTACAGTCTTAAATTAAACAATAAGCATATTTATATGATCTGCAAGCATTTAGTTCCGGTCTGGTTGTACATGTGTTGTTCATTTGAATATTTTCTAAACATCAAGCGACTTTACGAGCACCATAGTGACGACGAGACGTTCAATAATCTTTTAAAAAAGAAACCTCGATTTTGTTTACACTTGCATATAAATCACCTTTTTTTTGTATGCTAAGTCAATTTTGGGTACAAAAAATACAGAGTATAGTAGCTGGAGGGTCCGAACCAACCTCGAAATTGAGAAGCTCGTGGCCGAGCCTAACGTAAAAGGAGAAATAAAAGCTCCAGCCTCCTCCCACCCCCACCGCTGGCTCGGTCGCATAGAACGGATGGGAGAGGATGAGGAAAGCATATTTGGGTAAGTCGGCGTCCGCTTGGTAAATATCACTGGAAAAACAGAGTGGAGGCTGACCTGTCGAAGCTACAAGCCAGTATTTGCCAAGAAATTGCGCAGGACAGAGGAAAATGGCATGTTCTCGTTTCGGAGGACAAGACCCACTTTGTGTCGCTAAGTCAACGGAGTTAGTATGTAAAGACAATGTAAGACGGTTCCTTTCTGACTTTCAATATAGATGATTGAATCAAAATGGTGCATAAACATACACTTAAATTACACCATATCATTTAATACTGTTGTTGGCAAACTGGCAAACGGACCACCTAGTTGTAGGTGGCTACCGTCGCCCATGGACATCTGCTAAGGGTGCTGATGCGTTGCTACCTTGTTGAGACTTTAAGTATCTGTTCACGTCTATTTTAAAGCGTCATAGTTATGTGAGACATTGCGGTCTATGTCGCATATATGTCCCCAAGCAGTGAGGTATCAAAATAGTCTGAAGTAGAAGAAAGGCTACTTTTTATCCCAGATAAATGTACGGCTTCCGTGGTACCTATAACGTTAAAAAATGTTAAAACGAAATAAAAAAAACAAAAGAAACGGAGGACACGAACTGATACATTATAAAATTGCATTTAGCTTACCTAATACTTTAGTATCTAGCTAATCCATCTGCCTTGGTTCTCTTGCAGTTACGACAGACAGGATGCAACGTCGCATGTTGCAAATCGTATGTGCCAACATATTATTGAGAGGTCGTTAACATATTAATGCAATTAATTTTTGTTATTTGTGTTGTGTTAATTCGATTATGATAATTGATTGTTTTATTATCTGTTTGCAACTTTTTGCAAATATCATATCCGAGTGGTTTGTAAGTGCTCGTGACAGACATGAAAGTATGTAATCGTCTAATTACAGCTAATCGATTACACGGAACTATAAAGAAAGAAAGACTTTATTAAAGAAATAGCGTCGTAGTTACATTCCTAATACATTATTATACACAGGATATTTTGAGACTTTTGCCATCTTGAAGGCAAGGCAAAACTTGCCTCCAAGAAGTTGGGAGTGCTAAACCGGTTCAAGCAGTACTTCACACCGCGGCAACGCCTTGTGCTTTATAAAGTCCAGGTGAGGCCGCATATGGAGTACTGCTCACACCTTTGGGCTGGAGCACCTGCCTACCAACTTAATCCCCTGGACATTCAACGTCGAGCCGTTCGCGTTGTTGATGATCCCATACTCACAGACGGCTTACATACGCTTGGCCTTAGGAGAGACTTTGCTTCTCTGTGCGTATTCTACCGACTGTATAACGGGGAGTGCTCCGAAGAACTGTTTAGATTGGTGCCTTCGTCCTCTTTCTACCATCGCACCGCTCGCCATCGGTTGGGAGTTCACCCCCACTTCCTTGAGCCACTTCGCTCATGTACGCAACGGTTCTGTAGAACGTTTCTCTTGCGTACCGTGGGGACTTAGAATGAGCTCCCGGCCGGGGTTTTCCCACAGCGCTACGATATGGAGTTTTTCAAAAAGAGTGTCATAAAACAGTAATGGAAAATGGTACCAGTCTCCTTTGAACATTAGCAATACTAGAGGTGCTGTCGGCGTTGAAGGAGAAACTGGAACCTGACCACTAATTCCGGAACACAATTCAAGGTTCTTATGGCGGCACGTTCTAGACCAGGGGTAGTAGCCATCCAGGCGGACAAATGCCATACCACCTGGCTGTGAGTTGTTTTGTCGCCTCTTACGGCAGGCCGCCCGGCAGCAGGAATTAGTATTGTTTTTCCGTTACTGCACGGATATCTATGTGCTTGTTAATTTTGATGAGCGTTAAACATTAAAAAAACTTACAAAATCTTATCGTATCCATCAATCAAATACTCACCATATAAACATTGTTATAATAATTTAATAACGAGTACTTATTAGTGTTAATACGTGTTTAAAATGTAAATATGGACAGGACTAATCGCGCATTCCATGTGTGCCTCGTGTACTTTGGGCTCACGTGTAAATTATTGAGTCGGGTTGCCTTGTGTGGACGTTGGCAGGAGTCTAACATTGTCGTAATAATATAGTACGCCGACTACTGATAGTAACATTTCGTCATGATCGTAGAACAGTGTCGGATGTGACATTGGATCAACTTTACAGGGTAGCCATTTGAAATATTATATGTAGTTTTTTGGCCATAACTTTTTTTTTATCAATTCCGTTAAGGTGAAAATTCACATACATATTACTAAAAAGATTCTTTTTAAATTGGAATTAAAATTACACGTAATTACTTAATGGTTTCCTAGAAAATTCACATGCTTCATTTTACTTCGGAGCCAGCGCAATCGTATAGTACCATCCAACGTTATTCTACGAAAAAAAGACGTCGGTGAAGCGACAGATGTTATTTTACGACCATGTTCTATCAACATAGAATTGAATGTTTTTGATGGATGTGTTATGTTGTACCTTATTATCGCTAAAATAATTCTCAAATTATTAAGTAATAGTCCTTTTTATTAAATTTTCATAGTTTACTAGCAACGACACAAATCACAATATCACAGCATATAGAGCTAAAGTAACCACATTAACTAAAATTAGTTATATCGAAACATATTCTTAAACATCACAATCAACAGTAATCAAAATACGGCAAATAAGGTATTAAAAAAGTGAAAATAAAATTGAAGAAAATATTTTACAATTGTAAGAGCCCTGGAAATGCAATATTTTATTAGGTACATTTTATTCCGATTCATTAGTATCATCAGAAACAATGTGGGCATGAGGTAAATTCTTGAAAAGTTATGGTATTTGTTAGGCATTATTCCAGAATCGCAAAGGCTTACGAGATCTTTATATTTATCATTACTGATAAGTATTGCATCTTCATAAGCTTTGGATAAGGTTGGAGACACAAACTTCTTTATAAAATCACAAATACAGCTGGCTGGCTAATTCGTTTGCATTATGTTTAGTTTTACTTTCACCCCACATACTCATATAAAGCTTGTTTATCAGTCAGGTTATTATTATATATGGTAAAATTATAGCACGAAAATTTTTCATGAGGACACGATAAAACCTTTTGAAAGTCAAAAGTAGCACACACAATGCGTCCATTGGAACTTGGAGCGTCATTTTTATCATGGTATTTTAAGGTCATTTTTTTGTTATTTAGATGTTTTTCGTATTCATTTTTGAGATCGTCAAACGGATTTTTTGATCGTTTAAAACTGTGACAGTATCTTTTTTGGGTAGATAGAAACTCAAATTAAAGTGCGTGTTTACAATATCTCTGTTTTCTCTAAGCTTTATTTGAGTAGTTGTTGAATCTGGGCTATTGCTAGTCTTTGTACAAATTAAACATCCTAGGAATGCTCAAGTCACCGTCTAAATACAGTCTTTTGAATGCTGCTCTATTATAATGAGACTCTACAGGGGCAAATGAATTTACGTGGGTACAAACCGATGTTATCATTTCGTCGTCAAAAACCCTATTATGACTCTTATGTATATCCCTCAGATCTTTTTCTATCGAAGTGCTTCCGTCATATTTAATCCAAGCTGTCCGTATGTATCATTCACTAATGGAATACGTATTTAAAAATATAGTTTTACAGACCTCTATTTTTGGTATTTTGGCAAAAAATACTTGTACTTTAACTGACGATTATGTTTTTATATGCCCTTCATCTTTGTCTATTTAGTAGTTCGCAAAATGAGCCCATTGTTTCTCATTATCGCCGAATTTTCAAAAAAAAAATCAAAAGAATCCTTTCTTTCTTTGGGAGTCAATAATGTGCCACATTTATTTCTACACCTGCGTACGCATTGTTTTTTTTGGAACAGTAATGCCCTTTTTAGACGAGTATTCTTTTCCTTCGTTTTTTAGGTGCTTTTTCTTCACTTATTTCCAGTTGTGATAATTGTGTACAAATCATGATGCTGTGTTGACGGATAAACGGTTCCCATAATCGTCACAATATTGTGAACGAGACAAAAAATATCGGTACATATTTTAACATGGCTAGTTTCTAGTGATGATATAGGACTTGGCTCGTTGTTGTCAATAGCCGAGGCAGTAGGTTGAGGAAAAGGAGACAAATCTGTGATCAAGATGGATATATAGAGTTATTAAGTGTTGAAGCCGAGTTGATGCTTAAGTCAGATACGATATTATATTGATTATCTGATGGTAGTAGACATGGGGATGGGTTTTGATCTATGGCCATAATAGGATCTTCCCTAAAAAAGTCTGGTCATATATGTATTTTGATTAAAATTTTCATTGTCTTCTCATTATTTTAAGATCTCCCTTGTTCCATCGTCTTCTAAGAAAACATCCTTGGAAATATCTTGTATTTTTTCCTACAATTTTTCGAGCTCTCGAGGGTAATGGTGAAAGGCGTTCTGAAAAAATATTTAAGTCCTTAAAATAACACTAAGTGCACTCACTCATTCTCTGTATTTAAAAAAAAACCTCATGTTAGTTCAGTAATAAGTAAAGCCGGTAATAAAAATTAAGTACAACGTAGGTAGATGGCTAAGATGTAAAAATAATAAAATTATGATGAAATTTGTTTCTTAGTTTTACAATAATAATAACTCTTTCAGTTAGATTAATGTTTCATACAAAAAAAGTTAAAATCAACAAAAACTAATTTGTTTTAGAAAAGAAAAAAGTTGGAAGTGAATTTAAGTACTAAGGATAAAGTGGGATTGGCACATACGACACTTAAACGATATTTTTTTTGCGTAGAAAATGGTCGGTTGTGATTATTCGTCAGTATAGCGTCCACAGAACAATGTAGTATAGTTACATGCGTCTTGATGATGAAATCTCGTTTGATAATAATTATAATTTAATGTAACAATAATTATAACTTTACTATCAGTTAGGCAACATTTTTTTGAAGGAAAATAATAATTTTATGATAATCCATAGAAAACGGACGGATAATCAGAACCGACATTTAACTATGTATCTAACTTAGTTTTGCATAAAATCATAAAATATTTGAAACAATTTTTATAACGGCAATAAGTTATTTACCTGGAGTCTCTGGTCTTCATCACTTTCTCTTTATGACTAAAGTCCATAAATTGTTCAGCTTTGATAGCCTATTCTACAAGTTTCGTCATAAGCTTTGATCTTCTGGACTTCATTGTGGCACTACTTTTAATAGAACAATTTATAACTAGCCCTTAACTAATATAGCTTAGCTAAATTTAACGAGCATAGAGCGTAATTAATTGTCCAGCAAAACCTAAATCTAGTGCAATGCGCTAGGTGACAGTTCAGCGAACAATGACGCTTGCGCAGATCCGTCGCGAGCGGGAGCGGGTTGCGTGGGAACACCACGCATCGTACACAGTGGGATACACACAACCGTCGTTTTTCTATGAGCGCTTGTCAGATCCGTCAGTATTCCGACTCAGTAATTCAAAATCTACTATTTAAAAAACATGTTTTTTAATGCGGGTGTAAAATATATATTATGTAGTACACAAATACAGAAAAAAGTGATTTTCGTATTTTTTTCAAAACCGACTTTATTCTACGATCATGACGATTTGGTAGACATGTTGTGCACCGCGTTAAAAAATGGCAGCGGCAGCGGCGTGACAGTTTCAGGCTTTTTTAAAGTTACTGGATTTAAATCTAATCCGTATATGTTTGCTTCGTTACATCGTCACAAATAAGACTCGGGCACCTAAAAGTGAAAGTTATAATCCGGTATTTGCCCGACTGGATGGCTACCACCCCTGGTCTAAAGTATGTCGCCATTAGTGTCTTCGTTTAAGCTCACGTGATAAATCTCTATTCTCAGTAGCATTTATAAAAACAAACTATACTAAAAACGCGTTTTTATACCGCACTTGTCAGCAATACAATGCACTATTTACAAGTATTGCTCCTTTCATAGGTTAAAACCCAAATTAGAAAATTCGTAATTTAGAATGATCAAATGACTTACAATTTTTAGAATAATGATATAAACTTTTTTTATATATACTTTCCTTTTTTTGACATTTTCTATTTATTTTGTTTAATATTGACCTAATATAAATTAAATAGACATCTTAATTTCGTATAATTATATTTCTTTTTTGTAATTAACTGTTTGAGCAAATTTTTATTTTTATTATATAAATTATTTTATAGTGGAAACTTGATTGATATATGTATTCATTTCGTGTTTTATATTTAAGAATATTAATTATTGTATGTTTCCCAAACAAAATTAATAAATAAATTAATAACAACCTTGAGTTGTGTTTCGGTATTAGTGACCAGGTTCCAGTCTTCCTTAAGAGAGCATCAGCGCTTTTGCAGCACCTTTGGTGTTGTAAATGTTATTTTTTTGGTCGAAATAAAGGCCAGCTTTTTGGCCACGTGACTCGCGTGAGACCCGCTGAAGTTGAATTTTCAACAAACCTAAACATATATTGAAATTGAAAATTGCGGTTACCGTTGCCTATGGACAAGTGTAATACCAAAGTTGTTCTGCCCGCCTTGAAGAGGAACTCGAACCTAGCCTCTATTACCAGAACACAATCTAGGCTATTGTGGCGGTATTCGAGACGAGGAGTGGTGGTCATCCAGACGGGCGAACATCCTACCGCCAGGCTGTAGTTTGTTTTCTTGTTTCTTATGACATGCTCCCTTGGTCGTAGGTATTAAATATTCTT
>CM022546.1:13620062-14022562 GCA_012273795.1 Dendrolimus punctatus | reverse complement strand
CAATCGACCGCTCAAGATCCGTGCCGAGAACTATAACATGTGTCATCTAGTATTTTTCTAAGTTTTCACGACTTGTACACATAATAAATCTACGTTTTAACGGTTTTAATCGTGGTATTTTATTTGATTTTTATTTCGACGTTTCGGCCACTTTTCATTAGCCGTGATTTATGTGTCATCTACTCACTTGTACATCAACATACGAGTGGAATTTATATTGTTAATCGATTCAAATCCCGTTATTCGATTATCGTTGTTTATCGATCGATAAATCGATTAGAGTAAACAATTCGAGGTATTTGTTAACAAGCCAACAACGCCTGTTCCCAATAATGTTCAATAGTAAACAATTTGTTCAATTAGAGTGGAACTAGGTTAGGCGAGTTTATTGGAGCGATAAATCGGAAAGATTTAACAGTCCGATGCATGTTCATATGCCTTTGATAAGAAACACAGCATGTAGACGGTGAGTTTTGTTATCCAGGTGCCGCGGCAATTTTGTGGATAACGGCACTCTCTCTGGCAGACTTTGCATCTCTTTGCTTTTCTACTGTTTGTATTGTTACAACTCAGATCCTGACAAACACAAAACCCACCAGCATATCTGAAACAAAGCACATTTATTATCCGTCTGCATTTGAACTAATAACAATGAAATTATTTTATGGACGTCTTCTTTTGTTTACGTATTGGCATTAGGCCTATTGTTGTATTGTGATCATTAGCCAGGTGTTACAGATTTAAAGTACCACCTGATTCTAGGAAATTCGGTCCACGCGGCCGGTCGGAAACATTGCATCTGTGCAGTATAAAGCAATGGCCCGATTGAGGGAGTAGGCAGTCGAGCGATAACCACGAGTGAAGCGAGACGTTTGTATTACATTCGTTAATATATTTAGTGACGGGCTTTGCGCGTGTTATTGAATTACGACCTTCTGCATTACGTTTGGACTTGTTGTGTTCGGTTATATTTGTACCTGTGTTATATGTGTTTGTGTAGTTCTAATAAACTCCATAGTAATTTTAACGGCATTTTTATTCGAGTCTCGCGACTCGTAACAATATAATGTCCCTGCTCCTGGGAAGATGTTAGTGATTTTAACCGACTTCAAAAAGGAAGAGGTTCTCAATTCGTATGTATGTTCGTTACTCGATTTCTCCGTCAATTGTTATACTCCCCCCCCCCATTGGTCCCATCATCACCATGAGAGGCCCTGATGAGTTGATTTCAAGGAATTAGAGATTCGCAAAAATTGCTAGCAAACTTCTTCGTAAAACGATATCTACATCAATTGTAAACCAAGTTTCACATTGTTTCCTTTATTCGTAAGTGTATACTCCCGAGGTAGTCACATAGTCACCAAGTCAGGATCTGATGAGTGGATCAGGTCCGACGGCTATAGAGCATAACCTCTGACAAAGAATACTGTACGCCTAAATTCTGAGAAAAATCTTGTATACGGGTATAATTTCTAAACCATTTTCTAAATTAAATTTAAAAAAAAGACACGGAGCTAGAGTCCGTAGAGTTGTTTAGTAAGTATAAAAATTGTGAATACATTAATTCAGAGTCAAAAAGGTCGTTTTCTTTTTAAAGTTGAAATTCAAGCAGTCAAGGCGTATTCTGCTTTGTAGTGCAGACGATGCGCCTGTAGTTAAAATCTATTTGTAGCGCGTGTATTTTAAGTTGCTCTGTTCTGAGTTGGACGAAGACTCTTCGCAAGTAGCTTTGAAAAGTCCTTACTGTGATTGATAATATTTAAAATATCCTAGAACGCTAGGTTCGTTCGACTGAAGTCGAGATCCAATAATTTTCTGACTAAAGGCTTGCTGTACCGTCAATGTCTTCAAGAATTTAAGAGGAGCTGAGTATCTCTACCCGGGCCACTAATTCCATAGTCGTAAGCGTTTCAAAATTCCAATGCATTTTTTTCTTGCGTGTGTTTGCAGACAGACAGGCGACCCACCTGATGGAAAGCGGTTACCATCACCTATGAACGTCTGCAACATCAAACGTGCTCCAAATGCGCTGCTGCTTTCTTAAGGGAGACTACTGGAACCTGGCTACTAATGTCGGAACACAAGTCAAGGTTGTTATGGCTACTCTGCAGGGGGTTACCATCAAGGCGGGCAAATACCCTACCGCCTGGTTGTGGGGTGTTTTTGTCGCCTCTTACAAATAGTATTATTTTTCCGTTTCTTCGCGAATAATGGGGATTGTTCACAAAAAATTACCCTCTGATTTTATATTTTTATTACGCAAAATAGAGTATTTTAAGATACTAATTTGAATATTTTTCTATTTTAAGCGTTAATTTTATGATAATTCGATTTTAAAATTATTTCTCCGATGACGTCATAAGGGACAAGTTTAAATTGCTTCCTTTGCCCAGAAAAGAAAAATGATAAAAGTAAGTTTTACCTATATACAATCACAGTAATCTGTGCTACTATTTAAATGTCACTGTTATTACTCATTACGTCGTATCGTGATCATTTTAGTGTTTTTTGTCGCTAGGCTTATAATTTTTCGTGTTCAACCATTATTATTTTCTACAGTTATCGTTAAATTTTTAAAGTGGTCTTTAGGGAAAAACCATGTTATAGAACTTAAATCAAATGATGTACAGCTAGAAATATTTTTACACCTGAATCAGGCGAACGGGCAGACGGCCCACCTGATTGGATTTAGTAAGGTCAAATAAAGGTCAAACGAATTTATTACAAAATACAAGAACATCGTACGTTTTTTGGAATTTTAACTAGACAGAAATGATTAGGGACACTATTTCTCGAAATGGTTTTTCAAAAAGCTAAATTGAAAAAAAGTGAACAATCCCAATTGATTGTATAATAAATACATCTTATTACAAGTACGTATATATACGTAATTCATAATTCTTAGAAACGCAAACGAATACAATAAGACTCTACTTCGACTGGACGGCCGACCGGCAAAGACAAAGAGATTAGAGACTAACAATCGACTACTTTTTTAATTACTCAGAAAATTAACACCACAAATGACTGTGAAT
This sequence comes from Dendrolimus punctatus, assembly GCA_012273795.1. Taxonomy (NCBI): domain Eukaryota; kingdom Metazoa; phylum Arthropoda; class Insecta; order Lepidoptera; family Lasiocampidae; genus Dendrolimus; species Dendrolimus punctatus. Next base: position 14,019,527 of record CM022546.1, on the reverse strand, counting down.
AATGAAAGCAACCATAAAAGGATTACAGATAATTTAAATAACAGGTAATGAAACACCTGGTTGCTTAAAGATTATGTATATGTATATATATCAGTTGTAGCTACAAAATCTCTTTTATAAAGATGTCTATATATTTATGGATAACTGAACAGTCACTCACTCAATATACAAAACATCATTACATCAAGGCTAACAGTTTCACGTCCATGTTCTCTAAGAGCGTGGTATCACACTGATCAAGTGGCCTTAAAAGCTGTAACCATGATGATTCCTGCATGTCTCTATCACGTCAAGAATACGTATTATACAAATGTATGAATATTTTATTCGGCAATTTATACTTTTGTATTTCTTAGCTTTTGAATTGGTCGCATTATTCAAGATGGTGAAACAACTTTGACTGTGATAAATTGGAGACACGAACTGTTTTGAACTTTCCAAGTTTTGACTATTGTTAAATGATTGATACTGCGAAGTATTCGGCTGGTATTCTTATCTATTGATGTATCGATACAAAGTATTGTACAGTGTGAAAGTGTAGTGAACCAGGGTTTCCCCTGATAGAGCCTAGTTAATTTTGAGAACAAGCAAAGTACACTGTTTATATCTATATGTTATTACGTGAAGCAAATTTGTACCCCTTTTTCGAAAATTCCGCTGACGGAGGAGTAAGCAAGAGTAAGAAATTTCGCTCACTTATAGTTTATATAGGGAAGGCGTGGAGAATGCTAATATTTATTAACAATTATACATAAAAAATACATTAAAAAAACAATACAGACACTACCATGTATTTGATACACACGCATATATACTCTTTTGTTTATTGTTAAAGTTAAAACAGTGTAGCCTTGGCGAAATCTGTGATTATAGAAGTATGGTCTTTCTCAACAGAACCTTAATAATGTTCAAACGTATAATTTAAATTAATTATTATGGTCGAATTTCGACCACGGGCGTCCACTAGTTGTATACACACATTAAATTAGTTCACAACGAATTGTGGAACCCCTCCCTTTTTAAGTCGGTTAAAAATTGTACAGTTTAGTATAAAACGATGCCAGAACGGGGGGGGGGGCAATCAAGCGAGGATTACGATACGAGCAAGATGTACATTCGATGTCGAGCTATATAGTGGCGGACTTTGCTCGTGTTATTGAATCATGCAGTTTGTACTAATAATGTCTAGTTATATTTGTGCATATGTTATACGTGTTTGTATAGTTTTAATACGTTCTATAGTAATTCCAACGACATTTTAATTCGAGTCCTATAGCTCGTAACAGTATAATGTTACCGGCAAAGACTAATATTTCACTCAAGATGTATGATGGTATGTCAAAAGCTCAGGCTACGATATCTGATACTAACGTAATGTTTCCATTTATCTAAAGCGACACTATATTCAGCCGTCTGCGAATATCCTTAGATATCCCAAGGCGGATATAAATAGGGTTCACTCGACCTTCTCGCAGGCAAACGTAAGGGTTTAAGCTATGCATTAATCATGTTAAGGTGAAAGCATTAGTGGTCAGTGACGAAGTTTCAGGGATGAATAAAGATATTCAATAGAAATGTATCCGGGCATCCGAACAAAACCGCAAATAGCTCAACTTTGCGCGTCCGCTGCTGTGTATTCCAAAAGTAATAAATATGAATACATATAACTTACATAGTACGTAATTTACGTCCGCTAGCACGCTGCACTTTACAAAATCACAGAAAATATAAGTTCAAAGTTCACTGGGCCGGCGTTTGATAATGTTTTTGTATTAAAAGTATGGTGAGAAGTTTAGAGTCCCAAGGTTCGAAGAAAAGTGTTGCAGCCGCGCCGTCGCCGCTGCATTTCGCGCGTATTCGGTGTTGAGGGAGGGAGATAGATATATATACACATTACTATAGTATAAAGATAAGAGTTATACTATGTAATGAATGAAAGTGTAAGCCTGGAAACCATGCTTAAAAATCCAGCTTAAAGACTAACACTTAACACACTAGTATTCGGTAAATTGTAAACCGTCGCACTCAGAAAATTTAATAGAATATTAATTTTAAAGTGCATTTAAAATGTAGCAAAAATATATATTAATAGATTAAATACACCATAACCTAATATAGGTAGTATTATGTATGTAGTTAGAGTCACTTGAGGATGAAAGTATAATAAACTCAAGTCGCCGTCTATTAGTAATTACTAGTGGACGACATTCGACCATAATTAATTTAAATTATAAATTTGAACATTATTAAGTTTCTGTTGTTACTTCCATAGTCACAGATTTGCACTTTTGCACTCCTTCTTTATATAAATTATAAGTGTGCGAAATTTCATACTCCTCCTTCCGCGCAATTTTCATAAAAAGGGTTACAGTTTTTGCTTCACATATACGGATTCACGATTGGACCCGGTAGGTAGCGCCGCTAAACTCCTCCTAAACGGCGGGCCCCATTTTGATTAAAGTTTCTGTTTGTTCCAGTGGATTCGAGAATAGTTTAACATTTGTTCCCGGTAGATGGCGCTGCAATCGGGTTCTTGATTTTTATTTTTTAAAGGATATCGTCTTCCGGGTAGAGCTAGTAATAAATATATTTATCTTCCTAACATTCCGTTCCACGACCGTAGCGTGTCCGCGAGACATATATCTTCAAATAGAGTCTGCGCAGTTTTAAATTAAACTCCATACTTGTCAAAAAGTCCGATTAAAGCGCCGTCTAGCGATACCAATAAATCAGTCGAAACCTTCTAATCATGTTTTGTTGAACCAAACATATTGATGTCCAATTTAATTGCATCGCTCAAAAACTGTGTGCTTCAAAACCAGGTCAGTTATCGTCCCCGATACCTGTCTCACAATGACCATAATAGGGTCACCATGTGCCAGCCACCAGCCGGATACGAGAACTATTGTTGCCAAAAAGTTCGTCTAGAATCTATGTATATTATTGTATATATATACATCCATACATAACATGTACGTGGATGGTCTGAAACGATTTCGACCTAACAAAGATACAAGACATTTTTTCAGATTTATTTCCAATATTTTTTATTTTACTTTATTCAGTTTTCTCTTACTCTACACACTTCTCCCAGCGATGCTCCCACCTCTGTAACCCGTCCAAATAGTACTCGGCGTTTTTCTTTGCAAAATAATTGTGCATGAAGATTGCCTCTTCATTTGACAAAAATATCTGTCCTCCAAGTGCAATTTTTAGATGATGTAACAAAAAGAAGTCGCTTGGGGCTAGATCTGGCGAGTAAGGCAGTCCACTGTTTGACCTGTATTTTTGTTTCGGGCGTATAATAGTGTATTTAAGTTGCATCTATAGTAATTAATCGGCGCCAAAACTTGGATTTATAGCGCCTTAACTGCGCCAACAGAGCGTTGGAAATGATCATTCGACCACGTTTTTGGTCTAACGTGAGCAAACGGGGCACCCAACGCGCAGATAGCTTTCTCATGTCTAAATATTGATTTAATATGTGACAAAAACGTTCTTTTGACATCTTCATAACGAAAATAGACTTTATTTACAAACATTTTTATTTTTTAGGTTTAATTTATATTATGTTATTTCTCATTATTTTACAATTATTAATTATTTCTTAAATTTTACATTAATTATTTACTTTTTTGATACATTTATAACTTTATTTTTGTCATTTCTTCTCTCGAGGCGCAGGATGTACAAAGTATGTACAATAGTCAGCGTTTTGCAAATAAACAACTGCGACCTAACGATTCACAACACATTTATATTAACATATTTACAGTAATTAAATCAGTGTCATTACAGCGCTCGTTGGGTTTGGTATTTCGTACATTTTACCCTTCCCTCCTATACTAAAACTGTACACACACTAGACTCTGCTATCACTCTTACTTTAAAAACTAGTACATTTTTAAAAATTACTGAACTTGTGAAGTTTGTAAAAACTACTGAATTGATGTAAGTAAAATTCGAAACGGAACTAACTTAAATCACGGGGTGTAACTTAAGATACTTTTATCCCAAATAACGTCGTTTACTTGGAATACACTGATTAGCAGAATAGATGTCGCTATAATAGCGTTTTTGAAATTTACTAACAAATACCTATGTAGTCATAAACAACACGTCATTCATTGTATTACTTTAAATCAGGTTGGCCATGACTCATGTGTATGTTTTGCTGGGCAGCTGTTTACATTATAATAATGGACTTAGTTTATTTGTTATTGCAGTTAATTGAACAAGAAATAGTAAAGTTTTAGGTCTTACACATATAAAAAAACTTGTTTTTATGTGAATAACATAGAGCTACTATCATATACCTAGTTACAGTTGTTACGAGCTACAGGACTCGAATTAAAATAAATGGCGTTGGAATTACTATAAAGTTTATTAGAACTGTACAAACACGTATAAAACAAGTAAAAAATAAAACTGGATACAACCAGTTCCCACTGCACGATTTGACACGCGGAACGTCGTTCACTATGTCGCTAGTCGAAAGTACGTCTTAATCGTATCGTAGTCGTCGATTGACTGCCCCCACCCCACCGTTCGGGCATTGTTTTATACTAAACTGTATAATACCTACAAACCGTACATCTGGCATGCTTCCACGCAATGCAATAAAAACAAGGATTAAGTCGTTCCACACTAATTACAGCCATAAAATAAGTACGTAACAATAGATGTTTTTAAAGTTTAAACACGAAGTAAATAAAAGAACTCGTTGTTACAACATACCAGATGTGCGGTCTTGTCGGAATATAACAATATGTATGTCAGGTGAGGGGGCAGATATTGCCCTAAATGAAAACACCTCTGAGCAAGTTGACTGTATTTATTTGTATATAGGCGCCGCAACAGCAACAGGTATATTCAGGCACGATGATTAAATACAAGCGGCACTGGTCACGATGTACTGGTGGCTTCACAAGATCCACGTAGTCACGTTGGCTGAAGTCTTCTTAATGCTTGTTGATTTTCTTAGTCTTCCTTGTGTTGCTTCTTCTTGTGTGTGTATTATTCGACTGACGAACGCATTGAATGCAATGCAAATGCATCAAATGCATGCTCTAGGCTCGCTCCGCGCTTACTAAAGTACTACAAAAATGCAGACGCTTAGCAGCTAACGGAGCGAGCTACGTTTCCGCGGTAGGCGGGGCGTGGGCGCACGGGCTTTACGGGGGTGAGGTCAGCGGGGTGATTCTGTCCGCAACAATATATGTAAGTATATATAGACACATTATTACCAAGTAACGGTGTATTTTTCAAAGGATATTCAACTTGTCCTTCAAAACCCTAAATAGTGGTGGCCCTAATCACGTGTGAAGTTTTACAACACTTGCGACATTTAGCTCGAGCGAGTGCTAATGAACGGCTTTGTCTTGTCGGTCCATTTAGTGTGGTCACCCCATTCATTCTGCATATTGTGTCACGATTGTATGAGAAAATGGCTGATTGCGCACTAATTTTGGCTGCAGTCATTGTTTTTGTTTGGTTTTATTCATATAATATTCGTGCTTTTACAATGATTCTACATTTTGTAAGCGTCGGAGAGTTGTTTCCTTGTGTTGCTTTCTGGTTCATGTCAAAAGCTAGTGATTTAAGACTTGTTTAGTAATAAATATCCAGTTGTAAGATTTAAAAAAAAACATGTACATAGATTAGCCAGGTGTGATTCCAGGTAATTCGGTCAACGCGGCCGAGCAGACATATTGCATCCGTGCAGTATAAAGCAATGTCTCGATTGATGGATGAGGCAGTCGAGCGATAACTACATGCGAAGCAAGACGTGTCTACATTCGGTAATGTATTTAGTGACGGACTTTACGCGTGTTATTGAATAGTGCATTACGTTTAGACTTATTGTGTTCGGTTATATTTGTACCTGTTATACCTGTTTATATAGTTCTAAAAATTCTATAGTAATTACAACGGCATTTTAATTCGAGCCCTTCGTAACTCGTAACAATATTTACATGACGCTGTTCTTCATTATTACATATTACACTTATGAATATATAGCCGTCATACATTATCAAGATCACAGGCTACTGAGGAGATACTATCAAAATAGATGATGACGTGTTTACTGTAGCTGTGAGTGCAATTTTACTAGTTGCATTAATAAAAAGATAAAAACGAACAAGAAAACAACAAAAAATAAAAAACGTATTTGGATTCATAACACCTTTCTTGCAGAACTTAGATTGGAAGATAAAAAGTCTGCCGCGACGATAAATGCACATCACTAATGTCACATCCCTACACCCGGCACTGCCCACCTGTCAGTGTAAAGCTCAAAAGTGTGCACACGCCGGTTGCACTATAATCGAATTAAATTAAGTGAAGTGACCAATATAAACATCAATTTACAGCATCAAGTCTCTTCAACACAACCAATAAGTCCTATATTCCTAGCCAAATCAAAGTCGATCCTGTTACAATAATGAACAACCCACTCCCCCTTAAACTTGTTAATAAATTTGATAGAAACAAAATATTTATCAAATTTATTTTTACTAAATAAGCCTTCTATTTCTCTGAAAACAAACAATGGACATTTTACTTGAAACCGATATCGATAGGTTATCTATATTTTCTTCGTAGCATGAAAGGTGCTCTTAACTGTCAAATGTCAACTTGACATTAGCCGTATAATGGAAGGTATAGAATTATAGGTTGTCTAAACAAAGAAGTCTCCCGGACGGGGCGCTAGGGTCGTGAAACGGAACATTAGAAAAAAAAAGCTTTTAAAAAGATTGTTAGTACTTAATAGATTAATAATATAATGTAAGACTCGAATTAAAATGCCGTTGGAATTATTTTATGGTTTATTAGAACTATACAAACATGTATTACACAGGTACAAATAGAACGGAACACAACAAATCCAAACGTAACGCAGAAGATAATTCTATAAAACGCGCAAAGTCCGTCACTAATAGTTTCCAGATTGTACGTACACACGTCACGCCTTGATCTTAGTTATCGCTGAACTGCCCCCTCCCTCAATCAGGTTATCGTTTTATACTGCACGGTTGTAGTCAACATAATCCGAAACACCTGGCTAATTAGTCGGCTGCAAGCGGCCATAAAAGAGTACAATAAAACAATGGGCTGTTCTCTAGAAACGTATGCCAATAGGTAAGTAAACAAAAGAAGACGATCATTAAAGAATTACAATTAGATCAAATGCCAACAGGTAATAAAATGTGTTTTAAAGATATGCAGGTGGAATTTGTTTTGTCGGGGGCCTAATTTGTAAAAATAATGTGCTTACTAGGATATGCCCGTGACTTTACGCTTGACCTGAAATTACCACAGGTTTCCCGGTACACAAAATATCGCAGTATATTCAAACGAATGTAAGCAATCGTCTTAATGAAAACTGTATCGGAATAAACTATTTCTTATGCAACCGAACAGTTGTTCGGTTGCATAAGAAATAGTACTACAAACCGTCCCGGGAAAATTCCCGCGGGATTCCTTGGATAGAAAGTAGCTCAGATTTTAAGTTTAAGAATTAGCTGTGGATCAGTGAAAATCGAATCCAAATCGGCCCAGTAGTTTTTACGTGAATCCCGAATAAACAGACAAACCGACCGGGATATGGTGCCTTTACTCGCCACTGTATTTTGTTTAGTATGGCAACACTAGTACTAAGTTAGAAACGTGTCTGTGTCTGTCTATGACTGGAGTCTGGAGGTGATTATCTATGTTTCGATGTTAGATCTACCATGTTACGCGCCTCATAGAGTTCAAATAGGAGATGCATCTTCAGTCCTCGTCTCCAAACATTTATTGGCATTGAATACCGGCGTGATGTGTCAGCTTTGTGCTTTTCTACCAAATGAATTCAATTTATTTGATTCGTCTAATATCAAACTCCAAAGTGGTGTACTCGTCTCCAAACATTAATTGGCATTGAATACCGGCGTGATGTGTCAGCTTTGTGCTTTTCTACCAAATGAATTCAATTTATTTGATTCGTCTAATATCAAACTCCAAAGTGGTGTACTCGTCTCCAAACATTAATTGGCATTGAATACCGGCGTGTTCTTTCAGCTCTGTGCCTTTGGATCAAATGAATTCAATTTGTTTGATCCGTCTAATATCAGCAATACATATTGGCAATTTTTTGGAAATCACAGACAGACAATTCGATTTCATTACTATTGGTGGTGCCAGGGTAAAATTTTAGGTCCTTCCCCACCTCCCCTATAGCACACCACGTGGCGGCGGTTGTAATATATATTGCCCTACCTCCTGGACTGGTGCGGCCTTCGATAGTATAGCTCAAGAGCAGTGGACGGCAGGACAATCAGATCAATCGTTGCATCCGATTGATGATATGGGAAGGAAAATCAAGCCACTAACCTTAACCTCCCAAAACTGCACTTCTCCTAAATCGGCAAGCCTGGAGACGTCTGGCAGCGGTCGTTGAGGTTTAATTTGTTGCACACACAGTGGTTTTATAAAGTATTTTTGGTGACACACAAATTCACACAATGGCGGTTAAATAGGTAGCTCATATGACTACGGCGCGGGTCGTTATACGCGCGCGGTCAGGTAGGCGGCTTTCGACTTATTGCCGCGGTGGTGCGGATTTGTCCCTCCATTCACATTACGTGACGACACAATGTCGTTGGCCAATGAGCCTCATTAGCAGAGCACAGATCGGAAGATGTTGGCGCGACTGACTTCATTCCGATCATATAATCAAGGAAATGAACCAATCGAAATAATTGGCCTAAACAACTATAAACTTTATAACAAAAACTCATACATAACAATATTATGAAAAGAACCTCAAACAATACAAGCTTCACGGCTATTTCACTTAAACGCTTGTGGAATTAGTAACAAATTAACTCATTAAAGCCCGCTCGTATTATTTCACGCTTTTAGTAATTGCATGTTTTAACTTTTGTTTTAACCTGGCTTCCGAACCCCCGGACCTTATACGTTCGCCTGATCAGTGTGATGTCATGTGGTCGCAAACTCCACAAGACCGTTGAAAGGGCACCAGAAACCAAGACCATGACGAATGGTGGATTTGACAGATCTGTTCGCTCGATGTGCAAGTTTCATCATGGTGTTTTGAGTGACACTGCATAATGCTTGCGTCTTCTCTAGCGTTAATGTTATGCCACGTGAAGCATAAATCTTTCCAGGATATAAAGTTGCTTATGTGCTAATTCTAGACTATAATCTACCTCTGTGTCAAATTTTATCCAGATCCATTCAGCCGTTCTGGCGTGATTGAGCAAGAAACATCCAAACTTTCGCATTTATAGTATAAATAATAGGATTTATGTTACGGTCTTCGTGAAATGCCTTTGCCCTGCAGCCTTTATGAATGAAGCTGTGCCGTACCAACGTGTCGACACGAAATGTCCCCAATACTTAATGTCGACCCATGACATTGCCTGCAATTGGTTGTTCGTGACGCGGTGCCGTGTTTGACCCCTGCCCGCAACTCGCAACACCGTTGAACTGGCTTGAGGTTTTTATGGAGGTAATTTAAAATGTTAAGAGATCTAAATGACGCACTCGGAGAGCTATAACGAAGATTAAGTTTAAGAGTAAAACCAATTTAGCTTTTCTTGTAGGTTGTAATAATGGCCTGGACTTTTGTATGTATGGCGTCTGCCCGTCGCATTTTTCAAGGAACATGGAAAAAAATGGGCGGATTAGTGACTCGCCACTCACTGCATGGGCCCTAACAATGCCAAGATTGGCGAGGGGTAAAATGAATGTGAGTGGCTAAGAGGTGTCGACAGGCGCTTTGCAGGTTCACCGAAGCTACTTCCGACCTTATGCCATTTGTCACTTACACCCTTGGACCTTAAGTCTTAGCCTTAGCGATCTCCACTGCATGCCGGCTGTCTAAGGCAACCACGGAGGCGTACGTACAGGCGTAGAGACTCCGAGCATAGCTCGCTCCATGGCTTACATATTTGGAGGCAGTAAATAAAGACATCACTAAAACATTGTGACCTATATTTTTTCTAAAACCTACATATGTATTGATATTACACGAAAAAAATTAGCCCCCAGTTACATGTAAGGCGTCAACCGTTAATTGAAGATTTTTTCACATTTTTCCTGTTCTGTTCAAACTTATGACATCTAAGTTTGTAATGATAAAAAGTATCTCGTCAAATCTTAAACAACAATATTAAGAACTCTCCGCTTCCGTGTAGAAGTAGCTAAGCATATAATACTGTTCCCCCATTGTCCCTAGGACCAAAGCTTTCCTTCAACCCAACACAACAAAAACCAGGCCAATCTAAGGATGACAATACGATACTCATCAAAATCCAAAGTCAGGAGTTTTCCTTCAAACAAACGGCTGAACGGAATCGTAATGAAAACTCCTCGAAATAATAAACAAACAGGACAAGAGTACGAAAGACAAAGGGCGAGAACAAAAGATGTTTTCTATAGACATAAAGGGTTTTTCGTAAACGAAGAATATTGTCAGGGGATTATTGAAAGGGTATTGTCATCGTTCAAAGGATGGTTCTACATTAATTTTAAATTTTATATCCACTTTGTTATTACAGATATATCTATATATACTAGTGTTCGTCTAGTGGTCGATCCTAATTAATTTAAATTATAAGTTTGAACATTATTAAGGCTCTGTTGTCAAAGACTATTGTTACTTCTATAATCACAGATTTCTCCAAGGCTACCCTGTTAATTTGACTTTAACCATAAGCAAAAGAGTAAGTATACATGCGTTTGTGTGTCAAGTACTATAGTACTTGTCAGACACACACGTCATGGGGCACTACTCTTTATATAGATAAAGAGTTCATATATGGTGGGGGTACATAATATTATTGAAAAACTTGCGACTGCAGCGCCAACTTTTTCGCTCTTTTCGTCTATCCCACGGAAACGACGGCATTTACTGGTATAAAAAGTATCCTAATTTACTTTTTATTACTCCGTTTCGAGTTTCACTTAAATCCGATCAGCAGTTTATACGTAATGCTCCAACAGGCAGACACAAAAATGCTAAAAATTGCATTTTTGGGATCTCCTGGTCTGAATTATCCCCCTGATTCTTTTCACATTTTAAACGCATTGTACAAAGTCGAAGGTGATGTCAGGATCCTTAAGAACAGACGAGCGTGCATGACGAGAGCTATGAATGTCAAAGAAGCACGTGAGGTGTGTAAGAATAAGCCTGTATGGCGCTCTGTTGGTCGTGCCTACCCCGCAAGGGACCTGGCGTGAAGTTATTTATGTATGTGTGTATGTACAAACACGAACCATTTACAGATTTATATATAGACAAAGGTATTGATGGCAACACTAATGTATGGTATTGAAAGATGGGTATGGCAGAAGAAGCAAGAAAGTAGCATAAATACAGTAGTCAGGAGAGCTTTGAAAAGTATATATGAAGTTAAGTTGAATGATACGATGAAGAATAGTATAATACCGAAACGTTGAAGTTGACGTTGACGTTGAATTTAAAGAAGATATAGTAACAAGAGTTGAGAAAGGAATGTTAAGGTGGTTTAGACACGTAGAGAAATTAGATGAAAAGAGATTGACGAAATAAGTGTATGGTAAAAGTGTGTATTAGAGTTAGTTCTGGTAGACTGCGACGTACTTTTCACGATCAAACCGCTAATGTCTTAAAGAGTGGCCAAGTAAAAAGCACCTATATGTATGTATGAAAAGATTAATTAATGTAAATGAAGCAAAGCTGTATGTCAAGATCGTAACAAGTGGAAATTCGTCTTCTCTGCTTACTACTATGGCTAGTAGGTGTGATAATATGTATGTATGTACCATATACTATAGACAAAACTGAGTGATTACTTGCCTCTAGAAATAGCTATTACGAATTCAGCTGTGAAATATACTGATAAATTATTTAGAACTTCTGAATACATCTTCATATCTATGACCCTGTGCACCCAAGATGTGTAGTGTTGTATAAACAAAGCCACAGTCAACAGTTGGCCGATAATCACGCTTTCATTTGCTTCCATATTGCTATCTTTGTCACACCCGTGCAAAGCAACACTAAGATGGTGTACCTCTCATTCTAACACTCCATATTTGTCTACCTTGAACTGGTAACTTGGTTGTTGCAGACTAACGACTTTGAAAGTCGAATTCGAGATCGATTTTCAGATTTGAAATTAGGTATTCGAACAAACTATTATGTCTCACTTAGACTCGTTTCGTAACTTGCCTCGAACCTTGTATCGAGTTCGCCTCGCAACTCGCGTGATCCGATTCAAAAAGAGTTTATGTTTAGACTCTTGCGGTGCGATCAATTTGATATTGAGTCGGCAACCATGTCGGACGCCGAAATTTCTTTTTTCATTGAGCTTTCATTGTTATACGAACTGTAAAATTTCATCGTGAGACCAATCTATTGTGGAGGTAAAGCAACAAATTATACAAAGAAAACGAAGGGATTACCGTACATGTGAATAAGTTCCATAAAATCACTAATAATTAAAGGACTAGTTACATAGAGAGAGTTTCTAGCCTCCAAGATACGATTGTCGGAATAAAAAAAAAGTAAATTAAACTTATGATACGTACGTACGTGGAAGAGCGATAATCTTCTGGTCACTGAATATTGATGTCTTTTTGTAAACAAAATACAAAATACCGTGCTGATTACCGAGCTCGAAAGGCAAGTCTCGCATTCAAGTCGGTTCAATCTGATTTGTACGATACTCGCATGAACTTGAAAAAATGTCTTGCGAAATCTAGTTTAGACAAATTGAGACATATCTCACTGCGATTTTTGTCGTACTAGAAACGAAACTCTTGGGGTGATAATTACCTTACGATTATCGTATGATGATATTTGGTTAAATGTAAACATGTCAATGCGATTATTGTGTAAAGAGTATCGCGTACGAAAATAGTATACGAGTTTCGCCCCAAAACGTGCGATAAACTCTCTCCATGTAAATGGACCTTAAATGACTTGATGGGTAATTGTCTGTTTCTAGCGGTCGATCGCCTGCGACTAATCGCACGCTTACACGTCTCGGCGGCAGCACGAAGTATTTACGCATTTTGTCACGCAACGTGCCCCGTTCACAAGATATATATTGTGATGGCTATCTGCACTAATTATGGAACGGATGCATTCCATAAGCGTATGTTTACAACATTTAATTAATTGGAATGAGTGAAAGTTCATTATATTGATTCTATTTTTTTTCATTGCAGGAGTTCAGCAGACAGGCAGACGGCCCACTTGATGGAAAGCGGTTACCATCGCCTATGGACATTTGCAACACCAAAGGTGCTACAAATGCGCTGCTGCTCTCTTAAGGGAGACTGGAACCTGGTCACTAATGCCGGAAAACAACTCAAGGTTGTTAATGCGACATACTTTAAACCAGGAGTAGTAGCCATCCAGTTGGGCAAATGCCCTACCATCTAGCTGTGGAGGTTTTGTCGCTTCTTGCGACAGGCCGCCTGGTCGTTCCTGCACAGTTACATTTTTCGACAAAGTTACTTTATACTTTAGTACCTAAAAATTGACTCTGGTATATGCAATAATTTAAAAAAATTAAAAACACAACGCCGACCTCACAATTTACTAAAAAGCAAAAACTAAATATTTTCTAGAACATTTTGTTGTTTTTTTTTGTTTTACTTGGCACCGACTTTAAGATGTTGTAGAAAAATATGTTTTTTTTTGCTTCCTCGTAACATTTAAAGTCGGTTTTACTGCTGTTTTCTACTTTTTAGTGCCGCAAATACTTGAATAATTTTAGAATGACATATGTATGAAACGCGTTGTACGCGCCTGTAACATTCGAGGGATGCTTTCAATTTCCGTAGGGTCCACTCATCACATCCTAACTGAGTGCCAATGGGCCCAATTCAGAAGTAGACTCTTTAAAATAAAAAAAACCGGTCTACAATTAACGGAGAAATTGCGTACCAAACGTATAAAAATAACATATTTTTTTATTCCTTGTGTTCAGCAGACAGGCAGACGGTCCGCCTGATGAAAAGCGGTTATCATCGCATATAGACATTTGTAGCACCAAAGATGCTGCTAATGTGCTGTTGCTCTCTTAAGGGATACTGCAACTTGGCCACTAATGCCGGAACATAACTCAAGGTTGTTACGGCGGCATACTCTAGACCAGGGGTGGTAGTTATCCAGACGGGCAATTACCCTACCACCTGGCTGTGTAGTAGATAGTTCTGTCGCCTCTTAGGACAGGCTGCCCGGCCTGTAAAGTAACTAGGTTAAGTAAATAGCATATAGTCGAATTGAAAACGTCTTTCTTTTTGAAGTTGGTCAAAAGAGCCAAAAGTCAGATTTATCTAGAGTCATTCTTTAAGATACATTTTATTTCAATAAATACCATTATTGCCGTGGGATAGACGAATAGAGAGAAAAAGATGGAAAGAGAGAAAGAAAGAAAAAATATTTGAAGAAATGACAGGCAGAAATCTAGTTTTATTATGTTCTAGTTTTATTATATTGCTTTATTATGTTCAGAGTTGATTTGCGTGGTTTGGATATATTGTGTGTGGGTTTGTTTTCATAATTTATTAGTTGTGTCCGCCTGGATTTGTTTGCAGAACTAAAAAAAGTAGCATAAGTTACTCGTTATAACATCAACTATCTGAAGTGAAAGTCCAATCAAAATTGGCCCAGCCCTTTCAGAGTGTCTGAACATCCAGACACACAAAACTTTTAAATTTGTTTTTTTTAAATATATGTACAGAACATTCATATTCATTTAACAAAAAGTTGTTACTTTGACATTGCAAACAGACATTTCAATTTTATTTATCTGTATGTATTTATATATAGAGCTATATATTAATACGTGAAGCAAAAACACAGCAAAAACTTTGTACCTATTTTTACAAAAATTGGAGGAGTATGAAATTTCGCACACTTATATTTTACTAGCTGTCCCGGCAGACGTCGTCCTGCCCGGTAAAAATAGGGGTTTGTCGCAGAGGGTTAATAATTTAGGGTTGTATGTATTTTTGAATGTTTTATCATAAAAAAATAGAAATTAAAAATTTTGTCTAAAAAATAAATAAAAAAATTTAGGGGTGGACTACCCCTAACATTTAGGGGAATGAGAAATAGATGTTGGCCGATTCTCATAGATAACGGATAAGCACAAAAAATTTCATCAAAATCGGTCAAGCCGTTTCGGAGGAGTATGGCAACGAAAACTGTGACACGAGAATTTTATATATTAGATATAGGCATGGAGTACAGAATACTAATATATTTTTTTTAATTATGCATAAAATTACATAAAACCTTAAAAAAAACATTGTACACACTACTATGTATATGACACACTCACGCATTTATACTTTTTTGTTTATTGTTCAAGTAAAATTAACAGTGTGGCCTTGGCGAAATCTGTGATTATAGAAGTATAGTGTTTGCCAACAGAACCTTAATAATGTTCAAACTTATAATTTAAATAAATTATTATGGTCGAATTTCGACCACGGGCGACCACTGTGTTAAAAATCTCATTGATATGAACTCTTAAGGACCCTAAAACTCGAAATTACATTAAAACTTTTATCTCAGGGAAGACTTCTAACAAATTACTTTCAAGCGCTATTTTGTATATTCTAAAGCATCGTACGTGCATAAGAGCTGAAAGCTTCGCGCGAGAATTGCGACCCAAGTGTGTCGTTGTTTGCATAATATTTGTACAACAATATATGAATAACATAGCAAACAACTCGTTCTTTACTTATTTACCATATAAAAAATGATTTTTCAAAGATTAAGCTTTTTTATCACCTGTAGATTCGCATTTAACCATTATCTCGCTCGATTTGAGCGGAGTTATATAGCGGAGGTATAAGATTAAGCACGCTTACCTAGAAGGTACCTATTCACAGGTGACTTCAAAAATGTTCATAAAATGAAAACTACTGGGCCAAACTATGTCAAATTTTAGGGAACCAAATGGCAGCTATTCCGCGTCGAACAAAAAAGAATCACGTAAATTGGATCATAAATATCGGAGTATTTTATCCGTGCAGGAACGGAGAAAGAATACAATTTCCTGCGGCCCGGCGGCCTGTCGTAAGAGGCGACAAAACAACCCACAGCCAGGTGGTAGGGCATTTGCCCGACTGGATGGCGACCACCCCTGGTCTAGATTATGCCGCCATAATAACCCTGTGTTGTGTTCCGGCATCAGTGACCAGGTTCCAGGCTCCCTAAAGAGACCAGCAGCGCATTCGTAGCACCTTTGGTGTTGCAAATGTCCATAGGCGATGGTAACCGCTGTCCATCAAGTGGGCCGTCTGCCTGTCTGCTGATCTCCTGCAATAAAAAAAAAATAAAAAAATCGGTGAACATACATAAAAAGAAAGATTCCGACGAATTGAGAACGTCCTCCTTTTTTTGAAGTCGGTTATAATGTGTAGTACACAGGGGAAACTATCTACACCAACGCCATATTGATTGATTGACACGCTGTCTTTTTGATTAAGTCAAATTCATTTTATTATTTTTTATTTTGTAGCCTTAGATATTTATATTATCAAATTAATATGGTTAAAAATTAAATAAAAATAGATTTCCTAAGTTTTTGAATAAATGAATAGGATCGCAATAATTGAGGGTAGGAGGGTGCCAACAATGGGTATAGTTTATCAAAGATGGTTACAAGTGTAAAGTTATATGGTGGAGATACCGACGAAGCGGACGACACGCTATGCTTCTACATTCATCGTACGCACCGCTGAAGAATGGAACTCTTTACCTTCGTCTGTTTTTCCCGAAAAATACAATCTAAGTGTTTTTAAGTCTCGCGTGAACAGGTATCTTCTAGGTAAGCGTGCTCCACCTTAGACTGCATTTCCGCGTGAGACATGGTGCAATGTCGGTCAAACGCGAACCTATTCATTATAAAAAAAAAAGTGGACTCCATGATGGCTGTCGGTGGGGAACGTTCCCAAAAAACCTGTCAGCGTTCCCAAGGTTTATGGCAACGCTATTGCGCTCCCCATATACAGGCCAACCTTTTAGTCAAGAGAGACTTCTTTTAAATCCACTGAATTCTCTCGGTAGATTGGATGCGAGACTTATCAACATAAGCCCTTCATGGCCCCAGAACTTCAATCTAAAACCCACCAATGTATGCACATACGAGAACACTGTGTTACATGGTTTCTTGGTTACCGATATCGATATAAATTTTGTAACATAAGTTTGTATAAAAAGAACTGTAATTACATAAAGTTCGTCACAAACACAGAATGTGCTAAATTAATTTAGAACAGTGCAAAGTAATGTAGAAAATATGAGCGTAATTGGATATTTTTCACGTTCCCATTACCACCACGAAGCCACCTTATTTACCACTTAACACGTTTCCCGCACATATTCCAAGTGCTCCCAACCACTAACTAGTGGAACCCGTTAAAAAGGCAACTTAGTCCCGTGCACCTGTGGCTTGGCTGAAACTCAGTATATATATTTTTGATTTCGAGGATGAACAGAAGATACTTTTTATCCTGAAAAACGGGATAGTTTCCGGGATAAAATATATTTGTCTCTCTGTTTGTTATGTTTTTACGGAAAAACTATTGGACCGATTTGGCTGAAATTCGGTATATATGTAATTATAATACCGAGGGTGGACAAGAGATACTTTTCATCCCGGACAGTGGAACAGATTTATGTAAAGAAAATCCCAGAAAGTAGGGTTGGCTTTGTTTTCGTGGCCGGTTTGGCTGATTTGGTCATTTTGGATTTTAGAAAGAAAGAAAGATATATTTTATATTTCATTTAGGACAAATACAACATAGAGTAATATCAAACAGTAAACCAATATAAACAGAATAAGTCCTAGTCCTATTTTAATACCGAAAATGGGCAAAGATATTTTTCTTCCGGGAGATGGGATAGTTTGCGATATAAAATGATGTGAATCTTCCGGGCCCAATAGCACTAACATAAAAAGTTAATACAATGTTATAAAAGTAATTAATACATCAGAGGCACGCTCTAGAGGTTGACCCTCGGCGCGAGCGCGGGGTAATCTCTAGTATTTAATATATATATACAAATGAAACATAGAAATGTATGTACGCACATAACTTGAGAACAACTTTACCGATTTTGTTTTTGTGTGTTTAAGTGGGTTCCCGAATGGCTTAGATTCGCAATTCGAACCGGTAGGTAGCGCTGTGATTGGGTTCTAGAATCCTCCTAATCACCTGGACCGATTTTGATGAATTTGTTTTTGTGTGTTTGAGTAGGTTCCCGGATGGTTCAGATTCGCAATTGGAACCGGTAGGTAGCGCTGGAATTGGGTCCTAGATATTATTTTTTTCAGAGCAGACAACGTCTACCGGGGCCGCTAGTAAATATATAAAACTCAATACAGTCGATTTTGTATAAATATCAATAAATTAATCGATAACTATGACATCTCTTAAGATATCCCCGCTACCCCTCACCTTTCTCACTGTTTGATTTCAAACAAAATTGTCCTTATGTGGTATCTATTGGGGGTGACCTGTGGGTTGGCTTCAAGCTCGAGTATACTTAACCTTATTTCGGTCTTAACATTGCGATTTGCTATGGCCAAACCATAAACCCCAAAGCAAAATGTACCTTATTCCCGCAAGTTAAGAGTGAATATTTAAATATTACCTTGCTCTTCCTTTGGGTGCTTAATTGAATTTTCAGCACAAGTAATAAGGAATTTTACTACGAGAATTTAAAGTTCATATTAAGATTAGATGTTGTTTAGGGCTGAAAGATTATTTGAAAGGAAAATTAGTTTTGTTCGAGTAAGCTAAAGTTGAAAATCTTGCTGGCAAAATAAATTATTTTTATATCAGTGCAAATTTAGATTATTAAATTTTGTATAAATAACTGAATGTCTCGTTAGTCTTTTAGAATTTTATATAAGATTTGAAGAAAAATTATTTTGCTGATGGAAATTCTTAAAACTCAAATATTTGGGTAAAACTTACATCAGGAGGCAGTAGCAAAAGTTGAAGATTAAATTCTTTACTTTATTTTGAAGCTGTATGTATGGTCTATATAAACTTTGCCCATTATTCGTATAGGAAGAACGAAACCTCTTACCTATATAACCAGAACACCTGCATGCGATCAAAGTACAAAAACAAGCATAAATCGATCTAATATAATGTCAACATCCTATATTGATTCCTAAAGCGGACCATCAGGCTCACATGTGCAGACCTGGAACTAAAAAATCATATTTTTATAAGAATGATGATAACCCCGCTTATATTATCAAATCAGAACTAGAATGATGATAACAATTACGCGCCTCTGCTCCTATTTTTGATATAACAATATTGTTACGAGTTTGTGTGACTCGAATTAAAATACCGTTTGAATTATTATAGAGTTTATTAGAACTATAGAAACACGTATAACACAGGTTTATATATAACCGAACGCAACAAATCCAAACGCTCTTGCATTATATTTGAAACTGTTGCGTTCGGTTGGCGTTTTATTGAATTACGATCTTCTGGTCGTAATTCAATCAAACGCGCAAAGTTCGTCACTATTAGATTCCCGAATGTGTACACGTCACGCCTAGATCGTAGTTGTAGCTCAACTAACCCCCTCTATCAATCAGGACATCGTTTTATACTTCACAAATGCATATGTGCCCGCCCGGCAACATCGACATAATTTCCGAGAATTAGCTTGTACTTATAATCCGCAACACATGGCTAATGATGATCCTGAGCGGATACACACAATAACTGGAAACGTATGCCAATAAAAAATTGAACAAACAAAAGAATACGATCATAAAAGTATTGCAATTAGTTTAAATGCCGACAGGTAATGAAATGTGCTTTTACAGATTTGTATGTGGAATTTGTCTTCGTCGGAGCCAAAGTTGTAACAATATTGGGTACACGGCTCTCTGCGCCACTAATAAACACATGAGGTTTCTATACCACATTCAAATGCGTTTCTAATGCATATGAATGTAAGCATATTGGACATTAAATATATAAAAAAAACCATTTACTTCGAGCCAGTAATTCGTTTTCACACCAACAATCGCGATTCCAATAAGAAGCCAATTAACTGCCCGCCGTTTGACGTGGATGTCGACCTTCAGACGCTCTGATTGGTACACTTTATATAATACATGTCCGTCTGCGCTATCGACACATATGTAATTGCCACAAGTACATCTGATAGGTTTCGAGAACACTTAAAGTACCGAGTAAATTAATATCAAGATTATGTAATGCTTATTATTGTTTAATGATACTGTTACGACCTGAGCGCCGACAAAAGAGAAATTCACCTACCTGTAGACGTTTTATTGCCTTTGCGGCGTTTGGACTTATTTTGTTTACTTGGTGTTTAAAATTTGTAATTAGAAAAACAGCCCATTGTGTATTGTAATCTTTTATGGTAGTCATGAGCCAGGTATGATTCTAGGAAATTCAGACCACGTGGTCGAGCAGATATATTGTATTTGTACAGTATAAAGTAATTAGTAATTCTAACGGCATTTTAATTCGAGTCGTGCAACTCGTAACAATATTATGTTATTTTATTTACAACTAGCTTCTGCCCGTGACTTCGTCCGTGGAATAGTTTTAAAAAAAAGTAAGTAAAAAAAATCGCCGCGATTTTGAAACATTCTTCATTGGTGCTCCTCTCCTATTGGTCGTAGCGTGATGGTGTATAGCCTATAACCTTCCTCGATAAATGGGCTATCTAACACTGAAAAAAAATTCAAATCAGAACAGTAGTTCCTGAGATTAGCGTGTTCAAGAAAACAAACAAAGAAACAAACTTATCAGCTTTATTTGTTATTATATGTATAAGATGAAAACTCTCTCACCGACACCACACTCTGTCAAAATATCCGCTTCTATTATGTTACGTTGCAGAGAAATTACTTTTAGTCTGTTATAAGCTGTTTAAGTAATTATAGCTTTTTAGCTATCCCACGGGAACTCTTTAATTTTTCGGGATCAAAAGTATATCCTATATGTTGACCAGGGATATAACTATCACCATACAAAATTTCATGTAAATCGGTCCAGTCGTTTCTGAGATATAGATGTGCGGAGCAATTTATTTCATTTTATTTGATGATATGGTAATGAATGACTGACATGCGTGCGAAAAAAGGAACACGCAATCAGATTTAAATGAAGAATTCAAATAATTATGTTGGAAGAAAATTTTGAATAGGTCGAAAGGAGGTTTATATGTTATCATTTTGGGTGCAGTTTATCTCTTTGGAGCGTGTATATTGCGTCAGGGAGACTGGATTAAACACGCAAAACAAAATTAAATGGCAAAAGAGGAAAGAGGCCTACATCCAGAATTGGAAAAACTAAAAAATGTTGACTGAAGAATTGTTACGTGCAATCAAGAAATTTTATTTATTTATTATGTCAAAATTCAACCAGTAGTCTGATAGTAAAGCCGCGTCACGAAATAAGATCGTTTCACTCGATGGACTAGAGTCTATTGCACGGTGAGCTTGGAAGTTGATAGGCAACGACCCGCAGTTCGTTTGGGCATATAGAGAGAATCGATGAATGTAATCAAAATAAGTCAATGACAGTATTCTGAGTGGTACAGTTAGTGTCGGTAAACCTCGACGTACATACAACTGGCTTTTATTTTTACACTAGTATCTTTCAGTAGTACAAAGTCTGTCTCCTAACTAAATTCAAAACCCGTGTCTTCTTTACATGTTTGAATTCCCACCAATGAGAGCGAATGATGTTATGTTATTCCCACCAATGACTAAACAGATATACAATGCAAAAGTGGATGGATGCAGAAGTCGCGGAAGGCCACGACACACCTTCCATGATCAAATTGATCGTGTATTAGCAGAAGGTGATGTCAGGAGCCTTAAGAGTAGACGAGCGTGCATGACAAGAGCTATGAATGTCAAAGAAGCAAGTGAGGTGTGTAAGAATAAGTCTGTATGGCACTCTGTCGTTCGTGCCTACCCCGCAAGGGACCTGGCGTGAAGTTATGTATGTATGTATGTATAAGAGCGGATTGTTATATATAATTTATATAACTATTCACTTCAAAGACATAGAATAGATCAAAAGATATTGTTACTATGTTTTTCTTAAGGTCTTCTTCGCTTGCCAAACGTCGTAAACCAAATGCCAAAAGAATTGACCTTGGACTTGATCTACTTTTGTTTATCAGAGAATTACATTTAAATATTAGTTTTATTACGAAAGTTACAAATAGACATGTATAAGCGAACAATTGAGTTGGAAACACGAGCGCGTAGTAACCAGGATCATAGTATATTTAGCAAAGTAAAGAATATAACAATATCTACACCTATGAACGTGCTAAGTGTATCCACTACAGTATGAATGACAGCTTTCACTTAAACATTAGCATTTATTTCCACATCACAGGCATTATCAGTATAAGGTCACGGAAGGGGAGCAAGCAATGACAAGTAATCCAACAAAGTCCATCCATGTTGTCCTCAGTAAGCCGTTAGGTAATGAGTCACCTCATTAAACCCTCTTTATCGTAAAAGCGACAGTGCTTCGTGGAAGCTTTAATGGATTTTAGTGAAGACCTACTTTTAAAGACGATAAGTATTTAGTCTATTTAGCAGACTATGGATCTCCACTTGCGACGATCCTCTCAAACCACTTTTACTTCACCTACTTTCATTAGGTAAATAACTGTGAAGAAATTATACTGCAAGTTGTGTTCACCTATAATTAGTTTTAACATTGCATTGTAAACCTTAGTCATAAGTCTAGTAACTGATTAAATGTAAAAAACTGTTGGTGATCCTTATTAAAATAAATAAATTAAAGTAATCTCTTCATACATGCACGTTTATTTGAGACGCTTTTTACATGACCTCTCTTTAACACTTCTGATATTTAGTCATGGTGTGTTCGTCTCGGTCTACCGGCAATAACTTTACCACTCACCATAGTGTCATACACCTTTTTGTGATTCTACTTCTATCCATTCTCTCTACATGTCCAAACCACCTTAACATTCCTTTTTCAACTCTTGTTATTATATCTTCTTTCAATCCACAACTTTTCCGTGTCACACTGTTCCTTATCATATCAATTTATAAAATAGTAGCTGACCCGGCAAACTACGTACCACCTCAGAATCATTAAATATAAATAAAAAGGTGAACGATAGTTTCAGAATAATTCAACTTTAGTAACAAATATGGTCAAAACGCTGGAACGAACATCAATCGTTTGACATTCAAAACCAACAAAATGAAAACAAAATTCACTTTTAAATTTGATTTCTGAACGACATTCAAATTTAATTGATTTCTAAACGACGGGATCAAATGTTTGACAGGTAGCAATAGTTACTAAGGGAAAGCAAAATTGTTGTTTTATTATATTTCAAGCATTTTGTTCATATTTACTCTTTTAAACCCTACCTTGACTTCAAATAATTCAAAACCAAAATTAGCCAAATCAGTCCAGCCGTTCTAGAGTTTTAGCGAGGCTAACGAACAGCAATTGATTTTTATACATATAGTTTTTTTTTAAATTAAATAATTCTAATTCTTAGTAATCATCTCATAGTGTTTGTTTGAAATAAAGGCTTTTGAATATTACAGCACTTTAAGATAAATTTGTTTTGAAAGGTCTACAATTTGAGTCCCATCACCGAGAGAACAGATTATAACTGAGCGAGTGAAAGCTCTGGCACGTCGTTTAGTCGGCTGGCGATTTTAATCGGCCTAAAATCAGTCGGAAGCAATTAAAGTGAGATCAGACGGTGTTAAGGCAGTTTGACGTCGTGTGGCCACTAGGTAGGCGGGTTTTTATGGAATTAATAACTTCTTATAGGAGGGTAAACCGCTTCGTTAGGTAATGCGTTACGGCGCCAGTCTGCCTGGCTTCCCTTTCTCTCACGCATACGGCAGCGGTAGGCAGGCTCCTCCTCTCTCACTCTAACCCACAGCGCTAGCCGTATTTCTTCTAATGTAGGTACATATGCAACTGAGAACAAAATGTATGTTATAATAATACAATATATTATCAAAAAATAACCTTTCGTTACATCATGTATATTAAATACATAAAATTTAAGTAATAACGTAAGCTTTTCTTAAGTTAAACAAAATCATTATTATATAGTTCAACTTAGATTTGTTTAAGTTATCACTTCTGTCGGGTGTCCCGATATGCTCGTTTTTTATTATTTACTAGCATATGCCAGTTGAACTTTGTTCGCGTTGCCATTATAACGACGTATTTGTTAGTGATTTGCAATGGAAATATAATAAACAGCCGATTACAGCACCATCTTTTTCCCTATATTTATTTATCCCACGGGACCGTCATTTATCGAATAAAAAGTATCCAAGCGTTGACCAGTGATAAAAGTTAGCTCTATGTCGTGTTTTATGTGAATCTGATGAATAATTTTTACGTGCTCTATGCTCTAATGCCTATGTATCAAAATATGTCTTATTTATAGCGTTAAAAATAACGCCGTTAATTATTAGCTGCTTAGTGTATATGCAGGAGTTGTCAGTTAATATCTAAACTCATTGACCATGGCGCACCCCAAACGACACATTAAACCCTTGGCTACATCGCCATAACACAGTCAATAAGACTAACACTATCCCAGTAATATCAGAGGCATAATAGATAACAATTCTAAATATTACAATTTCGGAATCTGCTGGTCAGAAATAGCCCCCTGAACCTTTTTTCTCTATTTCGTAATAATTGTACAAGCTCAAGCTCCATTCAGATTTATTGTATTATAAATAAGTTTAGTTGTTTAAATAATAAATACAAGTATAATTTTTCAATCATCGGATAAAAATTATCAGTCATATAAATTATAACCTGAGTGAATTCAAAAGTGATACCATTCAACTGTTATATTCATGCAACTAACATTTTCAATTTATCCAGGTTATAATGGATTACTATGATTGCCTTTAAACTGGTGATTAAAAAATTAGATTAAGGTCTGATTTTCCAAACACCAGTAATACAATAAACTTTTTAAAAACTGAAAATCAAATTTTCGGAATCTAATAAATTCTTGTATTGTTTGAGTAATCATAATTGGTATCGACACTGACTGATGTGTTGTTATATAATACAAAATGTATTGGGACTGGTTGCAGATTGCTGCATGGATAGAATAAGAAATTTAATGTAAAATATAAATATGTGAATCAAATGCTTTAGTAAAGGACTGACTGACTGACTCATGGACGTTTGTTAATTTTATTTTTAAGGTTTTAATTTATTTTAATTTTATAATTACACTCTGTAAAAATGTGTTGTAGTTAATAATTATGGATCTTTGTGTCTGAAATAAATATATTATTAGAAACCAAATTACTGGCTTTAAATCGCTTGTTTAATGACTGAACACCTTGTTCGTGACAGCCATCTTCCCAGCTTAAGCAACATCGCAAACTAACTTTAATATTCCTTCATTTAAACTTTTGTTGTACTGTTTCGTACAGAGTGAAAAATATTTTAGTAAGTAAAGGGTTAGTCTCGAGAGATTATGTTGTGGTTCATGTAATTCTAAGTTTGTAGTTTTATATAAGCACCCGTGGCTTCGCACGTGTTCATATTATCCCACGAGAACTGTACATTACTCCAGGATAAAAAAGTTCTAGAGTACAATTTAAATATCCCACTAGATTAGTAACACCTCACTGCAACACTGCGACAAAACTACCAAGGGACCAGCGGCCCCGGCAGACGTTGTCCTGCTTTGAAAAAATCCGGGGTTTCACTCAAACACACAAAAACAAAATCACCAAAATCGGTCCAGGTGATTAGGAGGATTCTAAAACCCGATCTCAGCGCCACCTATCGGTTCTAATGGGATAAAAAGTATCCCATGTCCGTCTTCTGGTTCTAAGCTACATCCCAACCAATTTCAGCCAAATCGGTACAGCCATTTTTGAGTTATAAATAGTGTAACTAACACGACTTTCTTTTATATGTATAGATTTTAGACACTGTTAGATTAAAAGAACTGATTATGTTTATGTATATATTCGATGGATGTCATGATGCCAAGATGCCAAAAAAATTAAAAATAAATGTTTTGTAATTTTTTCAAAACCGTTTTTCTAGGGCTGATTAGGTCTCATGTGCACTGCAGAAAAGGTCGATTGCGAGGTCTAATAGATCTCAAACTCACTGTCTTCTGTTCTTTGAAACTAGCAACGCACTGAACGTGTTAGAATATTAGTTAGTAATGGAGACACCATTTAAAATGATATCGCGAACACAATCGGAGTTGCAAAACGCAGTTAATTCAAAAGAGCAGTAATGAAATGCTACTTTTGCAAGTGGCGGTATAAAATATCAAAACTGTGAAATCTTTATTCGATATGAAATTTGGCTTTGAATTTTCGCAAGCTATCTTTAATCGGATATAAATAGTTTTTAGAAACACTGTTTGTTTTGTAACGTGATTTAAAATATAGTTTTCTACTTTTGTGCAATTTACTTATCTACCTGCTACACTAGTAAATTTGTATTTCTGTGTTATGAAAATAAATGGTAATATTTTGAAATGATCGTGTACTAGCAGAAGGTGATGTCAGGAGCCTTAAGAACAGACGAGCGTGCATGACAAGAACTATGAATGTCAAAGAAGCAAGTGAGGTGTGTAAGAATAAGCCTAAATGGCGCTCTGTTGTTCGTGGCTACCCCGCAAGGGACCTGGCGTGAAGTTATGTATGTATGTATTTTGAAAACTGGTATTTATAAGATGTATTTTTTTCTGTTCCTGTTGCGAAACTGTCCAACAGGTTGACAGCCAATCTACTGGAGAGTGGTTACCGTCGTGTAGATATGTTCGCAACACTAGGGGAGAAGTAAACGCGTTGCCAGCCTTTAGGATTGGTTGGAATAGGGGAGGTGGCCCACGTGGACGAGTGGGAGATCCCGCGGACTCCCCCCCCCCCCTGTTGTTGAAGAGGGTATCCTCACCCGCCGTTTATCCAAGCAGCAACGGCGTAAGAATACAATTTGCTGCGTCCGGGCGGCCTGTCGTAAGAGACGACAAAACAACTCACAGCCAGTTGGTAGGGCATTTGCCCGACTGTATGCCTACCATTCCTGATCTAAAGTATATCGCCATAACAACCTTGAGTTATGTTCCGGCATTAGAGACCAGGTTCCAGTCTTCCTTACGAGAGCAGCAGCGCATTTGTAGCACATTTGGTGTTGCAAATGTCCATAGGCGATGGTAACTGCTTTGCACCAAGACCGTCTGCCTGTCTGTTGAACTCTTGCATTAAAAAAAAATCGTTGAAGCATCACAGATGCAGTACTTATTGATCTAGTTTCTGTGGCACCCCGTAAAAGCGTGTGTGCTAGTGATGCAGGTTAGATTTGTAGGGGTGACCAGCGTTATTATGTACGTATAAAACCTCTGCCTGCACCCACAATGTAAGTCTGTTAGCGTGATGATATATCGCGGTTGTCAGCGTCTTCTTATTCAATAGTACCATGCTCAATCATATACATGGTTTAATCTAATACCGTATTTATTACTGTATTTACAATACTTTGATTCATCACTGATTCTAACTTTATGCTAGGGATATAGTTCAAATAGAAAATGGCTTTTAATTTAAGAACCTCAATGTATATAAACCCTAAGGCTAGGAATAACCCTATATCAAATAAAATTAAAAAGGTCTAGTCTAAAAATGTTGTAATAGTGGCTTTTCGGCATATTTAAAATTGCTAGAAGGTCAAATCAAATTATTCGCAAAAAAAGGATATATATTTTTTTAAATTTATTTGGACATTAAAACAGTATTGTACAGAATTTAGTACTTTTTACGAATCCTATACATAAATAATTTCAATTAATACAATATCAACATCATTTGCCACATATTTAGTAATTGAAATTATATTAGCTACCGTAAGTAAAAACAAAAGAGAGGAAAAAGAAAATATCTAAAAAGAAGAGGAAAAATAGGAAATAAATATTGGGCGTGTATCCATTGCGATCGATATAAAAGTTGGGTCTGAATGATTTGATATATTTTTGATCGAAATTTGAATGACATATTGAATTTAAACTAAATAAATGATGGTGGTCTACACTAGGCTGTACCACGATAAAATTATGTATAAAAAAATCAGTAAAGCAGATTTGCATTTCAATTATACTGTCTATAAATAAACCACATCGATACAAAGTAATCATGACGCGCCTCGTAGCGAGTCAAGGCCATAAGCGCAGGATGGGCAGGAAACTGCGCGCGCGCATTGCGCACATGTGACTCAACACTGCAATCGTTTGATTTATGCTCATAATATTATGTAAACTTAGATATGTAGATAACTCTTTGTTTTACATTGCGGGGTTTTTTTATGGCAGGAGTTCAGCAGACAGGCAGACGGCCCACTTGTTGGAAAGCGATTACCATCGTCTATGGACGTTTGCAACACCAAAGGTAGAAATGCGCTGCTGTTCTCTTAAGGGAGACTGGAACCTGGTCACCAATGCCGGAACATAACTCAAGATTGTTATGGCGACATACTTTAGACCAGGGGTGGTAGCCATCCAGTCGGGCAAATGCCCTACCTGGCTGTCGGTTGTTTTGTCGCCTCTTACGACAGGTCGCCCGGCCGCAGGAAATTGTATGTTTCACCGTTCCTGCCCTGTAGTTATAGTTATTACTGCCTTATTGAGGTGTGAAACAAAAAACGAAACGAAAGAAAGTTATTAGGGTTATATAAATAAAAAGAAAACCTTTAACCAATTCCAACAAACCCAAACCACCAAAACGTCCATAATTCCGTACTTATTCTATTGCTAACTAGATTTGTACAATCCTATTATAATGACTGTAGGTATACGACTGATATGTGGTTGGATATAAACAAACTGGTTTCGGTTGTTATAAACACTATATTACCCCACCCCGCCTGATGAAAAGCGGTTACCAGTGCCTATGGACATTAGTAACATCAATTAATGTTTATCAAGTTTAAAAGATCATATTCAGAAATATTCTCCAACATTCTATTGTTGGAGAATATTTCTTAGATAGATAACAGTTTGTTGTTAACCAAAATTAAACAATTAAACAAATTCATTCATAGTACTTAGACAAGAGATATTTTCTGGTAAAACAAAAGACGGTCTTCTCCCTAATCCCTGGTTTACGTAATGTGATAAATACATTTTAAGTACAATTTCTTAGTAACTTATTAAAAAAATATTCGTTTATATATCCGTGTAGGAACGGAGAAAGAATACAATTTCCTGCGACCGGGCGGCCTGTCGTAAGAGGCGACAAAACAACCCACAGCCAGATGGTAGGGCATTTGCCCGACTGGATGGCTACCACCCCTGGTCTAAAGTAGGTCGCCATAATAACCTTAAGTTGTGTTCCGGCATTAGTGACCAGGTTCCAGTCTCCATTAAGAGAGTAGCAGCGCATTGGAGCACTTTTGGTGTTATAAATGTTTACAAGCGATGGCAACCGCCTTGATAGAAATCAAGTGGGCCCGCCTGTCTGCTGAACTCCTGCAATAAAAAAAAAAACATCTATCAAATCACTTATAATTTAGTACTTGTTAACAGCGAATTCTCCCTTTTGTTAAAATATTTGTTAATTTTACCTTTCAGACACAAAATAATATTTTATTTTCTATCTTTGTTTCAGGTAATTTCTTCAAGTCATACTAAGCGCACATAAATACGTCTGTCTTTCCCGATAATTACTACCTGGGTGTCTTCAAGTCCCGTGCATATAGGTACCTTCTAGGTAAGCGTGTTCTAAAGGAAGGGTTGCACTAAAAATTAATCTAAGCATTAATAGCATAATCTAAGCAGCTGAGTGCAAACATCGTTTGCTGAATATGCGACGCATAATTTCTCAAAACAGACGATTTTTAATCACATGTAAGCAATGTATTTACGTCGTTATCTCTTCAACCTAAGATTTTCTTTCTTCCATTCTCCATCTTAGACCATATCTCCGCTGTACATCCGGCGTGATCATGGTCTAAAGTTAACCTATAAAAACTAAAATAATAATAGGCCATATATGTCCCACTGCTGAGCTCGGGCACCCCATTAAAAGGGGAACAGACAGTATACCCGCCACGCTTGTCCAAGGCGGCTTGGCAGGTTTGACACATCGATTATCTCGATGTGCAAATTGCATCACGATGTTTTCCTTCACCGTTGTTAGCACATGGTTGTAACAACAGAGATTTGAACTCGAGACACCGGTAGGGCCGGTCGACTCGCTTGGCAGTCTGGTGCGAGCCATGCTGTATAGCGACAATGATTGGGTGGTAGCGTCCAATTTCTGCGAGACAGTGATGTATCAAAAGGAGGCCGCAGAACGAAAGGAAGAGATGTGCGCATGCATCTCGCGGGTATCGACGTCTGTCGGGGTCCCGGATGCGCAGATATGCACAAAATCTCCTCCCAAAATACCGCCGCAGGGGCCCTCTAGCATCTAGGGAGCAGAGGAGTCTTCACCCCCGTTGACGAAGTGAGTTTGTCTTTCCCAGGGCATTCTTAAGCACTAATGCGCTAGGATCAGCGTGGGTGTAACTACGTTCTAAGTTTCACGCTCTTCCTGACATAAGCGCGGGGCACATGGGAGGAGGGTGGTTTTAGTGGAGTATTGAGTTTTTGAGTCTCTTCTCGTCGCTTTGGTCTAATCCCTAGTAAAGAACCTGGTAATGTGCGAAATGAATTTCCCCCGCCCCAAAAAAAAAACGGTTGTAACCATATGCACTTTCGGTCAGAAAACTGCCTAAGTGGTGCATACGTTCCGACCAGGATCGAACTCGCGCCCTTTGAGTATGAGACGCTTGCGCTAGCCATTACGCTACCACGACTTGAAGTTTTAAAAAATAATATGCATAGCTGACAGGGATAAAGAGCCGCCATTAATACCAGGGAACGGCTGTTAGTAACACTAACTTACCATCTACTATTAATGGCCACTCAATTACAGAATTTAATACCATTTAAAAATAGTCTCCCCCATCTTTAAGTGGCAGTCAATCAATGAACTTCCAAGTTCATGCGATGACTCATACGACGTGTATTAAAGCTGCGTATTCAATATACGATTAGTCGCTAAGTTTATGTTCACCGATGCGTTTAATCGCATTATGAAATATGACCGCCACAAATATTTCTTAAGGATATTTTAATCTAGTATATACATATAAAAAAATTGTAGAGATCTAATTCCTGTACAATGAAAAAAAATGCTAAAAACCGAGTCAGGGGGATGTAAGAAGTGAAATAGAAGTAATTAAGAGTTTTTCTAAATTTTTTGTTTGTCTGTCTGTTTGTACCGGGTAATCTCCGAAACTACTGGACCGATTTAAATGAAATTTTGTGTGGCGGTAGCTTATATCCCTGGTCAACATATAGGATACTTTTGATCTCTAAAAATTAAAGAGTTCCCGTGGTATAGTTAAAAAACCGCAATACGCGAACGAAGTTGTGGGCATCAGCTAGTATTAAATATGTGAGAAATTTATTACTACATTATTTTTATTTTTTATTTCTACGCCGTTTTGCTGTTGCAACGCTTGGAACTGGGCCCTGACGCCAGAGGCTTTACACAGAGCTATCAAAACGACTCTTTAGGTGATCGGAGAGCTAGCTCCTACCTAAGACAAGGGATCAGTACGGCGATCTAGCCACGTAATGTAGCCAGCTTCCAGATAACTTTACCCTTCGATGACCTAGGCTTAATATTGTACTTACAGTTTTAAGACATTATGGGTAGATACTGTGCGCAGCTCATCAGACATATAATAAATATTTGTTGGTGATGATGGTGATGCTGATGGTGGTGGGCCTAGGATACCCAGGTCGAACTAGTAGTAGAAGTTAAAACACTGTTTAGTTGGTGAAAACATGTAATAATATCACTACATACGAAAGCGTCTGCCTTCGGCTACAACCGAAACGGAAGAAGACCAAAAATGCAACCATAATGTTGCAAGTTCAAAAATACAAAATATTTTTTGTTGGTGTTGCCAACAGATACAATATAAGTTAAGTTTCCTTCATTGTCTAGTTTATAATCTATACAGATAAATAAAGTTGAAGTGTCTGTTTGTAATGTCAAGATAACGGCTTTTTACTAAATGCATATAAAAATTTATACGGCACTTGTATCAAAAAATCAATTTATAACATTTTTGTCTGTCTGTATGTTAATCTCTGGCGGCTAAACGGCTGACCGATTGTGACGGAACTTTTACTGGCAGATAGATGACGTTATAAGGAGTAATTTAGGCTACTTTTTTTAAGGTTCCGCGAAAAAAAACCACGCAGGTGAAGTCGCGGGCACAGCTGGTTTCATGTATCTTGAATAAATGGTAAAACAATAATCAACGAGCTAACTAAAAAATAAAATAATTTATCAACCTACCTTTAAGTAATACTTTTAAGTTCTGTGTTCAACCTATAAGCTCCTCAAAGACTAATTACATAATTCTTTTTCAAATATAACAAAATCCTAGAAGTGGTCATTCTGTTTATTTTTATCAGTATTTATATATTCCAGAAAACAAAACAGCACAGGAAACTGTCATTTTACATGTTTCCGTCAAAAATTACACTTTTGTTATAACTAGTGGTCACCCGTGGTCGAAATTCGACCATAAAAAATTGTTGTCAAAGACTATACTTCTATAATCACAGATATCGCCAGTGCAAAGTGCAACAATAAAGAAAAGAGTGTTATATGCGTGTGTGTGTCAAATACATGGTAGTGTGTGTAATGTTTTTTTTTATTAATTGATTTTTATGCATAATTTAAAAAAATATTACAATAATATTTTCTTAAGTTTTCGCGACTTGTACACATAATAAAACTACGTTTTAACGGTTTTAATCCGCGGTAGGCCGAATAAAAACTTTGACAATACACGTTTGACAAATGTCATCTTTGTCTTCCGTGACCACGGTAACTGAAAAGCGGCCGAAACGTCGGATAAATCTAAATAAAATAAATTACCGCGATTAAAACCGTTAAAACGTAGTTTTATTATAAAATATTACAATTCGTCGCTCCTTCTCTATATAAACTATAAATTATAAGTGTGCGAAATTTCTTACTCCGTTCGCGCAATTTTCGTAAAAAAGAGTACACAATTTTTTCAAAGTTTTCACTAACTAGTATATAGATTACGTATCAAATTTTAGAATTATCTGAATAGTCAATATTTGAACTTAAAATTCTTAGAGTTAAAGTCAGCGCTCCTTTTTATCCTAGGAATCCCGCGGGTTTTTTTATGGGAATTATCTAAAAAAAATATGTTTGCTTGTAGGGACACTGGCAAACGGGTCCATTTGATGGCAAGTGGTTACGGTTGTCCATGGACATCTGCAACACTAAGGGAGCCGATGCGTTGCCTACCACGTTGAGACTTTAAATATCTGATTATGCCCTTTTAGAAGGGTCCTCCATATTGTAGCGCCGGGGAAAACCGCGGGAGGGAGTTAATTCCATAACTTGCACACATAAAATGACCAGATTAAATAAAAATCGAATTAATGTGTTTTTTACTGATAGATATCAATTTAATGTAATAAAATGTGCGATACTTTGTGTCCCGGGAATCCCGGAAATTTCAAGTCAAGCGTGGACGAAGCCGCGGTCATATTCTAGTGAAATGTAAAAAGGCGGCGCGTTAACTAATTTTCACACCTTGACGCCTAATACATTTAAAATGGAACGCATTAAATTTATTGTTTTAATTTCCTTACTTCTTCGTTTTCTGGTTATACCTGTTTTTATTATGTCTTAAGCAACGATTATGTTTTATGTGGAAAATCCTAACTGTTTTATGATACGGATTTTAGTATAAGAACACAATTATTTGGCGTCTGTTAAAAATTTACAATTTAGTTGCCTCTGACTCTTTGACGTCTTCAATCAATACTCGCGATTGATATAAATGATCAATTGGTCGAATGTAATGTAATAATAATTCATATTATTCCCATAATAACACACCGCACGCCACGTCGGGTGACACAATCAATATTGTACTTGTTCCCGGCAAGTTCATTATGAGTCAGCCGTTAAAGAAAGGCATTCACCACGCGACTATTCGATCGATAAAGCCGTAATCTTACTACGATTATTTTACTTCTTTGTTATGTGTTGGTCCTGTTTCGAAATGTGTTGGGGGGCCCAAGGGGATTTTTGAAGTGATAACATCTTATGGGTGGGTAAAGTTCGTTACGTAACGCATTACGGCGCCAGTCTGTCGGGCTTTCATTCTCTCACGCATACGGCAGCGGTAGGCAGGCTTCTCTTTGCTCACTCTAACATAGCTAGCCGTATTTCGGTAATTTGGTTAAATAATGAAACTAATAATTTCATACACAACATTCTAATATACATATTCAAGAATTGTAACCAAGAATAAAATATATTTTATAATCAATTAAAGATTTTATTAATAAATAACCTTTCTTTGTATTAATATACATAAAATTTGAGTAATAATCTAAGCTTTTCTTAAGTTAAACAAAATTAATATTAAATAGTTCAACTTAGATTAGTTTAAGTTATCACTTCTGTCGGACATCCCGAGACGCACAAGTTTGTTTATTTATAAATAAACAAAAAATACCCTAGTTGAATCAAAATAATTATGTATTTATTATTAGTTATTACATATAATTAATGCTTCTAAGAGCTAAGTTAAACAATTCAAATCATAGATGCACTTTTCTCGCTTCTTATGACAAACGTATTTATCAAATCATCAATATCTGAAGACGATTTCAGTTTTTCTAAATTTTCTGTAACAATAGACATTAATGACACGTCTGATAGCCATACAGTTATTCTCAAAAATGGTATTAATCTATAAAAGTTTTTTTTTTTAAATAGGGCCAAGTTGTCCCTGCTATTTCCCTTGACTTAGTCAAGGACTATATGAACAATTTTATTTTGTTTTTATACATATATATATATTATATATATATATATATATATATATATATATATATATATATATATATATATATATACATACACACACACACACACACATACATGTACACACATAGTCATATATAAAACGTTGTTGTGACAGCCTGAGTTCACCTTGTTTTATTTCTCTTAATGGCATCATTCGCTATTTTCAAGCAGTACCGTTCCAGGAGTGGTCTGGCCTGTTTGTCCCTTAACATTAGGCTTACAGTCTGCTCCGATATTTCCATTGTTGTGGCTGTCTCTAGATCACTCCTGGAGCGGTAATACTTCTATAAAAGATTGTGGATAACGTTTTAAGAATTTTGCTTACAGATTTTCGGGGCCCCTGTAGCCTGGGAGCCCCGTACCATTGATACGGCTGATACGGCGGTAGCAACGCCCCTGGTGTTAGCACTGAGCGTGAATAGGTTCGCCAGGACTTGGATTTTGCATAATATACAGGGGACATTGCAATTGGGCGTTCAGGGTCAAATCCTAAATCACGCAAAAAAACCACTGAAAAGAGTCCCGAGGCCGATTTTGATAAAAACAAAATTAGTATGGTATGTTCAAAAACAACCCTTTCCCCTGGTTTGCCGTTCGACATTCCTGTACAGAAATCGATCCTTACAAGCTATGATTTGGTATAATCATACAGGTGTGTGTTTATTTTTATGTGTTTAATATTTTAATTGTAAATAACCAATAAGAAACAACATCACATCTTCTGGACTTGCAAGATTTTGAAAGGAAAATGAAAATTGATGTAAATTGTCTATGAAAAGAATTACATTAATAAATCAAATACAGAAGAAAATTATCATTGGATTAAATTGGTTGTTCGGTTCGAGGAAGTTCGATTATTCAGTTTATATCTTTTCAAATGAAATGAAATCATTATTTATTGCATAAAACATGGTACGATTGTTTCATAGTTTCACATATTTTTGTCTGTAGGGCGTGCAAAATGTTGTACATATTATAATTAACAATTCTCATCGATTCAGTCAGTACTAATATTACATTATTATTGATAGTGTATAGAGCGCACATTGTAAACATTTGATTATCTATGTTCTGTTTGTGAGAGTGTTCTTTTTGCTTGTCATTCTCTGCCTCTGCCTGTGTGTCAAAAACTGTCAATGTATTTCGTCTCAGTAAAAACGTTTCTACTTTTATCTTCCGAAAATCCAAGATAATCCAGACAAAACAAAATCCACAACCTTTCAATT
The DNA here is from genome assembly GCA_012273795.1 of Dendrolimus punctatus. NCBI lineage: Eukaryota > Metazoa > Arthropoda > Insecta > Lepidoptera > Lasiocampidae > Dendrolimus > Dendrolimus punctatus. The sequence goes on along the minus strand of CM022546.1, from coordinate 13,983,262 downwards.
ATTAAAAAAATAAAAAATAATTCAGAATAATAATATAATAACCATAATCTTTAAATTAGTCATTCTTTAAAATAAATCTCATAAAATAAATTAAATTTCCGTTATGAGAAACTCCTTGGTGGAATTCTTGTAATTTTTTTCAACAAAGTATTATCTATTTACCGCACGTTCCGTTGTATAGTGCGTAACTTTTGACATTCGAACAATGTATACAGGTTGCGTAAATGCATTTTCTTGAGCAAATGTGTTGTAACATTACTTTTCAAAGAATTAATGAAGTTGTAGCTAGAATAAGCGAAAGAACCTGTTACGCAAAAAGTTTATGAATCAGCGATGCAATGCTAGACATTTTGTCGCACCAACAAAATGATAAGGACTGCATTATAATGAATAGCGACCTTTATGCTAAGAGATAAGTAAACAATTATGGCTCGGTTCTGAGAAACACGTCGTTGTGTTAATAGACGTACAAGTGAGCCATTGTGGTATGATTCAGCCTCAGTTGATAAGGCGATGCGTTTCCTACAATATTATCTCTGTATATTTAGGCATTATTTTACATTTTACGCGCGTGGTTTTCCTTCTAATGAGGTCTGTGGTGGATAAACACATTTGTCGCCAGTGGGCTCTATTTAATTTTGCCATCACTACCGACCTCAACAATTCGATAATCTAATATTAATTCGATACTTTTTGCTAATAAAATTGTAACTTTTTGAATTGCTTACTGTCGCACTAATTAGTGGTAGTTATTTGTGGGCACCTCATTAAGACATGATAAACTTTGAAAAGTTACTTTTTTATTGACTGATATAATAATCTGTAACATGCTGTAATATACTTCTGTATAAAACTTATAAAAAACGCTTGAGATATAAATAGGATAAGAAATATAAATAAAAACAATTCTTAGCTAGACGTGTTGCTGGGGAGTTTCTTGCCGATTTACGTTGCGAAGCGGTGTATATAGAGTAAGGGATTAAAATGAAATTTCAACCTATATGTATGACTTTCAAAAAGTGTTCTCCAGTGGAACTTATTGTGATAAAAACCTTTTGAATTGGATCAATATAAAATTGTAATAACAGCCCATACATAAACTTGCCACTGCTGGGTTCAGGCTGACAATATAGGTGTATTGACGGTTGCCACGCTTGTCTTAAGCGGATTGGCGGATTGGCGGATTGGCGGGATTGACACATGAGATATCTCGATATGCAGGTTTGATCACGTTGTAACAACAGTTTCAGTTCAGAAGACTGCCTAACTGGTGCACGCTTTTCGGCCAGGTTTCGAACTTGCTACAATGGTTTATTGACTTCTACTCATGATTCAATTTCCTTTTCCATAAAAAATATCAATTAATGTTTCACCAAAAACTCATCTGAGAGGATTTCACGTGAATTTCTCGTTACGACACGGATGTCGCCCGATTCCGGATGGTCTGACCTTGGCCGCTGTCAGCTCAACCGTGCCATTGGAAAGCGGACGATTCGACAAGGTCCCAAGCGATTTGTCATCCATCTCTCTCGCAGTTTCGGTAATCAAAGCGTTCGAGAGCGTCAACTTGGTTGGCAAGAAGAAATATACTTGATATTTTATATTTTTTTCCTAAAGTACATAAGGCTGTGTACGGTTGGAACGTTAGACAACTAAGTATCCACACACAGGCACGTACCAACGAAATGAAGATGCTTAAATGGGCAGGGTTTTAACCCGTCTTTTTTTTATTGCATGAGTTCAGCAGACAGACAGACACCTGATGGAAAACAGCTACCATCGCCTATGGACATTTGCAACACCAAAGGTGCTACAAATACGCTGCTGCTATCTTAATGGAGACTGGAACCTGGTCACTAATGCCAGAACACAACTCAAGGTTGTTCTGGCGTTATAGCAAATGCCCTACCACCTGGTTGTGGGTTGTTTTGTCGCCTCTTACGACAGGCCGCCCGGCTGCAGAAAATTGTATTGTTTCTCCATTCCCGCACGGATAAAAGATTCAAGAGTGAATTTTCAAAAAATTAATGGTTCCAATTAGTTATAATCAAAATCGGCTCGGAGACTCCTGAGTGTTTTTCACAATTTCGTATATTTTAGGATTTGGCCCTGAACTTCAAAAACTCAGGCACAAAAATTTTAACTGCTACGTGATAATATTCAAAACTAGAGATGTGCCGACTAGTCGGCAAACCCGACTATCAGGTCACTATCGTCGACGGTGACTATTTGGCGAAGAGCGCCGACTATCCAACTCCTTACTTAGTACTTTATAAAGTATACTTTACTGATACATTGTTATCGAATCTATGCGAAGTAAACAAAACAGGATCGCGACTTGCGCGCGAATCAGCTTTAAACAAAGCGACGACGAAGGCCTAGCTGCCAAGCCATAAACATATATATATATATATATATATATATATATATATATATATATTAGGGTGGGTCAAAAAAAATATTTTTTTACAAGTGACACGGAAAAATCGGTTGCTAGACACCTTACGAAAATTCTCACCAAGCATGAGCTCTTTATTTTAATAGGAAGATCCTCCGCATCGCAGTTTTGTATTTTTTTTCTCAGTCCAATAGAAAAAAATTCATACCTCATCATTTATTGATTGAACAGAAAAATGTTCAGAAAGATTTTTTTAGGAAATTTAATGCTCTACAAAAAAGGTATCTTATATTTTTTCCGTAAACCCCACCATTTAAAAGATATTAAGTAGTTTTGATTATTTTAAGACAAATTTCATTTTTGTTTATGAATTTTATAACTCGACAATAAATGACTTTTACAAAATGCGCAATACAAATTTTTGTTGGAAATTAACTGCTCTATAAAAATGGTTTCTTATGTTTTGAAATTGAAACTTTTCGAATATCTCATCCAGAACTTTTAAAATCCGTACACATGAAAGTTTGATGATGAATATCTTTTGAACGGTTAATTTCATGTATAGCTGCCAATATTATATATACGTGCGTGCGTGCGTGCGTGCGTGCGTGTGTGCGTGTGTGTGTATGTGTGTCCGGACGTCTTACCGTTAATCAACAAGGCAGCAAACTAGATGATAATATTTATATCCCGAACGTATTATTGTTAATTAACGTACCTAACGCAGCAATAGGATTAGTGTGTGTGCTTAGTTTTATACTCGAAGCTAATGGAATAAACCAATACAGCATCCGCTCAGGCTTCAGCCATGTTATAGGCACTAGTCGGTATTATAAGTACGTTTCGTTCGTCATAAGGCGATTACGGGCGGGCCGATCCAATATTCACGGTACGCGGTGCGTAAATCGGAATGTTATGAGCGAAGACGTTCCGTTATACGTTTTGGTGTTTGTCGCATTTATCCAGTTATGAAATTGAAAAAAATATACCGAGATATTAAATATGATATGTGTTGCTTTTTTGAGGTGACACTTCTTTAGAATCGAAGATTTGAAACGAAAAACGACGCTTAAACAGATAAACACACACATCTAGGACTAAGCTTGCGAGAGAATAAGATACGAGTTTTACATTGTGCAGCACTGATTAGAGAGTCTATAAGACCGATGACTAAACATAGTAATAATACTGATAATAATATTTTTTGACAAAAATAGTGAACATTGAAAGTTATACTTGGGGCCTTACTTAAAATCGTTTCTTAAATTTAAAGAAACTGCTCAGCAACTGATTAGTGAAAATTTTACTCATAAACTCCTCTTTAGTCAAATATTTTGGGTACAACCTACGTTAATCTTTCAAATTCGTTTATCTGTGTTCCTCTTAGGTAAACAACAGGAAATGCACGTTTATAAGTGAAAAAAAAGATATTAATGGATAAGGGTCTGATTCTAATTCTCTTACTTAAGAGATGCCTAATCGTTTCTTAACGAAATTATTATAAGTAGGTAAGGCCGTAGAAGTTTATTTTGAATTATAATAATAATATGTTGACGAATGTAGGCTAAAAGATTCTCTGAATTCTCACTTCTACTGCGTGTGAACTGCACACACCCCCAATTTGTTTCATCTAAATGTTAATTTTTCTTTACGAAATTTGCCATGTCGATGCATCGAACACAAGACTTTTAAGTTTCATGAAAATATATTAGTTTAATAAAATATGTGTTTGTTGGATCACAGGCTTAAAAGGGGCAGATTTGTGTCACAAATATGGTTTATGAAAATGAGATGGAAGTTTATACTATGTTGTACTGCAGTACCAGGATATCTAGACAACTTCAGTAGGCGATTCTCCAAAAGCTTCCAGATTAGGCCCCCTGGTCATGTAAGATTTACAATTACATATCTACGGTACAACAGCATTCAACATTCAACTTAAATCTCTTCTAATGCAATTCAAATGTGATAAGCAATTAGTGCAACTTAATGACGTATGTTTTATGCGTTTTTTTGCGGTAGTCATTCATTATTACAACAAGTTATGAAAGTGATGTGACGTCATTTCGCAGCGATGTTTTTTATTACACTGTTTCCAAGCGTTTATTTTACTTTGACGTTTGCCCGTATATCAAGTTTCATATTTCTTGACATTAAAGCCCACATAAACAAATGACATAATTGTCGTACTTGATTATTTGTTATTTTTTATTTAGGTTTATGGCATGGCAGCTAGGCCTTTAAGCCAGATCTTAGTTTACAATATAGTTTCTTCATTTTCTTAAGCCGATTTATAGCACAGCTGAACTGTAGGTTATCAGCTGGTGCCATTCAACGGAGTTCTTGTGACATCTCAAAAGGCCACATTTGACTATACAGTTCACATTTCCCACAAAAATACGTAATTACTACTCAAAAACTATCAATATTCCTACATTCTACATCCACCTGCTACGATCCTGAAAAACACTTTTCTCTTCATCAACTTTAATTATTATTAATCTTCTCATACATATGCGCTTATTTAAACTACTTTTTATCTGACCTTTCTTCAAAATATTTTCAATCTGATCATGGTGATGTAAAATACGTTAATTGAAATGTGGGTATATTTATTACATATATAGTATTTCTATCAAAAATATGTAGCTAAGTTAAATTGATTAAAACTTATTTAGTAATGACGTCGATTTTTATAACAAATTCGTTACCGCATTACGACATTACTAATTAATTGATCTGTCATCGAGTTGTCTAAAGTAAACTATACGCTTGGAAAGGTATTACATTTTTTCTATATTCACATTTTCCCTCGCATTATTGATTTTTCCAAAATTTTATGACGACACTTTATTTTGTTCATCATATCCTATTGCTTAGGATTTATCCGTAGAGACTCGCCTTTTTTATTTATTTATTGCTGAAGCATATCAGACAGGCTGATGGCCCAACTGTGATGGAAAGTGGTTACCGTCGCCTATGGACATTAGCAATACCAGTGGTCCTGCCATATGTTGCTGGCCTTGAAGGAGAAACTGGAACCTGACCATGATGACAGAACACAACGAAGTTTTATGGCGGCATACTTTAGACCTGTAATTATGCTTATATTTAAATTATAAAAATCATCTATCTAAGAATACTATTGGTCACTTTTTTAAGTATACTTGTTTACTCGGCGACGGTAACCACTTTTCATCAGGTGGACCGGCTGCCTGTTTGCCTACTTAAGGCAATAAAAAAAACTAGCCTTAACCTAATTCACACAATATTATTGTTGGCATAATATTGAAGAATAAAAAAATACACAATAATGGATGTCGCAACACCGACATATTGTAACCGTATAACGAGACCTCTTTGTAAATGATACGACCTTCTTCAAAAGGATCTTTTTACGCTCACTTGCCATTATTATTCTTACAACTATTTTATTATAATGTATATTTGCACTTTGTAAACTAATTTTCATAAAATGTTTTATATTTAAAATTTTATTGTAACATATTTAACTACATATTTTTCAGGTTTACATAAATACGTTTTCTCCATGCAGGAACGGAGAAGAAAACAAATTCCTGCGGCCGGGCGGCCTGTCGTAATAGGCGACAAAACCACCCACAGCCACAGGTGATAGGGCATTTGCCCGATTTGGTGGCTACCACTTCTGGTCTAGAGTAAGCCTCCATAACAACTTTGAGCTGTGTTCCGGCTTCAGGTTCCAAGTTCCCTTCAAGGCCGGCAACACTATGGCAGAACCTCTGGTATTGCTAATGTCTATAAGCGACGGTAACCACTTTCCATCCATCACAGTTGGGCCGTCAGCCTGTCTGCGTTGCTTCACCATTAAAAATAATAATTCTGCGAACCTGAAAATCCTTTCTCTTAGTTTATCGTTTGACGTTCTTACACAGAAATTGATCTTTACAAGGCTACAGTATGATTTAGTATACTAATGTTATGTAGGCGAGGTTTGAAACTTTTTTTGGAATATATTATGCCTACTTTCTGTATCGATTCTTTTCCTTTGTCAATACTTAAAATATTTCATAACTTTTATGGAGTCTGACAATTTTCGACCAATAGTAAGGTTATGAGAGCTGCATACATCTAGTCATCGCAGTGGACAACGGACTACTGGCAGACTGTCTAGCGCAACGCCGGAAAGCACGTATTAATAGTTGCTCTATCTCGCTCGCACATCATCCGTCCCGCTCAAACATTGTGCTGTATATTTTACTAGCCTTACGACCGTTTACAAAATAAATTAGTTGTTTCTTCTCTCCACGTTGCGAACCAGCAGTAAGATAGCGTAGGTCGCCGCGAGCCGCCGATCCCGGTCGGACCGGGAGGGATCCTTTTGGCCGGACTTTATATTACCCGTCGCCCGTTCTCAATTAATTAGTACATTGTGTCGGCCTCTAGTTGGCATCGTTAGATTCATCCCCCTTTCAACAGTCCAGCCGAGGTAAAGCCCCCTAAGGAGATCCCTCGATCAAGTGGCACCCCGAGCTCGAGCGCCTGCGAGAGCCCGAGCGAAAACCCCGGAAATGTTGTGAGGTCTTCGGACCAACAACATAAAGTCAAGTCCGATAAAAAACTTAGTTCACATCAGCATTCGACAGTGAGAATACTACTCTCTGCCATATGAAGTATTGTTTAACCTTAATCTCTCGATGCTACAAGGTAGTATTTCAAAAAATTGTTTAAGTACTTTTCGGCCAATGCCTTAGTAAATAAATGGATATTAAGACAGAACTCCGTCATTAGTCTTATGAGGTATCACAAATCATGAAAAATCATAACGATGTTTCGCAAAAGTTTTGCAATTTCCCACGAATTTTCTAATAACTTCATTCATACATTATGCATATAAAATAACATAATTCAATCAACGCTTATGACACGATCGTATCGGGAAACGTGGAATCGGTTTTCGTCGATTCAATTTCCGGCGTGTTACAAGTCCGAGGCAGCTGAAGTGTTAGATGTTTGTGTATATTTTGTGGGCGTGTTCCGGTTACATTGATATATACTATGGATATTAAGCATCCGTCAAAATTTTATAATTTTTCGCAACTTGACAATAGTTTTGCATAAAATATTCGAAGTTTCTATTGAATGCGTACAATATCAAGGGGGTAAAAGCGGCTGATTTCGCAGATTCGTATTAGAAATACAGTGTAAACTCTACATAACGACACTAAGGGACTGTGCATTTTATGATGTTATTGAGAGTTGTCACTTGTCATTTTGCTGCACTTGTAAATTTGTTGTATTTTTTGCTTATTCAAATCTTGCAATATTGTGGCATCTTGATGAGTACTTAGACATTACGGCTTTTCGGATTTTTTTACGAATTTCGGCATGCATGATGCTGACAGTCGAGTTTATTACGGGCTAGGAGTATAAAGCGATATAAGAACGTATACAGCTGCGCAGCTTTTACTAGTTTTGGAACCTTAAAAGGTACTTTTTATTCTTAATTGTTGTCGTTATTGAGAGTGGGTGTAATGCTATATAGAGTATATTATTGTATTGTATAGAAGACAAGCTAAACCAACTAAAACCAAGTTATTTCAACGCTTTAGGGAGTTTGTCGTGAATGCGAGTGACGTTACATGGAGTTTACACTGTATTATAAGTATCATAATAACGTGGAAGTATGTTATCTGTTACATTTACCAGTATGTTTAGACACGTCAATTTCACTAAGCGATTCCCCAAAAGCGGATGATTTAGCCCGCAACCCGGTCGTTGATTTCCTTTAATTAAAATTATCGATGGTCTCGAGTTCGTACAATTTGAAAATGAGAAAAAGTCATTAATTCGGACAAGCACAAGGTTTAGAAAATTTAATAATAGAATTTTTGACTATTTTTCTGTGTGTTAAGCTTCACACGAAAACTAAGAAAAGAGCACGGAAACTAAAAAGAGCTAGCTTCTATCCCAGATCAACACTTAAGATATGTTTTCCCTATAGACGACGTCGTTTCAATGGAGTGGTGGATGTCTAACAAATACTTCGTTATGGTGGTGCAAACGAAGCTTGCACTACTAATTTAAAAATATCCCTGGTGTTGAAATTATGTTAGAAATAAAACATAATTCAGGGAGGAAGGCACGCGTCCTCATTAGTGGGAATGTACAAAAATGAGAATGTCTGCAACTAAATGAAAGTGGGACGCGGCGACACACTGGGAGCGTCTCCCATTGAGCATTGCGCTATCATGTGTGCGATGTAAACAGAGAACTAAGTGTTATTGCCTAATACTGGCCTGGTCAGTACATTATTGTGAGGGTCTATTAAAATCTTTTTGATTTTCTTATAAATTCTGCGGTAAATATTTTTTTTATTGCAGGAGTTTAGCAGACAGGCAGACGGCCCACTTGATGGAAAGCGGTTATCATCGCCTATGGACATTTGCAACACCAAAGGTGCTACAAATGCGCTGCTGCTCTCTTAAGGGAGACTGGAACCTGGCCACTAATGCCGGAACACAACTCAAGGTTGTCATGGCGACATACTCTAGGGGTGGTAGCTATCCAGTCGGGCAAATGCCCTACCACCTGGTTGTGGGTTGTTTTGTCGCCTCTTACGACAGGCCACCCGGCCCCAGGAAATTGTATTCTTTCTCCCTTCCTGCACGGATCAAAATCGGTTAAAAACTGGCCAGTGAAACACAATGAATAAATCCATGGAGATGACAAACATTATTGTTAAAAACTTTTCAAATCTGCACGTTTAGCTATTTTTTGAAGTGTTTCTTTAGAATAGTTGTGATTTGAAAATCGGTGAAACGAAAAGGCGAAATCAAAAAGCGTTACTATTTCTTACAATATCAAACATGGTACCAATGTTTTAATATATAAATGACTAGCTTCTGCCCACGACTACGTCCGCGGGAATAGTTGCTTTGGGCTAACGGTAAATTTGTTTACGTAAAAGGTGAAAATATTTTTAATTACTGTCTTGCAAATCATAAATGCGCGCAGTACTTGATCATTATTTGGCTGCGATGTTATTTTAAAACTATAATATCTCCTAAGATATTTTATTGAAATCGACGGAAATTTTGTTTTAAATTAAATGCTTGTGATGAATAACTTATTTATTTGGATAAGGATTAATATCCTGTTTATAAAAACACCTTCGCATTATTTTAGAACAAATTTTGTTAGCATAGAAAAGGTCATAGTGAGCCAACCTTAAAAGATAGATATATGCTATCGTGGACTTTTTTTTAAATTTTAAAGGGGAACAATTCTGTCACACACAGTTTTTGCGAAAGTGACCGTTTACGCAGCGCACGCAGCGGAAGCTCTCAAAAGGAAAAAACACCGATTTTGAAAATTCGTCATTGGTTCTCCGCTCCTATTGACCTTAACGTGATGATATATAGCCTATAGCCTCCCTCGATAATGGGCTATCCAACACTGAAATAATTTTTCAAATCAGACCAGTGCTTCCTGAGAATAGCGCATACAAGCAAACGAAGAAACATACTTGTCAGCTTTATATATTAGTATAGACGTACTAAAAAAATACCTCATTATTATTACCATCTAATCTTCTAAAAAGTAATTAAAGTGAAAATGTAATGTATAATAAAAAATATATTAAAGTATTATAATATGAAATATCTCTATAAAATATAATCAAATAAGTTATTTAAATATAACCTTAATTAAAAGGAACTGTTCATACCATAGAGATTCATACTAAGAAAGTGTCTGTTAACACTTGTTATTCTCTCTAATAAGACGAAGGCACTTTGGTTATGTCTCCTTTATTCTAAATGACTTCTAAAAGGAGGAGGTTCTTAATTCGATTGTGTGTTTATTTTGCATGTATGTTACACAATTTCTGCGTGAAATGTGAACCGATTTTCAAATGTTGTTCTTTATTCGAATGAGTATAATCCTGATGTGTTCCCAGTGCCACCAAGTCAGGATCTGATCGGACTCAAAAGCAACCATTCTTGAAGAGCACGGGCACCTTTGAAAAGCATTATTATGCATAATGGTGGATACAAAGCGATTTGTTCATATTGTTACGAGTTGCAGGACTCGAATTAAAAATGCCGTTGGAATTATTATAGAATTTGTTAGAACTATACAAACGCGTATAACACAGGTACAAATATAACTGTACACAACTAGTCCAAACGTAATGCACTGTTACTAACGTCTTGCTTCGTTTGTGGCTATCGCTCTAGACTGTCTCGACTCTCGATTGGGGCATTGCTTTATACTGTACAAATACAATATATCTGCTCGACAACGTGGAATCACACTTGGCTAATGACTGCCATATAAGATTACAATACACAATGGCCTGTTTTTCTTATCACAAATTTTAAACACAAAGTAAACATAAGAAGCCCGAATGCTGAAAACAAAATGTGTTTCTATAGGGCTGCAGGTGTGAGTTTGTCTTTGTCGGCAACACCATATTCCGATGCCGCATGCCAGTGCGTTTAATTGTCCGATGGTGGTAGACGCCGCAGAGATCAGATTAAAAACCTCCAATGAAAGAAGAAAGAAAAAGTATTTATTTTCAATGCACATATTAATCGATATAATGCCGTTAATCTCACATGATTCGAGATCTCGATTATCGAAGTCTCAAGAACATCGAGCTCCTAGAGCCCGAGTCTATTTGCGGCAGTCATGGAATGCGATGGCTTATGTTTCCGACAAGTTTATTTTACCGCTGGATATAGCGCTAGTGTCTATGCGAGATGTCGATAATCAAAAGAAAATGTTGGAGTAAGGTTTAATTTTTAACATATTCGTCTGCAGTAATAAGTTTGTCAGGGTATACTTGGATGTACGTGATCTTCGGGCTTCTGTTTGTTTTATCCGCGTGTTATTGATGCAAAGAGTTGATTGAAATGCTATTACAAATTCTTTTATTTTTTTTAAAGTTTTATTAACTGTTAAGATTGATGTTAGATTGTGAAAGAACAAATATAGGCATATAATGGCTTAAACTATACAAGATCGTAACTTTCAACGGGCCATAAAGAGGAAATCTTAACCTTTGAACATTTACGAAAATGGTCTAAAGAGACTATTTATAATTTTTCGTGAAATTGTGATCTCCATTCAAAATTCTTTTGTTCAATTAACAAAATATTTTATTAATAAAAAAAGTAAGTTGAAGTTCTTAAAAGATCTATGGGAAACGATTTTTGCGATTTAGGGTCTATGTGAGACTGCGACACTTTTAACGGGAATTCTAAACGTAACTAAATGATTATATCTAAATATAAACATAAACATTATGTTCCTTTTGAAGTTTAATGATAACTATAATAATAAGTGATGATTTGATAAAGTGCATAAAGAAAACTTCGGTGGAAACTTCCCTTTATATCGGATATTGTACGAGGAATAAAGATTCTTGAGAAGCGGTGCGTTGGTAGGTAATCTAAGACGCTTAAGGAACTGAGGGCCTGCAGCTGCCGCCTTTGAAGGATCGATTAATGAAACAGACACCTGTATAGATATTCTGGATAAAGTTCCACTTCATTCTGATAATTGTGATATTCGTCATACGAATTGCTAAAGTAGCTGCCTTAGGTCATTTGATAGTGATATCTTGAATACATAAAATAACACAATATAATGGTGATTAAACTTAGTAAACAAACTAAAAACTTCCTTACATTTTTAAAGTCCGTTTCACAGATTAACAAATTGGTTTCACTATATTTTATTGCCTCTAAAATGAGTTGGAATCATCAAGCAAAAAATCAAGGAAACGCAGTTTATAGACCTTGAACTTACCGGCTTTATTATGTTTAACCAAATATTTGTAATTGAATATCGATCTAATGTCGTTACAATAAGAGTAATCATGGCCGCATTTGTTAAAAGATCGGTGTGCCTAGGGCTGTCCGAAAACGATGTTTATTTAAATAATGTTACAAATTTGGTCACCTGCACGCCTATTGTTATATACCAAGAGAGAAATGCCGCGCACTGGGCTTATTGCCGCACAGGGTTTATTGCCCCTTCCACATTTGCAGTTCTTTTTGTTTACTTGGTATTTAAAAATTTGCAATTAGACAATAGCCTATTGTTATTGTTTTTGACTTTATTGGCCGTTCGCAGGAATAGATAACCAGGTGTGCAAAATACTTTTTCTCGGAAAGTCAAGTCCACGCGGTTGATTTTTTTGTACTGTATAGTTAGTATAAAACAATGCCCAAACGGAAAGGGGAGTTATTCGACGGCTACGATACGATTAAAACGTGTAGTACTTTCGATTAGCGACATAGTGACGGACTTGGCGCGTGTTGAATCGCAATGAATCGTGCAGTGTGAACTGGTTGCATCCAGTTTTATTTTGTACTTGTTTTTTTTCGTGGTTGTATAGTTCAAATAAACTCTATAGTAATTCCAACGGCATTTATTTTAATTCGAATCCTGTAGCTCGTAAAAATAATGTTAATTCATATTTACGTAGTAAAATGGAATAACTAAACTAGAGAACTTATGATTCACAATTAGATTTTGTAGATAGTTACGATTAAAGCGGATTAAAAAAAAATTAAAGCATTACAGTCATAATGAGAAGTTTTAAAGATTGTGGAAAAATATAAGTTAGATATAACTAGAGGTCGCCAATTTGGAAATTCAACTATAATCAATCTAAATCATAAGTTAGTAGGTACATTATTAAGGTTCTGTTGTCAAAGACTATGCTTCTATAATCACAGATTTCGCCAAGGCTACACTAATTTTAACAATAAACAAAAGAGTATATATGCGTGTGTGTCAAAAACATTGCAGTGTGTGTAATAATTTTTTTATTGATTTAATGTACTTTTTATGCATACTTTTGAACAAATATTAGCATTCTTCATTCCTCTATATGAACTATAAGTGTGCGAAATTTCATACTCCTCCGTCCGCGCAATTTTCATAAAAAGGGGTACAAGATTTTTGCTTCACGTATTAAAATGTAGATAAATATAATATCAGATTCCTTATATGTCACAGTTTTACTAGTTTAGTATTCAGAATTTTCTCTTTATTTAACAAATTAGACCTTAACAACAAGAAATTTCTTGCAGGCGGATGGCTGCCATTGCTAACTGTAACCCAGGTTTGATCCTAGTGCCGATCTAATGGTCTTGACAACTACATGACTTCATAGCTTGCGTTTCTTTGGACAATGCTGTCTTATTTTTGTACCTGTCAATTTTTTTAAATGGCCACCGTGATTTCTTTGGTTACTTTTAGCAGCCCTATTTATAGTTCATTGACTTTCGTAAAAAGCGGAGTGAAGTAGTTATTTTGTCACGCAACTTTTTCGATGATATCTGTGACTTTTTTGACTCACCTGATGTCAAGTGAAGATATGATATCTAAGATGGAGCACGCTAACTTAGCAGTTTTCGTATAATATTTTTTTGATTTGTGACCTAAAGATAGCCTCTGATCTAGAATTTTTCGAGGGGCAAAATCTGAAAAATACCGCCCCCACTCGCCTATATTTTTCCTCTATCATTTTAACTGAAATCCATCAGTCTCATCAGTCTGATAGTTAAAAACTATCAGACTGATGAGACTGATGGACACGCGTGAATCTGTGGTTTTTAAGTCATTTATATGCTTAAAGTACTGGACGTCTTAATATGATTTTAAGATTTTAAAGTAATTAAACTCAATAATTAATGGAGTACTTTATTCGTAGGTTGCGAATTGACAGCAGAGAGAACGAACAATAGTGTTGTGTCAATATGCAACTATATACTAAAAATTAGTGCTGTGACAGGTCTTTAAATTTAACTATTTTAACACGTCTCAATGATCAAAGTTGCGTTAATGATGAGTTACTTACTTGTGTGAGGAATTTGAATTTGCTACCCCCTGAATTGACCGAAGCCAATGTTCCACTCGATATATGTGTATAAATATACGACTGTCCCTTGTGCAAAGTCGACTACTGCTTATGCTATCCACGACCTATGAAAGGCACCGTAGAAGTAACAACTGACCACCGTTTTCGTAATTTGGCCACGCAACCATAAAAAAAGTGTTTAGTAGAAAGTATTTTATATCTCAAAAACTATCTAATGCATATTATTTAAAACAATAATTCCCTAATTGAAATTAAACTATTTTTAATAAGTTCTCGGTATTCCAAAAATTATGTGGAGTAGATTGCGTAAGGCAAGGCACCCTTGAACTACCTTCCTTATATTATTTGCGATCATGAAGTAGCGCTGTCAGTGGAGCGTGGCAGGGGTTCAGCTACTATAACAGTAACTGCATTATATGAAGCGAAAGATGTTTGTTAGCATCCAGCAAATACTACAAAATCATTCCCACGTGTACCAAGGGTGATAATACGATTGTAATAATAATGATTGTCTTCCTAAAGGGCCTTATGAATAAACAATGTCGAAGGTTTTCTGAAGTCATTATATTTAGCGTTCGAGTGTCCTCGAGTGGAGCGCTCAATTATTTAGATACTCCAAGTCTTTGTGTTATAAAAAGTCAATAACTCCAAAGCCCTTAACGTGGAAGTTATACGATTCAAATAAGGATTCCAAAGCTTGTGTGGCAGAATAATAATGTGGTAGAATGATTTAATAATGTGGCATCTGTAGTCCGGCTAAGCTTTTAATGGCTTACTGAAGTAAGCCATTAAAAGTAAGTTGCAGTGAACTGCAACTGAGAGGTTCTGGGTTCGATTTCAGGTATGGTAAATGTCTGGGTGTCTCGAATCGGCTCCAGAGTTGTCCGTTGTATATTCCATACACAAGCGTTACTTGCATATTTGGGCATATACGCTATGTGTGTTGGCTGCCGATTATTTTCTTTTTTTCTTTGAAGACCACGGGCCATGAAGATGGCCCGGACTTGGAGGGCTTGCGTGATGCCATAGGAAGGCCAACACGTAGAGGCCCCTTGACAAATTTAATGTAAATGTGGCGTGACACTGACCGGCGATTATCCCTGTTTACACCATATATTAATGTACCCAAGGACAAGCCCCGGCAAATCTAGGACTATTTTGGGAAATGAGAGCAAAAAATACCGAGCTATTGGGGTGAACTGCTAGTGATACATAGGGATATGGCGACTATGGCGTCTGCCCGTCGCCATGTTCGGGGAACATGGAAAAGTGGGTAGACGGTGACTCGCCACTCCCTGCATAGGCCCCAAAAATGCCATAGAAGACAGGGGCAACATGGGTGTGAATGGCTTAGGGGTGTCGAAAGGTGGGCTGCAGGTTCACCGAAGCTACTTCCGACTTTAGGCCATTTATCACTTCTACCCTGGAGCTTGAGTCTTAGCTCTAGCGATCTCCACTCCATGCCGGCTGGCTAAGGCAAGCACGGAGTCAGGCACGAGGTGTACGCACCTAAGGCTTCGCCACTAAGTCCCTTGGGGGTTCCTGCCGATTATTATTATTATTAATTTAATAATATGGTAGAATAGTTCAATTAATTTGTGTTTTTTTTGTGTGGGTAACATTCTTGTGGACCTTAATATCTACTTTGTAAACATTATTGTTATATCAAACATACATATATACATAACTTCACTCCAGGTCCCTTGCGGGGTAGGCACGAACAACAGATATATAGAGAGATATAGATATATTAAACATATAATGTAAATTTGTTACACATGTTTAAAAGATTACTAACACCACAATAAGCATAATTTATATCCGTGCAGGAACGGACAAAGAATACAGTTTCCTGCGGCCGAGCAGCCTGTCGTAAGAGGCGACAAAACAACCCACAGCCAGGTGGTAGGGTAGTAGCCCGACGGGATGGCTACCACCCCTGATCTAGTGTATGCCGCCCTAACAACCTTGAGTTGTTTTCCGGAATTAGTGAACAGGTTCCAGTCTCCCCTTAGAGAGCCGCCGCGCATTTGTAGCCTTTGGAGTCGCAAATGTCCATAGGCAATGGTAACCGTTTTCCTTCATGTGGGCCGTCTGCTTGTCTGCTGAACTCATGCAACAAAAACCCATAGAATAATATATAAAAAATAATTGATAATAAAATAAAATCTTACTATTATATTTTTAATTTTTCCCTAGGTTATGGTGTAGTAACTGTAAACGAACCAAATAAATAAATAAATATATGTATGTTTGTCGATTATTATAAATATTGTATTTTAATTACCTTTTAATTTAATCATGCCTAGCTATCTCTGTGCGGTAAAAGTTAATTAAAATTCTTATTAACTTATCAGTAATTCTCTTACCTATCGTGTATACTTTGTTACATTACAACAAAAACATAACACGTGTGTTCAATTTGTTTGCAGGTCGCGCGGGGGCAGCCCCGTTACCATGGCAACGGGCAGTGAAACAAACCCCTAAAAGCCAGCGGGTAAGTGCAATAACGACCTGTAACCTAGATTCACAAAAGCCAGAGGTGAAGGTGACGCGTCCCCGGGAACCGGGAGTTACATACACCGTCTTTGCCTCTATAAGTACCTGTACTACTCCTAGTGGCCAGAGTGAACGCTTCTCAGGTGTCATCGTGAATACTCCGATTATTGGGAAATATCCTTTCCTTTCAAAACAAGTGACAAAAGACACTCGTTTCAAAAATGCATCTTGAGGCCACTTCCAAGTTTTTCAAGCATTCGTCGCAAAATTTCCTTCCTTTTTCGTTTTAAGCTCGACATTTATTTAATTTATTGGAACTAAGTTCCTTATAGATCCGTAGAACCTCTGTCTGTTACGTTTTCACGGAAAAACTATTGGACCGATTTGGATGAAACTCGGTATTTCCATAACGAGGATGACTCTTTTGAGACTTTTTGATATTTTTCGATGGTCTTCGAGAACTTCGTTTCAACCAGGTGTCCCAAAAACACCTCATTAGTTTTTTGTTATTTCACCTCCCACCCCTTTTTATTACGTAAAATTATTAGAGCCAGACATGATAATAACATACAATTTCAATGTTACATAGAAAATCCAGTGTTTATCATAAAAGAACATTAATAACAAAAGAGAAAACAAGTTTCGATGTTATACTAGTTAATTATTCTGCATTAGATGCAATATTTTTTCATTAGTGTAAATTTATTCAACGATATCTAAACGCTTGGTGAAAACGAGACGATATTTGAAACATGCATTTAGATTTCTGTTGCCTTATTGGCATAAATGGAATCCTTAAGGCGGCATTGCACGACGCGATAGATCCAAAGCGGTCACTTTTGGGGAATCGTAGTAAAAATGACACGTGTGTCAAGATATTCAAATGCAAAGTTTTTATTTAAAATAAGTCCAAATTGATAGGAAATGGCGAGTGAAACAATGTTTTTCTTAAAATAGAATTAAAATAAATTTATCAATTAATCATCTTACGTACTACTTACTACCTATAAGGTTGGAATAGAAGTAACTTATCCTAAAGAACCACAAAATTTATATTCATAATTAAGTGTACTAATTTTTTAAAGACTACTAATTTGTATATTACTTACTTTCTAATTGACATTCATTATACTTAATCAATTATACAAAGGGACGCGGAAGAAGCAGCAACTGCAATCATCCCTCAGGGGTTCACACGCTCACTAAGATTTGCTAGGAGAATTCTTTAAATTAGTTATTATAGTGCTTTACTTCAATAATGTGTTCCAACAATCATTTCACTATTGCGGTGACAGTACTTTATCCGTGCAGGAACGGAGAAAGAATATAATCTCCTGCGGCCGGGCGGCCTGTCGTAAGAGGCGACAAAACAACCCACAGCCAGGTACGGCATTTGCCCGACGAATATTTTCACTGTTTACCTAAACAAAGTTACCGTCAGCCCAAAGCAACTATTCCACGCGGACGTAGTTGCGGGCAGAAGCTAGTCATTTATATATTAAAAGCATTGGTACCATGTTTGATATTGTAAGAAATAGTAACGCTTTTTGATTTCGCCTTTTCGTTTTACCGATTTTCAAATCACAACTATTCTAAAGAAACACTTCAAAAAATAGCTAAACGTGCAGATTTAAGAAAGTTGTTAACAATAATGTTTGTAATCTCCATGGATTTATTCATTGTGTTTCACTGGCCAGTATTTAACTGATTTTGATCCGTGCAGGAATGGAGAAAGAATACAATTTCCTGGGGGCGGGTGGCCTGTCGTAAGAGGCGACAAAACAACCCACAACCAGGTGGGTAGGGCATTTACCCGACTGAATAAGCTACCACCCCTGGTCTAAAGTATGTCGGCTTAACAACTTTGAGTTGTGTTCCGGCGTTAGTAACCAGGTTCCAGTCTCCCTTAAGAGAGCAGCAGCGCATTTGTAGCAACTTTGGTGTTGCAAATGTCCATAGGAGATGGTAACCACTTTCCATCAAGTGGGCCGTGTATACATGTCTGCTGAACTTCTGCAATTAAAAAAAGCACTGACACTAAGTTGAATGTCTTGTTTTGCGCATTCTTCTTATAAAAGTTTATTCTTTGCTTGATGGCGAGAATGGGGAGGGACAATTTATAAGGTGTTCCTCGGCGCAACCATAATCTGTTCGTATCGTGTGTCGTATTTGGAAAGAAATATTTTCTCTCTTTCTTTCTTTTTTATTAAGTTCTATTATAAATGATCATATAGTGTTTATATTGTAGATTCAGTTGATATCCTGACGTTACACAACTGTTAATTGTCGCACCTGAATTCAGATACACGCTGTCCAATACAGGTGTTTCAGTTATCAAAAAATATTGATACAGGCTTTCGGGTAAAACCAGCCATAGGCGGATTTGCAAGGTTTTTTTGGTAAACCTAGAACCCCTTTACTCTCGTCTTCTGACTATATATTTCATAGTTATTTCTCTCAAAAACGTACAAAGTATATATGGATAATATTCAAAAGATAGGAGTATTCTATTACGTTGATATGAAATTGGGTCTTAACTAATAGTCAAAGGTGAACTAACCGCGGCTATGGTTAGGAGCAAATTCGTATGGGACGACGTTTCCCGTTTTGCGAGCGTGATGTGCTCACCAAGGAGGAGGCGGAGAATTTGGGCGTACGAGCTTGCTTCTTCCGATCTTCTGACGCTGTGAGTGAGCGGCGTGGAGAAATGTTCTGGCCCGCCAATGATGCCGTCGAGAGGAGGACGCGTCGTGTTCTCCGGTAGAGTGAGGCACTATGCCGCCCCATGTTGGATTTGAGAGGGAGAACACCGGAGTCTTTTGTCCCTTCGGCAGTGTGGTCCCAGCGGCCCCCACCTACCGGGCTCGCGAAGTGGTAGGGAGGGCTTCCACTTATCCCATATTAGTGCCACCTCAACATGGCGAATACTACATGCCCCTGCCGCGGAGGAAACCCCAGCGGTTACTCCTCAATCGGATATCTCCTCGCCAAAAAAAAGTCAAACCGCGGAATGTAAAAAATATTATATATATTTATACATTTTACATGGCCACTGTGTTTACGCCGGGTTTTCTTTCTCCATTTCTGCACGGATATCATGTCGCCATAATAACCTTGAGTTGTGTTCCGGCATTAGTGACCAGGTTCCAGTCTCCCTTAAGAGGGCAGCAGCGCATTTTAGCACCATTGGTGTTGCAAATGTGCATAGACGATGATAACCACTTTCCATCAAGTGGGCCGTCTGCTTGTCTGCTGTTCAGCTGCTATAAAAAAAAAATATTTAAAAAAAAATGTGAGCTGTATATAATGTATTTAGTTGCATAGTGGTAGTACTTTTTAATTTTACCTAGATAATAATAAATATATGCACCACTCCTTTTTGAAAAATTGTAAAATCGACCCAGCAACAATTGGAAGAATTTTGAGGTCATTCCGTGGCCTAGCAATGCCGTTTGAAACATCTGAACAAATAAGTACAATATAGTTATGTCGTTAAGTATGTGGCGGTCGTGCTTCATTTTGGGTAAAATAAAATTCATTTCTCATAAAACATTTATACAATAATCCACAAAAAATACGTATTGTCGTACTGCAGCGTGAGCAAAACTTTTTATTTGTTAAATAACTTATTTGTTGGTGAATTGCGACGGCACCAAAAAACGCCCCCGCAGCGCCATTTTGTTGCCTTTATTTGTTTATATCACGAAAACGATGTAATTTATCAGGATAAAAGAATTCTTAGTGTTGACACGTGATTGCTGCCTCTGTGTCGAGTTCAATTTAAACCTGTTTAGTAATTTTCAGATGATGCTCAAGAGAGACTATATGTGGTACAGCCATGCTGAAATCAATATCTTGATTACAGCTCTTAGGGCCGGCGCGACTCGTGTGATACCACGCATTCACAGTGGGTTGGCATGTAACAATTAGCCTTAAGCTTATTGTGTTTCGTTCCCAGTACCCCCGTGACCCAACTTCCCTACCCCATCCCGCTTATCCAATCTTACATCCCATCCCCCTTTTCCAATTCTATATCTCATCCCCCTATTCTGATCCTATATCCGATCCCTCTATTCCAGTCCTATATCCATCCCCCTACTTTATCCTATATCCCATCCCCCTTTTCCAATTCTATGTCTCATCCCCCTATTCCGATCCTATATCCGATCCCTCTATTCCAGTCCTATATCCATCCCCCTACTTTATCCTATAACCCATTCCCCTATTCCAATCCTGTATCCCATCCCCCTATTCCAATCCTATATCTCATCCCTTCTGTCCCATTCCTCCTGCCTGACCTATCTCTCTTTCGAACCCCTGTCTGATTCTCATTATCCTATCCTAAAGGCTGACGTGTGATATAAGTCGTGATAGCGTAATGGCTAGCGCACGCGT
The DNA here is from genome assembly GCA_012273795.1 of Dendrolimus punctatus. Lineage (NCBI taxonomy): Eukaryota > Metazoa > Arthropoda > Insecta > Lepidoptera > Lasiocampidae > Dendrolimus > Dendrolimus punctatus. The sequence continues at coordinate 13,962,092 of CM022546.1, read as the reverse complement.
CCCAAGGTCTCAAAGGGGGCGGACTTGAATGCTGTCCGGAACGCATGCACGCACTGACCGAATGTGCATAATGTTACAATCACCACGTGCTAACGACGGTGAAGAGAAACATCGAGATAATCGTTGTGTTAAACTTGCCAAGCCGCCTTAGAGAAGCGTGGCGGGTATACTCTCCGTTCCCCAATAGTGGGATACCCGAGACCATCAGTGGGACGTATATACGCTTTTATTTATATTATTAAGTAAAGGCTAACAACGCGTAGTCTTCACTCCTGGTGTTGCAAACGTCTATAGTCAAGGTTACCGTCTGGCTCTTTACCAGCTTTACCATTTTTTTTTATTACATAGTTCAGCAGACAGGCAGACGGCCCACCTGATGGAAAGCGGTTATCATCGCCTATAGACATTTGCAACACCAAAAGTGCTGTAGATACGCTGCTGCTCTCTTAATGGAGACTGGAACACTAATGCCGGAACACAACTCAAGGATGTTATGACGGCATGCTGGGTTGGTAGCCATCCAAAAAAGGGACAAATATTTTTAAAGTTCCATTTTTAAAATCGCAAGAATCTAACGCAAGTAAAACTGCGAGCTTCTGCCAGTGCTACCTGAATGAAAATCTAGGTATAAAAATTAAAGCGTTTAATGAAAGTCCCTTAGCCTGGCAATTATTGGGAGTTATTATATTTTTAGCGACCTTTTAGCCCGTCAGCCATAATTTATGGCCTTTAAAAGGACATTTTGGGAACACCTGAGTTGGAATTTCGCATTATAAAGGAAATTGGGCAGCCTAATTTAAACCCTCTTACTCGGCTCGAATGAATTATTGCCAGTTATCATTAAGAATTCTATTAATATTCCGAAGAATGCCTACTAGGAATCACAATCGTCAATTAGGAACATACCAAAAACCTTCGAAATCCTATATAACTAGTGGCCGGTTACTACAACTTCTTTTATACATTTAACTCTTATAATATATTTTGTATAACGTTTTTATCTTGCCAAGCTTGTAAGGAATTTTTAGATCAAACCAACAAAATATTGATAGTGTTCTGTTATATCTACTTTGTATTTTTATTATACCATTAGCATGGTAACTGTTCACGTTCCTGACAAATAAGACGAGGAAATAATCAATGACGTATCATAGCTTTATCAAAATCCTTAGAGAGTACTCTGCCTTCACTCTAAAACGCGATAAAAGCGCAAGAAAGGAGAATGGGTTCTCGTGCTCTTTTCTTCGTTCTAGTGATGTGCACGCGAGAATGTGGAGCGCTTACTTTTTAAAAAATGAACTAAAGTTAAATCGTATGACACGACGAGTACATACATATTAAATTTACAACAATTTCAAAAGTAAAAAAAAGTCCCTCATGTCGACACGTTCTGTTTCACAATGCGCAAAATGTACGTAATTAATATAATCTGCATTCGTGGACAATGCTTTAATGCAATGCTCGTGACATCGGAGACCCAGTTCCCAGGGTCTAATGTTATTCAGTGGAACGTGTCGCGATCGGACGATAATGCAAATTATTTGCAGCGCAAAAGAGACGTGTCACCATTTCTTCATAGATTTCCTTTCATCATCTCGATGAAATGATTGTAATGCACCCAATTTACGTCAAACAAGTACGTACTTGACAAATATTTTATACTAGCGGCCCCGGCAGACGTTGTCCTGCTCTGAAAAAATAAAAATCTAGGACCCGATTCCAGCGCCACCTAGCGAACCATCCAGGAACCCACTCAAACACACAAAAACAAAATCACCAAAATCGGTCCAGGTGATTAGGAGGATTCTAGATCTCGATCTCAGCGCTACCTACCGGTTCCAACGGGATAAATAGTATCCTATGTCCGTCTCCTGGTTCTAAGCTACCTCCCCACCAATTTTCAGCCAAATCGGTACAGCCGTTCTTGAGTTATAAATAGTGTAACTAACACGACTTTCTTTATATATATATATCTCCGAGGCCTCGTTCTCGTGATATGTTCTTTATAGATTGCAGGTTTAGTGGGCGTCATGAGGATAAAATGCGAGCATAAAACACAATGGCCACGGTTTATACACTTTTAATTTAGATTTAAAACACATTTTGACATAGTTTAGACCGCGCAGCGGGTTCAGGGCACCGCTCATACTTCCAACTTCAATACTTTCTTTAAAATTCTCAAAGGTCCAACTCGACCTGCTGCCACCAACCAAATATTTATGCCACAAAAACTCCTCCGTCTACCGAAGTAGATACTACTAAAGTATAGAGGGCGTCTGACCCCGCTCCGAGCCATATGCTCAGCTCTGATTGGTCGCTTATTAAATTACAATATTCATAACTTTTATTAGGTTAGAACGATCTTTAAGTTATAGAAACATTTAACAAATCATATAAAATTAAATTAAGAATTTCAAAGTAGTTAAAATGTAAACAAATAATATTATGCGTTATACATCCAAATAACAATCAATCCAATTTATAGCTTCCCTCCGACATATATATATATATATATATATATATATATATATATATATATATATATATATATATATATATATATATATATATATATATATACATAAGACATAGATTTTAAAAAAACAGCGTTAGATATAAGAATATCACCCATCGCATTATTTTTGTGTCAAAGTTATCTAATATTAAAAAGTAAAAAGCATCCGTTGAGAAACGTCAGTGATGCTTCCTGTGACCTTAGTTCGGGGTTGTCACATCTCTGTCCTTTTACTTTTCCCTGTGTGCAGAGACCTTGGCAAGTTAAAACTACATGCTGAATACTGTGTTAAATTGTAATATTATCACTGTGACCATTAACTATAATCTGAGTATATCCAGTGCGGTTTCATTTAATCTTACAATTATATTTCACGAGAAACATAACCGATCTTACCATGGCACCACAGTTGAGATCTAAATCAATGGGCTACAGCAGCGCGTTCCTGTATTAGCTCACAACGAGCAAAATGTTCCGTTAGCTGTTCCACAAGGCGAACGCCGTCGTTGTGGTCGTGGCGAAAACGTCACTAATGACGTCATCATTTTCGATCACACAACACTCACAACGAGCCATGTCAAGAGGTGGCTCGAATAACCGTTCCACTTGGGTTTGCGATTGTAATGCCGGCAAGCAAGTGGAATGAGAAAAATCGCGGTCGTGAACGTGGTCGTTGTGAGACTATAAGGGAACGTAGCCAGGATTGAACGTGTAAGTCACATCTGTTGAAACATCAACGCTCCAGAGGATAGTAAAACCGCGAAACAATTTAAAACTTCGGGGTGGTTGCCTAGCTTATTCAAACAAAATATTGACCTTTGCGATGATCATCTGTCCGCGCGTGTCCGTTAGTTTTTACTGCAAAATGTTTTTGAGCTGAGATTGTTGATAATTTTGCCAGAAATCATTGTACAGCACAACGAGATTTCCAAAAGACATACAGGAGTGAGAACGTAAAGTTCAAAAGTCTATCACCTCACATCTAGTTTTATTATTCATTCAACATTTATGCATTCATAGTTCTGTTAGACATTTGCCGAGGTATTGTGTTCGCCATTACACTTAACAACTGTTTTAAAAATTAAGTGTATGTATCTATTGATATATTTCCCAAAAAACTTAATAGTACTTAATAATAATCTTAATAAATATTTCTTTATATCTCTTTATTTCTGAATACAATTTTATAAATATTTGTATGATTTAAAAGCTAATAGCAAAGCTGGGTGGGAGATAATAGTCCAAACTGACAAAAATACCAATAATGGTATGGTGTTGTTTATGAAATTTTTCTGTGCTGTCATAAAATCTTAAGAATTACTTGTTAACTGTTTAAATCGCACAGCTGAGGTATTATAACTCTTAAAAAAAACTCGTGCCAATTTGCAATTAACAGCTACTATACCAATAAATAAGTCAAAACCTACAGCTCTCCTGATCGATGTGTGTGCGAAGTGATAAATCACGTTCAGTGTTGTCCCACGTCACGTGACGACCGCACCATCCGACATCCGCCCTAATGAGTGTTTGCCTACAAACGACCAGACCCCTTTCTATGTATTTATCCGATAAGTATAATAACCGAACACAGATCCATAACGTCAGAGAACAAAAGAGGATAATTATTTATACTTTCTTGCGGCCGGGCGGCCAGTCGTAAGAGGCGCCAAAACAACCCACAGTCAGGTGGTAGGGCATTTTCCCGAAGGGATGGCTACCACCCTGTAAGTGATCAAGTTCCAGTCTTCTTTAAGAGAGCAACAGGGCATTTGTAGCACCGTTGGTGTTGTAATCTCTATAGGCGTCACCGCTTTCCATCAAGTGGGCCTACCTGTCTGCTGAACTTGTACAATTAAAACAATATTAACAAAATATATAACTGTATTTATTCTGAGCGTGTTACTTCCACAAGAATGCAGATTAAATTGATTAAGCGAATTATTATATACTCTACGTCTGTTAATCGCAACCTGCAGTAAATGGAGATCAAATGAACTAAATCTCACTTCTTTTTAAATAATTAGCCACTCTAGAGCGCTACCATAACGTGTGTATCCAACCGAAGCTGGAGTGAGACTGATCGTACGTCACAAGCACGGTCGCTTACTCGCTATACATCCGAGCGATGAGGAAACGAGTCGAGTAATCACAACTACCCACAAATGTTATGTAGTCAGTAATCCAACTCATTAACTATAGTACAATCTAACAAGTATGACAATGTGTTTTTATATGGCAGACTAGTTTTAACTTTAGTTTATTTTGACAGCAAGCAATCGTATAGGACTATAGGTTAATCGCTATTCGCTCCCGGAAGATTTGCCTATAAATATCCCGTGACGTTGAGTGCAGTTGATTGCATTACTCATATATGTAAACAAAGATAACCTTCCACCTCACTTACGATGAGGTTATGTTCCGACAGTTTTAATTAACATGCGTCATCGGCCGATATAATTTGCGCTGGAAATTATGTTGGGTAACTAACTGCCATACATACGGGTCTACTTGATTGTAAGTGGTTATTGTCGCCCATGGAGACTTATAACATCATGGAAGCCGATGCATTGCCTCCCTCGTTGAGTCTTGAAAATATATCTGTTTAAGTCCTTTTTGAAGAGGCCCATATTGTAGCACTCTAGGAAAACCGCGGGCAAATACCCCACTGGAAAGAACTCCCCATTCCAGTAGGGTATTTGCCCGACTGGGTGGAGTTGTGTTCCGGCATTACTGGCCAGGATCCAGTCTCCCTTTAGAGAGCGGCAGCATATTGGTAGCACCTTTCATGTTAAAACGGTAACCACTTTGCATCAGGTCGGTCGTCTGCCTGTCTGATGAACTCGTGCAATAAAAAAGAAGTAGCCTTGTTCAATTTAGTTTAAACGGAAAGCAAGCAATAAAAGCAATCCCAAAAAGCTTTCATTTATTCAACTCAATTTCCTACTCTCATCATTTTAACTGTCCAATCATACACATAAGCCCCAACTTTGCGAAGAGAATCGCGGATGCGTAATGAAACTAATATAAAGACATAAAAGAATATCCCCGTCCTTACACTGTGTTTATTGTAGGAATACACTGACTCCCGATCCTAGGTGGGATCATCTGTTGTCTTGTTTACTCATATGAATACTGGATATTGCTGTCTCTGTTTATCGCAGCATCTGTATCGATCGCATCTATAGGACCTTGACCTTCAATGCGGGTAAACAGCGTGTCCTGACCTTGTACTATGAAAGCGGTTACGTTTTGTTATCGCCTGCGTTATTGTTTCCTGCACGTTTTGCGGTTGAAAAAATACAATGATGCGTTTTGTTGCATCTATTCATAATGAATGAATATTTTAAAGTGATTTTTGAAGGCGGATTCCTATATCTTACTATTGCACTTGCCTTATTATCGGTTGAAATATGACATTGCTTAGATGGAACTTACGTAAAATTTTAACAGACAGTAATGGTAAGGTATAGGAATGGATCATAAATATATTGCAGCTTAATCGAAACTAGATCAAGTACGTAATTATTTACTTCAATTTAAGAGCACAAGTACCATGTTCCTAATTGTTAGTTATAGTTAATGTTGTGTGTATTGTACTTTCTTCATTAATTGTAGTTTTTAAGGGGAATTCGAAACGACGACATGTTAACAGTTGAGGTTTTCCAAACGTGTGTCCGTTTACTTTAAACCTTTTTTTGAGACTGTAGGGGAATGTCTTTGGACACCATCCTCGAGCTCTTCGGGGGAGGGTCCTAACAGTGCAGAAGCATGCATCGAGGGTACTTTGGAGTCTTAGCGACCTGTTCTCTACGCTAGCTTGAAACAGTCGCGAGAAACTAACCGCCGAACTACCCACTAAACCTCAACCTGCGTCCCTGTATCTGGAAATACTGGGCCACTCCGGTGACAGAGTGACACATTTCCCCAATCAGGGGAGGCCGCCGCTGCCCCCGTAGCCCCCTGTAACGGTAATTATGGGAGAAGGAGATACGCGTAGAGGCGCCTTCGACTTAAACACTTTAGACCTTCAACAACTATTGTTAAGTTTTGATTAGATTTTATACTTTTATAATCATCACTACATAGTATAAAACAAAGTCGCCTTTTCTGCCCCTATATCCCTATGTGCGCTTAAATCTTTAAAACTACCCAACGAATTTTGATGTGGTTTTTTCCAATAGATAGAGTGATTCAAGAGGAAGGTTTATATGTATAATACATGCATCATATACTAAGGCAACATTGCTAATTTTAGAGGTTTCTATGTAGTGATGCCCGTGCAAAGCCGGGGCGGGTCGCTAGTAAACTTATATAACGTAACATAACGCTTCAAGTTCCCGTCAGCAACACAGAAACAATCTGACTTTAACACTTAAAGGTACGGACAGCAAACAAACCAGTCCCAAGTAAATAAATTCATTACCCACAGCCTCAATGTTACCTTAGGGTCTCTTTCCATTGAATTCGTGTTATAAATCCTTCAGGTGTAATAGCCGTTACAAGATTTATAGATAAGGATAATCTATACCACTGACTGTACTGTACGTACTGTGACTATCTTCGACTGCTTTCATTATTTGACTCTGGAACTATAAAAGAATTTAATCGATTTCTCGTGATATTCGGTTAACTTGGTTTTTTTAACAACTCTACGGACTCGATTTCCGTACCCTGTTTACAACTAATTTCTAGATTTAACTTTTAGAGTTTAAACACGCTTATTGGTTATTTTGGTTCTTGTGTGTGACATTAGTTAGTGATTTTGGTTAACTTGGTTAACGTTTTGGACGTGTCAATCCCTAAATATGTTTTAACAAGAACTGTCAAATCAGGCCTATTATTTTGGGAATAACAATAATATCACCGTATCAATAAACTTATATAAAAATTAATTAAAGAATATCATTTTCTTGAGAACTAAGTAACGAATACTCTACACGACAAAGTATGTCAGAATAAAGGAGAATTAAAGGAAAAGACGTATAAATAATAAGGAGAAGGTGAAAGAAGTTTCGTATATGAAGGCCACCCTTGATATTTAAATTTATTTTACTTCAGCATTGTGCAGCTGCACATAGGGTACAGATTTCCGTTAAACTTCATTTATATTGTTACGTCCTAGGTGCCGACAAAAGACAAATTCACACCTGCATACCTGTATACATTTTATTACCTTTTCGGCATTTAGACTTTTTTAGTTTACTTTGTGTTTACAACACAGAGTACTTTATATATACTGGTTTACAATGTTTGTTTAAAAAAATAGCCCATTGTGTAATATAATCTATTATTAGTAATTAGCCAGGTGTGATTCTAGGAAATTCGGTCACGTGGCCGAGCAGACATATTGCATCCGTGCAGTATAAAGCAATGTCTCGATAGATGGACAAGGTAGTCGAACGATTATCACAAGCGAAGCAAGACTTGTGTACATTCGGTAATCTATTTAGCGACGGTCTATGCGCGTGTTATTGAATCTTGCATTACGTTTGGACTTGTTGCGTTCAGTTATTTTTGCACCTGTGTTATACGTGTTTGTATATTTCTAATAAGACTCTATATTAATTCTAACGGAATTCAATTCGAGTCGTGCAACTCGTAACAATATAGAATCAATGAGCTAAGACTCAAGCTCCAGGGGTGGAAGTGATAAATAGCATTACGTCAGAAGTAGCTTCGGTGAACCTGCAGCCCACCTCTCTACACCCCTTAGCCACTCACACCCATGTTGCCCCTGTCTTTTATGGCATTTTTGGGGCCCATACAGGGAGTGGCGAGTCACCGTCTGCCCGTTTTTCCATGTTCCTCGAACATTGCGACGGGCAGACGCCATAGTCCCCATATTCCCAGACCCCTAGCACCACTAGCAGTTCACCCCAATAGCCCGATACTTTTTGTTCTCATTTCTCACAATAGTTCTATACTGGTCGGGAATTGTCCTTGGGTACATTAGTATATGATGTAGACAGGGATAATCACCGGTCAGTGTCACGCCACATTTACATTAATTTTGTCAAGGGACCTCTACGTGTTGGGCTTTCTATGGCCCCGCGCAAGTCCTTGAAATGTCCGGGTCATTTTTAAGGCCCGTGGTCGTCAAAGATATACATAACAATATAGAATCAATGATATACATAGTGAGGCAGCGAATCTAAGTCGATAGATGAGTAAGCGCTGATGTTCCCTGTTTGTGTTTTCCAGGCGGTGCGTACACCTGATGTCGGGCGGGGGCGGCGGCGGGTCCGGCGGCGCGGGCCTCATGTCGTGCGTGCGCGAGGGCTCGCTGGAACCCCCCTACCGGCCACCACACGGGGACACGCACAACCATGGTCAGTATGTTAAAGCTTATTATTTGCAGGTCATTGAAGGCTTTGAAAATAGTTCAACATTTTGAATGGTTGCTTGGGACCATGGGATGACCAATACTAAGATCTAACATATACCTATGATGAAACATTCAAGTAATATCACAAGGAGTCTGTTGACGACGACATCTTTAATTTTATATTAAAGTCTTATATTTTTTTAATTTTTAAACAAATTTACAAAGGAGGAGTTTCTTAATTCGTCTTGTAAATATATATTTTTTGTATATAATATCTTCAGCCATAATCTGTTTGTGTATGAACCGATTTTGGTAATTTTTTTGCATTGGATTTAGATTTATGCCGCTTTCATATTTGCACCAATGTGTAGATCAGTCTTTGGACACAATGTGAACGTTGCGTCCAATCACCCTTCAATGTCCAATCCCGACGCGCTGCGAGTCGGTTTTTAAACGAGTTCTAAGGCTAGGAGAATAAAAAGGGAGTACGCATCTTGAACGAAACGCCGCACGCGCGCAACGTCTCATATTGGTCTGTCGTCGTTCGTCGATACGTCACGAGGTGCAGCTACTGTTAATCATCCGCCTGCCAGGACCAGCGGAGAGGAGGCTATGCCCGTGGCCCTGACATTAAGGGCGAAAGACGGAATACCGCAGGGTTTTAGTGGGGACTTTAACTTTTCTTTAATCATTCACTACCGCTTTGTTTGTTTTCTTGTAAGATGCAAATATTAAAAAACATGTATACCTAAACGATAAGCGCAAGCTGCTAGTTCATTCAGCCAATTACCTTCGTCATCTATGTATTAGTCTTTTAGTAATTATGTATATTGTTTTGTGATTCCAGGCGAAGGCCGCACTGGTCGATTCCTGCGCGGTCTCCGGCGCATGTTCAAGCGGCGGGGTAGCGGTGCGCGCGCCGACGCTTCGCCCGATCCGAAGAGCAGCTCCACTAGCGAATTGCTCGACGCTGAGAGGCATGCTAGGAGAAAGTATGTATTACGTCATCCTTACTAAACAATAGAAGAATTTAGTTAGGTTGGGTCTTGATGTCGATCCTATCAGGGCACGGTTGCTTCGGGAGTACCTGTATCGATAAGGCCATGAGCCTACGTCAGCATGTTATCACTGCGAGATAGGCGACAAAGATACGACGCTGCACACCCTCCAGGTGAGCCCCGTTTGGACAGAGCAGAGCCGAGAACACGTCGCCTCCACCGAATATAACCTCTCGTTTTCGGCCGTGGTTCGTTCCATGTTCGGGATCTCTACTGAATGGGACGCCGTTTCCTCCTTTTGCGAGCGAGTCATGCTTGCCAAGGAAATGGAAGAGCGGGAGCGTGAGCGCACTAGCCTGCTCTGCTCCCGCAAAAGGAGGACGCTTCGGTGCCGGAGGGCATCTTTAGAACTTCGGCCGCTTGGGGAAGGGTTCTCACTTGCCGTTATACCGGTGAGACGGGGGCGCTGGTATTCTGCGCGCGTTTGTCTCTCTTCCCGTAGGGCACTTTATATACCGCCTCACGCACAGAGAGTATGAAGACACCGGGGACGAGGTTCCCCCAGCAATGGATGAGGTCGTTACTAACTGCTAACTAGCATAAAGGCGATGGACGGAACACCGACGGCTTTTAGTGGGTATCCTCGGGTGGAAATAATAACACTTGATTGGGGTGCTTGTGCTACCCTAAAGTGGCGAATTCCACAGTCCCCACGGCATTTCCCTCGCGGTGTACAGTACTCAAACGGATTTCCCTTCGTTAAACAAAAGGGTCTTGATGTTGACCATTCTGTAATGCTTGAAGACGAAAGTCTTCCAACAGTGCGTCCTACCCCTTATGTCCATGCCGAGACATGGAGACTGACAGCGGAATTGGTTCACAAACTGCAGGTCGCTAAGCGAGCTATTAAAGGAGTTATGTTGGCAGTGTCTCATAGATTAAATCAGATATTAGACTATCCGTAGGAGAACCAAGGTTACTAGACATAGCTCGCATAATAAGCAATTTTAAGTGCCTGGCAGTGGGCCGGCCACATTTATTGCACGACTGATAGCCGATAGAGTAGTCGAGTCCTGGAGTGGACGCTTTCCAGCCCGATGGACTGCCGATCTGTGCAATGTTCAGATGTAATGCTCGTATCTGTAACATTACTGGCTGCGCATTGTAATGCTTCGTTTTCCTCATTCACTGATGTAATGCTCGGATCTGTAATGTTATAAATGAATGATCGCGGGAGCACCTTTGTCTTACTTGTCATTCATCAATATTACGTTATTCACAGAGAAGGCGTTTACGGGAGCGGCCTGTCGGTGTCACACGACTCGGTGTTCACCGGCGAGAGGTCGGGGGACGAGTCAAGCGACGAGCGGCCGGCGCCCGCGCACGCGCTTGGACATCTGGCCACTTCGCATCGGGTATGTACCATTTTCGCATGTTACTCAGCGGCGGACGGTAGCTACACGAAAAAACTAGAGATGTGCCGACTAGTCGGTAAAGCCGACTATCCGGCAAAGAGCGCCGACTATCCCGCTTCTCACTTTATAGTTTATAATTTATACTTTACTAAGACATTGTAATCCATACACCAGACTTTATTTTTGACATGATGAAATTTTAATTGAGCTCTTTCACTTTAATGAACCACAGTATTATCTTTAAACAAAAATATTTTTTTAATTTTACACAAAAACACCGCCCAGAGACCCGTACAATGCGAAGCGTCACGGAAATACGGGAAACCGTAATCGGCTCGTTCGATTAGTCGGCCGACTAATCGGCGTCTTTACAGCCGACCAATCCGGCTAGTCGGCCAATAATAATCGGCACATCTCTAGAAAAAAGTGAAATGAAAACTGCTGACTCAGTTTTTGGCGGGAACTGAAAGGAGATGCTGTGCTGTGCAGATTTATTTTCTAAAAATGTGTTAAATTACTCTAAAACGAACAATAGTTGTAGGATATTGATAGTTTTTGAGTAGTGATTATGTGTTCTGTGCGAAATGTGAACTGTATAGTCAAATGTGCACATTTTGAGTTGTCACAAGAACTCCGTTGAATGGCACTAGCTGATTACCTACAGTGCAGCTGTGTTACACATAGGCTTTAAGAAAATGAAGAAAGTCCATTATAATCTAAGATCTGGCTTATAGGCCTAGCTGCCAAGCCATAAACCTAGATAAAAGAAATAAAGAAAAGAAAATTATTAAAACTGTTATTTATGATTACATAAGTATAAATGAGCTCACTAAAAACCAGAGAGGCCTTCAGAAACTTTAATTCAGCATCGATTCATACGAATAAAAGAAAAAAATACTTTTTATTGCTATAGATAGATAGATAGATAGATAGATAACACTTTATTGTACACCATTACAGAAAACTTACGGACTACTAGTAATAATTTAATTGTGTACAAAGGGCGGTCTTATCGCTAAAAAGCGATCTCTTCCAGACAACCCGTGGCAAGAATACTGTGATGCTATAATGAATGGTCTGGATGTATAATCTAGTAATGTAGGATAGTGCAAGCTTTTCCGAGCTATATTTTTACCCTGTACTAGACTATCTCCTAGCGAAGGGGTGTACTTTCACCAGGCCCGTATTCTTGCTAAAGGTATGATATCGGATGGTTGGCATGATTATGGTCTACTGCCATCATCATATCTTTTTTTGTTAACGCTGGAGAAATGCACTTTCGGGCCCCGGGGGAGGTCACTGAGGGGTATGTGGGATTCCTGACGGCTGACGCTACACACAACCTTCTGATGATAGGAGTTGCAAGCACCGACTGCCAGACCACCCACTAAACCTTCCAGCGCTCCTCTGCATCGTGATGAGGCGCCACGGGACCATATCCATGCTGTGTCGCTTCGATGCAAGCCGTCAAGCCATCATCGTACCTACTATTAAATTTCCATGATAACACATTTTCCTTCATCTGTAAACATTATTTTTTCTAAAACTTTCTACCTCTTACTTAAAAGTTCTTATCTTGATTATTTTTTATTGTGATGGTAGAGAAAGAGAACGACCCACCCAATGATAGGTTAGCGTCACCTGTAGACGTTTGCTACACCACGGGTGAAATTACGTTTGCGTTTCTTGTTTGTGTTTCTTTCGACACACTTGAGAATAAATCGAATGAGTCGTTTTTATACCACTAAGTGGCCTCGCGATAAAATGTCCTTGATAGTCCGGGGTCACTCGAAGGACCAAATTATGTAGGACAGGGACAGAGGGAAGTGGGTTATCTTTAATATTTTTTTAAATACATAATCGGCAGCCAACACACGCATTGTATAATTCCCAAACTAAGCAAATTACGTTTGTGTTATGGGTTCTATATTACGGACTACTCTGGGGCCTAATACAGAGACCCAGACTGTAATAAATATCAGAAAGTTCGTATACAAAATTTTCAATGTCAGGAATCGTACCTGGAACCTCTCTCTGCATTCCAGTAAGGTCCGTCGATAAAGGCTTATTAGCCTGCGCAACCACAAAAATTATAGACGTTGAACACATTGATTTTATTATCTTCTTAAGCCGTGATAGCTGCTTAGCGCACTTGCGTCCCAAAATCAAAATGCGCGGTTCGAAATCCTGGCCGTAAAGCATCACTTCTAGTTTTCTGACCTATTGTGCATCTTGTTACAAATACCACGTGATAACTGGGAATTAAAACATCGTGATGATAACGACACATCGAGTTAACCGACGAATGGCTAACCGAGTATACATATATATATAACAACAACTCCAAACCGTAAGACAGAACATCGTAAAAATATAAAACGCGGAAACTCCGTCGATGTGAGATTCCTGTACCGAATGTACACTTAATACAGCCTCGATCCCAGTTGAAACTCAACTGACTCTGTCTCAACGGGCCGACCGTATATATTTGCAAAATGGACATGGCCTCCTAATAAACATGCACAATCCTGTAATCCAAAACAGCATAGTTTCTAGGAACTTGCAATGAAATTTTAACAATAAAACGGTTTAGGATGTTTTACTCGAGGTCATAAACACAAAGGGACTAGCAATTACCAATAGATAGTTGCTTAGAAATTAGCCCGAACCAATAACTGTTAAAAATTAGGACAATCGTATAAAGAATTACAGATGATAAAATACCAAGGGCAATAAAACACCTGGTTGGTTAAGGATTATAAGGATTGTCAGTATACGCAATTCGTAGCAATATTATAAATGCGAATTTGAGTTTTTTGTTTCATTGTTTGTGACGTTTTTGCGCCTTAACTACTCAACTGATTATCACGAAATTTTGTGTCAACATACACGTTGTCCAGGGTACAGAAAAGGACATAGTTTATCAAGGATTGACATAGACGAATTTGATCCAGAAAAAGTACTATTCCCGAGGGATAAACGAATATAAACCTAAAACCCAAAACGGAGGGTAATCATTCATCCAATCCCAAAATGTTCAGTCGTAGAAATGTATTCTTCGAAACCATCAGAAGGAACATGATTTTGGAAGAAATTTTAAACATTCCCAACGTTACACGGATGAAAGGTACGCTGGGAATGTCTGTTTAACGCGTGTTTTACTGGACACCTTGGATACTTAAACATTTTGCACCGATGAAATGTTTTATTATAGTTAAAAAAATGCGTCGGTTCTTTTACGATGGTATTTCTAGGGAGTGGCATTTTATGATTTGAGATTTCGGTAAGTACCGAGGTTTTTGGATGAAAATTAAAAAAAAAACATTTTACTGATGCATGTATTATGATTAGTAATCTGGATACGTTACCCATAGAAGTCGACGACCTAACCTCAATGAGATTATAGAAAGAACACAATATACCTAAGTTTTCCGTATTACATTACTTTATACTATTTATATAATGAGTATTGTTATATTATGATTAATTTTTACTCATTTTAGTTTTAACTTTCGAGTATGGGAATAGTTATTTATGATACTCTAGTGTAGTAAGTTGGTCTTTACAAACAAGTAGACTTGTTTTGACCTACCATAGTCACGAGTTTGTATAACACAATAAGGGCCTGTCCGCACAGCGATTTTTCACAGCACGATTTTTATTCGCGCGATTTAAATTTCGCGACCGGAATTACACCTAGTACGCACTGCGAATAAAATTTCGCACTATTTTGTCAGTTTACTTCAGTTCTCGGCCGAGACGCACGTGTGAAATGGACAACCGAACTAAAATTTTAATTTATCTAATGCTAAGGCGGCGTAACAGACGTATCAAAAGATGTCATGAACATTCGGCATTGAGACCCATGAAAGGATTTTTCTTCATAAAATATCAAGAGTTGCGAAAATACAGCAAAAACTTGAACATATGTACCTATAAATATATATATATATATATATATATATATATATATATACTAGCTGTACCTGGCAGACGTTGACCTGTCTTTAAAAAATAAAAATCTAGAAACCGATTCCAGCGTCATCTACCGGGACCAAATGTTAATAAACTATTCTCAAATCCACTTGAACAAACAAAAATTTCATCAAAATCAGGCCCAGCGTTTAGGAGGAGTATCGCGGCGCCACTGCAGGGTCCAATCGCTTATTTAAACCATTCCGGGACAAACTTCAACACATATAACAACAAAAAAACACCTAAATTCTGGTACCCGATTGCAGCGCCATCTACCTGGTTCAAATTAAAATCTAAATCATCCCAGTAGAAAATTATAAAAATACTAATATCGCTCTAAAAAATAGGGGTTGATCGTAGAGGGTTGAAAATTTAGGGTATACAACCCTAAACTAAACTTTATATATTTAGGCTGTATCATAAAAAATAAAATTAAAAACAATATTTAGGGTTGATCTACCCTTAACATTTAGGGGGATGAAAAATAGATGTTGTCCGATTCTTAGACCTACCCAATATGCACTCAAAATTTCATGTGATACGTTCAAATTAAAATCTAAATCATCCCAGTAGAAAATTGTAAATATACTAATATCGCTATTAAATAATAGGGGGTGATTGTAGAGGGTTGAAAATTTAGGTTTGTATGTAATTTTTTAATTTTGTATAAAAAATAAAAAGGAAAAAAAATATCAAGAAATTAAAAAAAATATATTTAGGGGTGGACTACCCTTAACATTTAGGGGGATGAAAAATAGATGTTGGCCAATTTTCAGACCTACCCAATATGCATACAAAATTTCATGAGAATCGGTCAAGCTATTTCGGAGGAGTTTGGTAACTAACACTGTAACACGAGAATTTTAATTAATAATTTCGTCATTTTCTTGCACGGCCGGCGATCGGGCGGGAGAAGAAGCGCACGACATCTCTTCACTATCGACGTTGCACGACTGAGCGCCAAAGAGTATATTGAATATATGGAGCTGTGCTGTGCGAACATAGCCATACTTACTCTATACGGTACAAAATAATCGCGCGAAAATAAATCGCACCGCTTCAAGATCAATTTGCATCGATGATTTTTTTCTCGCGCGATTTTTTTATCGCCAGTGCGGATACTCCTATAATACTCAATGTATTACAGAATTACGGGAAAAAAATCGTGCTGTGAAAAATCGCTGTGCGGACATGCTCTAACCGCACGTGTGTCATACAATGTTTTTCAACACATATGCGAGAAAACATTACAATAAAAACAGAAAGAAAGTCGCAACAATCTTTCAACGTTTCTAATGTTAAAATAGCGCTCATTTGCTAGAAATACATCTTTTGTCTTATTTTCTCTATAGTATTAAAGTGAGACAAATGTATTGGTCAAAAGCGCTTCCAAGGAGGTTCGATTGTTCAGTTTTATTATCTTCGTAAAATGTGAAACTCCTTGGTAGAATTCTTGTATATTTTTTTTCACCTAACCACCTATTTTACTGCACGTGCCGTTGTGTGGTGCGAAAATTTTAACTTTCGAACGATGTATACAGGCTTCGTAATGCATTTTCTGATCAAATGTGTTTACAACATATACAACAGGGACAATTTTTTTTTGTTTTGTGTATAAACTTAACAACTATTGAAAATATCAAGGTCCGCGTTCAGTTTAGTAAGTTATAAAGGTGACATATTCACAGCACAGAGGATTGAAATAGGAAGTATTATTATTATAATGAATAGGTTCGCGTTTGAGTGCCATTGCGCCTGATGTCAGGTGGAAATGCAGCCTAAGGTGGAGCACGTTTACCTAGAAGACACCTAGATTACTGGAGATGCCACGAATATTCGGCCTATGCGGCCACTTTTTTAACTAGCCGACATTCGGCCTATTAGGCCATATTTGACTATTCGGTATTCGGCCGGATATTTATTTAATTTTAGGAAGGCGTACAGACTAAGACATATCAGTATATGAAAAAAAGTAGTATATAAAAAAGAAATGCTGATAACAAGCCTCCACTATATACTGTATTGTGTACTATTTGGCCAAATACCAAATAGCAAGTCGTGAAAAGCACATATGGCTCAAAATTATATTAGTACAATATTTTTATTAAAAATTTACAATAGACTACCACCAAAAATTAAGGAACTCAACATCAAAAGCTTTAAAATAAAATTATGACAATTATTAATAAATAAAGCATATTACACAATATATAAGTGTCTTATTGATCCAAATAAAATGTTTACAAATACTGATACAGGAGTCTGACTTTGTGACATGAGAAATCTTAATAATTATTATAAATTGTATATTAATTTGTATTTAGACATTAGTAGATTTAAATTCAATTATTTTGTTAGCTACCTGTGTGGCAGAATACATTGATACCTAAATTGGTTTAATTATGGACATCATATTCAAAACTGTTTACACAAAATAAATTACTTTCACATTGATAGTTGAAATAATTTTAACTTTTTAATATTTTTTATTTTATTTTAATATTTATTTTATTTTAACTTTCGCCCAGTTTATAAATGTCAGAAGCAAATAAAAAGTCATTATTAAACATGAATTATGAGTACGTATTGTTCACGAGAACGTCAGAAAATACTTCACAAATTGTTGCGTCCATTCAAATCTACTACGCGTGAATTGCACATATCTTAACTTTGAACATTCGGCATTTCGGCAGGAGAGCGCTGCCGAATATTCGGTATTCGATCAAACCAGTCTTGTCATCTCTAATTATTACGATACACAAGATGGGTTTTTTAAATCGGTAATTGGTATTAACGTTGAGTATTAGTATTGCCAGCTTTTAAAACTTTAACATTAACAAATAGAAAGTGGAACTGAAATAACGATGTCATCGTGCAAAAATTGCACAATCATAACATTCAAAACATAATCATTCATTCAAGTGAAAGCAATGCACCTTCGAGTCATGCACCAGTATTTATTTATATGGGAGTGGCTTGTAAAATTTGTTTTATCATGTTGGTATTCTCTGTGTAATTATTACATCAGAACTTTAGTGATCTGATGGCTTTGCTAGCTTAATACATGGATTACCGTCACTGAATTAACTATGTCTCAAGATGGACAACAACGTTCCATTCGGGACTCCCAACGACCAAGTTCACGACCGCAATTTTTTACCAGCTTTTATTTAACTTGCAATGGATGTACCTATGTATGTATGTATGTATGTAAGTAAGTTCGGGTGGAATCATGCAAGTTAAATTGACCAACTTCCCGGTTGAGCTGAAATTTTGCACCCATATGTATATATCGTGTGAAAATGCAATAATATGGTACCATGGAGTTGATCTGATGATGGAGTCGGAAGTTAGCCATAGGAACTCCTGTACTAAAGATAGACCCGTCGTGTTTGGGCTCGTTTTACTTGTCTTGGCTAGCACTTTGCTACTACATGGTTTCCAGGATCTCAAAAGCTTGTATTTAAAAACCTTTTTAAAAAACAAGTTATCCCGTTCCACTTGCTTGCCGGCGTTACAATCGAACACCCAAGTGGAACGGTTATTCGACCCACCTCTTGACATGGGTCGTTGTGAGCGTAGTGTGATAGAAAATGATGACGTTATTAGTGACGTTTTCGCCACGACCACATCGACCGCGGTCGCCTTGTGGAACGGCTAACGGAGCATTTTGAGCGCTGTGAGCTACATGAGCTAATGGAACGCCCTGAAAATGGAAAAGCCTAGATTGTTATTAAGATTTATGAGAGAACAGACAAATTTAAAAAAAAAATATCATCTGTGATCAGCATTAAATACAGCTATTTCTAATATCTCGGTTTTACGAATATATTCAAAGCGATTCCATTGCGATGCTGTTAATAATTTATATTCTACTAAATCTACAATTATTACCTTTAGCGGGAAATGGCGTAAACCCTAATAAATATTGAAAAGCTGCCGATTATTTAAACATTTATTTCGCGAGTCTTTGATTATAAATATTTATAGGTTGCTTACCCTGGCTTATTCCATTGTAAATAAGAGTATGCCGAAATCAGGCAAACCTTCGATTGAGGCGACAGTGTCCGGCGATTTTGATGACATAGTAATAGCGGAATTGGGCCACTGGAATTATTGTAGTGATTGCAGCTCGTTGGGTCGTCTTGTGATACCACGCTCTCACAGAATATCGGCGTGAATGTAGATTGGCACGCTGCCATATTGCGTCTTTGTTTCAATAATGTATTATCTTGAAAACTGACATTTAAAAAAAAATTAGATTAAAAACTTAAAAAAAAATAATTGTATCTAAATGAAGGAGAGGAGGAAGCCAGGATTTCTGTTGGATGGTTCTTTTTCTCGTTTTGGACTCCTGTCTCACTCTGCTTTATTTTATGTAATTTGTTCTACCGAATAACAAAAGTATTTATTACAAAAGAGTCCACGTTTTTAGATATCAAATAAAATCGGACGAAGTGGAATAAACTTAAAATAGTTTTCGATAATAAACGTATATTCAGAATACAGATAATAAACGTATATCCAAAATTTTAATAGACAATGTATCAATCCAAAAAGTATAATTTTTAAGGAGTTTCTCCGTCGCCAACAATGGTTTTAATTATGAAATAACAAAATATTTTGTCGGGCTTATCACGTTATTGAAGCATACAGGCGATATGGGAAAGGCCCATATGCAACAGAACGCCGTCACGGGCCACCAGCCGGTACTGTAACTAAATATGTAAGCATCAGTCTAATGCCGGTGAAGTTGATCAGGCATTCACACCGTTCGACGGTCATGCTCTCTTGGGCACGGAGCACACCATTTCAACGCACGGACAATGTAATTACTTTTTAAAAGTGTACTCGCGAATACAATATGCAGGTGGTTCTAAATAGCATTACAAATAAATTTTAAAATTAGAAAGAAATATTATTCATACGTGAAGCAAAAACTTTGTGCCCCTTTATACGGAAATCGCGCGAATGGGGGAGTATGAAAGTTTGCACACTTATAGTTATTATAGAGGAGAAACGACGACTGCTATTTAAAAAAAAATATGCATAAAGAATAGATTTATGCATAAGAGAAAATCTATATGTATATAGCAATCAGATTCGGACAATTTAAACGCCGCCGTTTTGGCGCGCTTTTGTATTAGGGACGCCGACGTGACGTAATATGTCAGTATTCTAATTAACGCGTTTTACGCTTTTGAATTTCTCTCATATAAAAATACATGTTAAAATAACAAAGTTAATTAATTAAAATCAAATGAGACTACGATATGTTGAAATATGAATAGTTGTGGACGCAACTCTGAGACGTCAAAATTCATGTGACATAATATGTGTCAAAGTGACTTCTGTCTATGTTCCGTCTTCCGTACTTTTTTTTCTACGAATAAATGCACTCTATAGCTCTCGCACATTTTATTGCTAGGCTGTATTTTGTTTGATTCTAATATTAAAATAAAGTTATCGATAAATAAATAACTTTATAGGTGTAATTCTACAGTAGTGAAGATTAATAGAAATACTTTACCATCAATGTTACATGTGTACTTTTAGCTTTTGCCGTATTTGTTTTATGGTCCTAGTATTCTTGTATAGTAATTAAATACTTTAGTAATATTATGGGAGAAGAATAAAATAACCAAATAAGAAAAAAATCAATATGTCGAATTATTAACAATGGGCACAAGAATGACTAACCAAGTTAGTCAAAAATATTTAGTTTTATTTCGGTCCAAATCGGAGCTATGTTTAATGTTTGGTCTTATTAACTCTAATCTGTGCTGCACAATGCTAAATTCGTGTCTCATTCTCTCGCAGGATTAGTTACATAGATTTATATGTTTACATCTTTTTAGTGTCATTTTTTCGTTTCACCGAGTTTCAAATCACAACGATTCTAAAGAAGTTTCACTTCGATAAATAGAAAATCCTAATACTATTTTAAATTTTATGAAATTTAAAAGCCCGTGTTCCTCAACTTTATTATTAATTATCATATCAAGCAATACAAAGCATTGCTTTGTATTGCTTATAACATATTATTTGTATTGACAAATAATATGTTTTCTCTACGTTAATATCGAGGGCTTCATAACAAATGGGCGTATACGAAAAATGGCATTTTTTTTTGTTTTCTAAAATCTATGCATGTTACAATTTAAAAAGTCTTACGAGTAAGCAAGTGTGCCTAAATAGAAGGGTATTCCAAATTTCAGCCTTGTACAATGAACTAGTTTTGTTTTATAAAAAAAAACCCTTGTGTAAAACTACACTTTTATCGGTACGCCCATTTGTTATGAAGCTCTCGATATGGTCTCAGCTTTATTTTTTGCTTTGTATTTAACAAATAAAGTATATTCTAACAAGAACCAGTCGCTACTTTATGGACTTAAAATTTCATAGACATCACATCATTACTTCATAAGTTACAGACTTATTCATCGTTGTGGCATATTCGCGGTATTATCCTGCCGCCATTTCTCGAGTCTTGTGCCTTATTGCTTGTACTGTCTCGACGTCGTATTTAATTATTGTCGTATAACGTAGAATATGTAATAAAATAAGTTGCACTGTGAACACAAGTTTAATACATACATAAATAGATACCAGGCGAAAGCTGAATCCATATAACTCCACCCCAGTCTCAGTCCCAATCAAATTGTAGGTCTTTGATACTGTTACAACTCAGGTTCCGTCAAAAACAAAATCCACCTGGATGTCTGAAAAAAAAAAACACATTTTTGTACCTGTCGGCATTTGAACTAATTTTAATTCTTTTGTTTACTTATTTATTGGCATACGTTTCTAGAGAACAGCCCATTGTCTTATTGCACTGGTTTATGGCCGCTTGCGGCCGACTCATTAGCGAAATGTTTCGGATTACGATACGGACCCATTGCATTTGTGCAGTATAAAACGACGGCCTGATTGAGGCAGGGGCAGTCAAGCGACGATTACGATACGGGCGTGACGTGTGTAGAGATTCTAATAGTGACGGACTTTGCGCGTTTTATTGAATTACGACCTTCTGCATTACGTTTGGATTTGTTGTGTTCGGTAATATTTGTACCTGTGTTATACGTGTTTGTATAGTTCTAATAAACTCGATACGAATTTCAACGGCATTTTAATGCAAGTCTCGCAACTCGTAACAATATCAAACAAGGCGTTTGGAGATTTTCCGCACACGCTTACAGTTTTGTTTAATAACAATTAACATCCAACAACTATGTTAGCTGAATTCGGTTAATAAGTCACTTTCTTATGCAATGGAGTAGTAATATATGAGATTCAATTTGAATAAAACTTCATTAAATATTCGCATCTTCCAAACATATTTATTAGCAACTAATTAGTTAAATTCGCCTCGCCTATCGCTAAAATATCAAGGCAAAATGTACGAGTCACTCATTATACAGCTTACCAGTATGTTATTGACTTATTCATCGGATCGGCACATTCGCAGTTTTGCAATGCCGCCGTCTTTATTTTTCCTCTATTTCTTGTATATGGGATGAATCACGCTGCAGTCTGTATCCCGTGGCGCCGTCGGACGCCAGCGTTCGTTTGAAAAGCGAACGTCTTTTTTTATTTTCGAATTACATGTTATTAGTGGCCAGTGATTATTGTGTTCGTTTTTTAAGAGTGTGGATGTTAGTGTTATATTTTTGGAATGGGCGAAAATTAGTTTTAAGGTTTTTTTTAATTTAAGTCATGGTTACAAAGTCCTTTAGGTTTTAGCTGTCATGTGATTTAGATACTAAATATAGATTAATATTAACTCAATAAAAATTCCGTTTTATAATTTTGCCTTGCAATGTATAATTTTACATTATAATATTGTAATAAGTTTTCCTGGCTATTGTATAAACTGGTAAATAAGTAACATATGCTTATTCTAAGGTGACGCCTAAAACATATATTAAATACTTTGAAGCTATACCACTTTCTGATAATTTGGAAAGGAAATCAGGCACAGGGAGATGCTAAAATTGTTAGGAATCAGCAGTAGTAAACGTCAACAAACTCTCGTAATGAGTTAATATTACATTAATTAAAACTACTTTTATAAAAATTAATTGCATCTTCGTTTTGGTTGTAAATTTCTTAACTTTTAACACGCAATTGTTTCACAGTCGCCTAAGATATATTAATATTGTATTATCGCATTTCGTTCGCCGTTAGCAATGCAAGGTGCAATAGGCTGCGGAGTAACTGATTTCTTATGTAAATTCGTCTCTGGGATAGCCATATGTTGTGTATGTATTCTAAACATATCCATATTAAAAAGCCAGGTTAGCTAACTTGTTAAAGTTGTCGCCTCTCAAATACGCGTTTTAAATAACTTAGTTTCAAATTCTTGCCGGGAAAAATGTACCATTTAAGCAGTTTTCTGTTCCTATATATGTACATATTGTTATAATTACCACGCCCTAGCAGTGAAGGAAGACATTGCTATGAAACTTGCACATCGGATGACCGATGTGTAAAACGCGCCAGACTGCCTTTTTTGCGAGGGGGAATCCGGGTGAGAAGCATAAGCCGCAACAAGCACAGAATCTTGGAGGGATAGCTTTCGACCCGTGTGTGGGATTCGCCAGGTCGGGGTGGCAATAGCATGCCCAGTCAGAACTGGTGCCATACTATTGCCACTCGCCAGTTAGGGATACCCACTAAAAATCCTGGGTGTTCCGTCCTGGGCTACGGAGATTCGAAGCTCAAACCAAGCCGCGTGCCCTGACAGGCGCCAGACTGCCTGGGTCAAGCTAATTTTCAATGTAGTATGAGTTCAAGCTTCACCATGATCTCGCCTGATGTTGAGAGGAGATATGGTCTTTAATAGATCAGGCTTACCTAGAAGATACCTATTCCACGGGCCTTGAAGACAAGTTTTAATAGCTTCGAGGTTACTACTGTTAGTGGTAGTATTTCACTGTTCATTTCCCTCTAAAATGTAGGGAAGGCTTTGTCCAGCAATGGAGCGTTTCTGGGCTAATATTATTTATATTCTAATTAAGTTTCATCCGACAAAGAAGTAGTAGTTTCTGAGAAAAACCACCGGAAAACTCCGGCCCCCTATTATATTATTATAGTTGGAACGGATATTCTACCCCCCCCCCCCCCACGCCTGTCTAAGGCGGCTTGGCAGGTTTGACACATCGGTTATCTCGATGTACAGGTTGCATCACGATGTTTTCCTTCACAATTGTTAGCACGTGCTAATTGTAACAATATGTACATTAGATCAGAAAACTGCGTAAGTGGTGCATATGTTCCGGTCAGAATCGAACGCGCGACCTTTGAGTTTGGGACTCGTGCCATAGCCAGTACGCTATCGCGACTACTAATAGGTATATACAGCCTATATATGTTATTATACAATCTTGGAATCAAAAAGTAAAAATTGAACGCCATACTTAGAATTATGGGTAGAAAACATTTCTTCTGTCTTAGGTATAGTCGTGTAAAACATGTATGCATACAGCTATGTATTTTACCGGGATAATACCTAACACGAGACTGGAAGATACCCGAATTGTAATTTACGGGAAACACAGACCCTGGTAGTGCATTCCACGACTCTGCCGTATGTAGAAGTATGTGAAGGTGACACGCGTTCGCACTGGTGGCGTTGCCAATGTAAAACGATTCTGTAGACCTGAGCGCCTTGTCACTATACATATATATAACTTGATCACTGGTTGCTTCATTCAAACTAGAAAACAGAAATGAATCGTCAATAATATAGTAATATCGGCTTACGGAACTCTGATATGCGTGTCGACTGGATGGCTATCATCCCTGGTCTAGAGTATGCCGGCATAACGACCTTGAGTAGTGTACCAGAATTAGTGGCCAGGTTCCAGTCTCCCTTTAGAGAGCAGCAACGCATTTGTAGGACCTTTGGTGTTGCAAATAAATGTACATAGGCGACGGTAACCGCTTTCCATCAGGTGGACCGTCTGCTGAAGATATAAAAAAGCAATTGGCCCATTTTTGATTATTTAACATACATTAATCTTCCATAAGGTTATAACCAAATCAAGTTTCCTTTTTAATGTTAAATATCGTATTGCGGTCAAGGCCCCCGGCAGCAATAAAAAAACTGGAATTTATTTGCGAATACTTAGCTTAACACGAAACATCATCTAATATGCTTCTAATTATATTTATTTTTATTAGTGCGTGGCTTCGCACGCGTTTTCCGGCTCCGTATCCCGTGGGAAGTTATTTAT
Organism: Dendrolimus punctatus; assembly: GCA_012273795.1. Classification (NCBI taxonomy): domain Eukaryota; kingdom Metazoa; phylum Arthropoda; class Insecta; order Lepidoptera; family Lasiocampidae; genus Dendrolimus; species Dendrolimus punctatus. The sequence continues at coordinate 13,936,626 of CM022546.1, read as the reverse complement.
CGTTGATGAAGTGTTCCATTTCATCTTGAACGTCTAAAGGATAAATACCTAAACGCAATGCTTTTGTAGGAGCACGTGGGGGCACGCACTGCCCTTTAACGCAATTTCAAAAATATCGAAGTTTGTCATAAAAACTAAAAAAATGAAAGAAATTGAAAAAAATGAAAAATATCAATTTTGGTAACCTTTACAAAAAGTGTGATTTTTTTTAAATAGATCAAAGTTATCCAAATACAAAATCTAATCTATCTTTCCCGAACAGTTACTGCGTTGCCTTATACGAAATGTATGATGCTGTTGTTGTTGTGCAAGAGAAGTGAGCTGAGTTTAGATTTGCCAAATCGTGATATGCTTAATGAGTGCTATTCAGAAAATTGAAAATGTGGTTCAAATATTTGGACGAAGGATAACTGACCCTTGTATGTACTATGAATAGGCTTTGAAGCGGTGAATGAACTGTCATTTTTAAGAGTGTGGCTACAAACAAAAAATTATAGACTTACAATTTTTAGACAATTAGCGTGCCCCCAAAAAATAATTGACAAAAAGGCGTGCCTATACCAAAATTTTTCTAACATACAAAATATACATAAATTATAGATCATACGAAGAAAAACTTAGCTAAATATTTAAAAATACACTAAATTATAATAATATATAGTATAATATGTAACAAAACGCTGCCACAGGGAAGCGTGCCCAGAAGGCTGGCTGCACTGCCACGCTGCATGGCAATGCGAATTCGTTTCGCGAAATACGAACCAGCCTTCTAATCACGGGCAGATCAAAGAGTTTCTTACAAAAACCCGTTGCCGATGGATCCCACAGACCTAAAGTTTCAACTCCAAACGTTGTAACCCCTTCATATTTGCGACGTTTGAGATCTGCAACTGTTGAAGCAGCGTTCCCAGCCCCTGACTTAGTCACAGGAAGATGTGATGAAAAAATAAAATTTAATTAGAATAACATTACATCCAAGTACTTGATGAGGAAAAACAAAAGCAAAAAATGACCTTTACAACATTTAGAGGTTATAGCGGTTTTTACACAAATCAAGTTGGTTGTTACACACATCATTTTTCAGAAATCATGTCAAATCAATTCTGGAACACGGCTACTGAAATAATATAAAAACCTGCATTGAATTCCAGAAACGTCATTTTTATTCATACAAAGATCACTGCTGTGAGTTTCACTGCTGTCAATTTCATAGCTGAAGTTCGTTGTGTCGGAGATAAATCCGGTATAACCAGAAGCTGAGTGCAACGCTTGTTTCCTGAAAACGCGGCATACCAATTCGCAAAATCGGAATGTCACTTTTTTTGTTGTTTGTCTATACTAAAAATTTACATGATAAATACAAATAATGCACCACTTAAATATATGAGGTTTGCGTGTGATGCAAAACACCCTCTTAATTTCAGTTTAAAAAAAAGTACATACATACATAACTTCACGCCAGATCCCTTGCGGGGTAGGCACGAACAACAGAGTAAAGAAGTAGATTACAAAAAAAAAACTTATTTTAACTTATACATCCATATTCACATAGAAAGTTCATACAAATAGGCTTTCACTGCAATTTTGTTTTTCTAAATAATAGTTTTTTAATTTACATTTTATATTTTTGCTATACTTACTGAAAGAGAGTGTCGGGGTGAAGGTAAGAAAAGGAATGCTCCGGTGGTTCGGGCATGTGGAAAGAATGTATGATGAAAGAATGACTAAACAGATATACAATGCAAAAGTGGATGGATGCAGAAGTCGCGGAAGGCCGCGACACACCTTCTACGATCAAATTGATCGTGTACTAGCAGAAGGTGATGTCAGGAGCCTTAAGAACAGACGACCGTGCATGACAAGAACTATGAATGTCAAAGAAGCAAGTGAGGTGTGTAAGAATAAGCCTAAATGGCGCTCTGTTGTTCGTGCCTACCCCGCAAGGGACCTGGCGTGAAGTTATGTATGTATGTATGTATTTTTGTTATTTAAAGATTCCCTTAGTGAAGTGGGCAATTTATTTATTAATTTGGGTATGATATAGTTACTACACTTACTAAAGCGAAATTTACGGCTGTGAAATTCATTGCTGTGAATTTTTTGTGTCGCTATTTCTTCAAATAAGGTTTTTCTTCTATTATTTCACGACTGGGATTTTCACTGATGTGACTTTAATGTTATGGACTACAGTCTCAAGTTCACTGATAATAAATGTGTTAAATATAGGTATTATTATATAGTATTGTTAAAAAACATTGTATTTGTTTGCGTTTGAGCGCTGTCTCACCTGATGGTTAGTTATGACTGCCAGTGAAAGTCTCGTCAAAATCGGTCCAGCCGTTTCAGAGATTAGCCGGAACATTCGGACAGACAAAAATTTTAAAAGTTAATTTTCTCGATACATGCCCCGCATATACTTTCATGTGCATGTAGTAAAATGTAAAAAGCTGTTATTTTCACATTACAAAAAGAAATTTCAATTTTATTATTATTTATCTTTACCAATATTCCTGTACTTGTACCATTCACGTGTTAATTTCATTTATTTGTTAATTTGTTAGTTATACCGCCATCTATATAAGACAATATTATTGTAACCGAATAAGTTAAGTTTCTAATATTAGATATAACTTGATCCATTTGACGTTATTACATTACTTATCCAGTCTAAATTTTCCAAGCGTGGAAATCGTGCATGGTTTATTAGGTCAGTATAATGATTTAATTACTTACAAACTTACGCATTTCTTCAAATCACCGTTTTGTTCTATTTTCCTTTCTTTCCCTAACTTGTAAACTAGGTTGGTGCAAAAAAAAAAATTTGAAACAGCGTCAAAAATTACTTTCGATAAAAATAGGTTTAATTCAAAACATGTTTTGATTTTTGAGTTCTATGATGAATTGATGATAAATTGTATATCGGAAATGGTTTAAATCACATTAGATTTTCTTACTGAACGGCTTTTCCTTTAAATGAAAACTAAAACGTCTTTGCAACTAATGATATTGTATATTTCAGTTATGATGGTAAAAACGATGGTTTTGTTTGACCTCAATATATCCGAATAATGACTAACTGAAACGTTACTGGCTGATTTTTTACATTTTATTACACTGTCCATGTTACAAATATGCATATAAGGATAAGTTGATAGAATATTCCTACTAATACAATACATACAAACAATTAAGTCATCCCCATAATATCCCAGATCTATGATTCACATGAAAACCAAACAAAGAACGCGTGTTCTATTTATGTATCCGAAAAAAGATTCCAATTTTCAAAACCGGTTACCAATGTCAGATGGCCTGTTATTGATCAGACGACGCTGACTCATTGGACCGGAACCAAGCCTTTTCGCCTTAAATGAAGTGCTAATATTGTGAGACTTATTTAATAATTCACACCTTTTATCAGTTAAGGGAAAATTTTGACGACAATTTTCGGGAATCTGATAAATGCCTTATTATGCACCCTTGTAATATGAGAACATGGAATATTATATTACTTCTCTCATGTATGTATGTTTTACCATTTTCAACTCCGTACTGAGCCTAATATAATATGACTGATGAGACATCTTGTAATAAATTTATTTATTCATAAATATTTATATCAATAGCCGGGCTACAAGTATAAGCTAGCAAAAATTTTTAGTACTTTAAAAATGAAGATAACTAATTATCTTTATAGTACTGATCAAATGCGTAACGTCGTGCGAGACCATTTTAAAAAGAAACGATATACAACTCCGCTAACAAATTAATTTTGTGTAGGACGTATCAATGTAGGTTTTTAATAATTCGTATAAATTATATGATCATTAAATACTGACTTGTATTTTAGAATAATAAATTTCTATTTAATTAAATCACGAACTTCATCCTACGTAGTTACCGCCCACGTTGTAATCACGGGAAAAAATCATTAGTATCCACACGAAGCTTGGCCGTTTTTAAAACAAACATTTTTTCTAGAACTATGCTTGTTATATCATCTCATAATATGTGGAAAATAATAACCTTCTTTATTGAAATATACAAAAATATAAACAAATGCATCGATAATGAAAGTACGGTTAACCGGTTTAGCGGTTTAAGCGACTTTAGAGGGCAGCAACATAGGCGATGGTAACCGCTTTCCATCAGGTGGGCCGTCTACCTGTCCACTGAACTTATGCTACAAAAACAATATAAAAAATAAGTTTCGAAATCGGTTCTTTCCATAGCACCGCCTATTATAGTTAGACAAGATGTGGCAATATTATTTTACAGTCAATTTAAACTTGATGTCATTATTGGTCGTTACAGGATATACCCGTTAAAAATATCATTAAATAGAGTATATGTACTGGATTTACTCATTAAATTTCCTGTTATTGTATGTACGGTGATATATTACAATTCATTTAAATGATGTGATGTCACATTATTTTCATACCTGTTTTCTGTAGGGTTAGACAGACGCTATTTCCAGTTGCTTATCTAAGCATCTCGTCGACAATTCGATCGTATTTAAGGGTGTTAAAAGTGTTTAGTGTTTCTTAAATAGATTTAAGAAACGTTATGCAAGCGGCCCTAAATATATATTATTCTATATTTTAAGTATTATTTTAATAAGTACATTACAAAAGAAAACAAAATGGTTCCATAAAAAATATATATTCTAACAACTTCATAATAAGTTATTTGTATGTAAAAAGTGTAATTATAACATATTAGTAACAGCTACGAAAGTTAATTTACGTAAACAGTTATAACGTAAGAGTTAATTGTTTACTTAATTACGATCATAGACGTGAAAATGCATTCCTTCAGTTTCCCAATGGACGTTGACATTTCCACTTCTAGGAATGAAAACAGAAAATTGCAATGTTGACAATGCCAGACACGAGCATCAGAAACTGTGGAGGGTAGAGGTAAGGAGGACCATCTAGTATAGGAATCAGTTGAAAAAGTGTCCACCTGTAAACAGCAAATTATGGTTCGAAAACTCGTCAAAATAGCGCTAGTGCAGGAAAAGGAAATTATATATATGAATTAGGCAGTTATAAACGAAGTCAAGTGTGCTGGGTTAAAAAATTTAAATATTATAATTTGAGGAGGAAAGCCATGAGGAGACATGCAATAGTTACATTTTCGTAAAATGCGCGGTGACAAAGAGGAAGTCTTTCTTTCCTTCTTTAATCTAGGATCCTACTCTAATTATTTGTGGCGCTATTTTCAAATACTTTCCACTTGCTATTATGGCGCCATCTTCATTTGCTGCCCTTCAATGGACACTTTTTAATATACTGAGATGGTTCTTCTTACCTCGACCCTCCATATCAGAAACAAAGAGGATATCACTATGTTTATCGTAGATATTAAAACCAAAAAAAAGATTTTATATGTCTAAACAATCTTTTTAGAAAGGTGAAAATCAAACAACTTTGATCTAGGTAATTTTAAACTTTATTAATATAATATAATAAAATAATAATCATCTGCAGACAAACAATCCAAACTAAGCAAGATACGCTCATGTTATTGGTAACATACAAGCGATCATTTTGGGGTTCGAATCTCAGACACCGAGACCATAGTAAAAAACTTACCATGCCAGGAATCGAAGGCAAGCCGCTCTAGGGCCTGAACTCAGTGAAATTGACACTTGTCTAGATATACTTAATAGTTCCCGTCTAATAATTGTTATTTAATTTAATATTACGAATCTGAGAAAGTGGCCGATTTAGGCCTCCAAAAGTTCGTCATTTCTCCCTTTGGCACAATATATTTTACATAATCTATTCCAAAATAGATGGACACAAATCTAGAGGTAGACCAAAAAAAAGATGATGGATTGTGGGAAGGATGATATGATGATATGTGGTGTGACAGAAGATGTATGTCAGAATAGAGGAGTGTGGAAGGATAAAACATATTGTGCCGGCCCCAAGTAATTGGGATATGTGAAAGTGCAAGAACAGAAAAAGAGAATCTATTCTGGCATACGTCCTCTGTAACATCATAATTTTTTATGTAATCCTTCACACAATCCATTTTTGCTATTATTATTAATCAGGCTTTGTGTCAAAACTGTATTCAGTTATTTTGATTTTATTTAACCAAATTGCTCAAGAATAAGTAATAAATTTATAGTGACTATACTATTACTATACTAGAAATCCAATTCATTTATCAAAACTTGACCCAATGTGTCTGTTTGTTTTCATTTCTATACTTCAATGCGAATTATAACTACACATAATTGACGGGGTCTGTGGTTGAGCGGCCCAAGTCTTAGCCGGCCAAACTCCCTGGAACCCAAAGGCTCCAGGTTTGATCCCAGGCATGGTAAAAACCCCAGAGGCTACGTTCCATTAGAGGCTTACAACGAGCACGTTCACGACCGCGATTTTTTCCGTTCCACTTGCTTGCCGGCGGTACAATCGTAAACCCAAGTGGAACGGTTATTCGACCGTTGTGTGATCGAAACTAATGACGTCAATAGAGAGATTTTCGCCACGACCACAACATCCGCGGTCGCCTTGTGGAATAACTAACGGAGCATTATGTGCATTGTGAGCTGCGTATGGAACGCGCTGGGAGTGATTCGTTGTATATCTCACAAAACAAGCTTCCTAACTATAATATCTAATTTACTATGATCATTACTATAACAAAAGGTGTTACAATATCTACCCATTTTTTCACATACAAGACAATAGCCGTCAAAAACTGTTATAAAAGCCCCGAGATTGTTACAAGAATAACACTATTGCGTTGTTTTACGCGGGCTCATTATAGGGTCAAATTTAGATCCAATTAACGAATGGAATGATTATGCTGTTTTGCATTTGAATTAAAATTGAAGAATCCTGTTGTAATGGTCTGGGTGTTGGTCATGTGCAACATTATATGTGTATGAAATTATTTTTAAATACCTTAGGCACAGACTAAGGTTTAGAAATGACGAGAAATTCACAGCCAGGTGGTAGGGCATTTGCCCGACTGCATGGCTACCACTCCTGGTCTTAAGTATGTCGCCATAACAACCTTGAGTTGTGTTCAGGAATTAGTGACCAAGTTCCAATCTCCCTTAAGCAGCAGTGCATTCGTAGCAGCTTTGATGTTGCAAATGCCCATAGGCGATGGTAGCCGCTATCCATCAAGTGGGCCGTCTGCCTGTCTGCTGAACTCCTGCAATAAAGCAGGAAATTAAATTCTTTCTCCGTTCCTGCACTGATAGCATAGAAAAGATTATGTATAGAGTTTAATAATAATCATGTTACTTTTGAGTTTATTTAGTAAACGTTAATTAATGGACGATTTTACCTGCAGGGGCGGTAACTTGCGGTAGAGGCGAAGACCGCAAGCGCACCTAACTTGAAATTATTTGAAAGGAAAATAAGTACGTTGAAAATACTTGGAAGTTCATATGACCGTAAACTATACTAATCCTAAAGGTACCTGATTATCGCTGTCCATTTATGACACATGTGCTTAGGAACAAAACTTCCACAAAAAAGCAAAATGGTACAGAAAGGAGAACTTTTAAGAAAGAAGTAGAAACTTCTTATGATCATTTTATTAGTAAATTTGTCTCACCCTAACAGTATAAATTCGTCCTGCTTCTGACCTATATAACATGTGTATATTCGTATTAAATAAATTTTGATATAAGATAACATTTATTTATTATCTAGTTAGTTTGACACAGTTTTATGTTATCCTAGTGTTCGCCCAGTGGTCGAAATTCGACAATAATTAATTTAAATTATAAGTCAACAATATTAAACTTCTGTTGTCAAAGACTATACTAATATATATATATATATATATATATATATATATATATATATATATATATATATATATATGTATATTAGGGTCGTCGTTAAAAATTAAATTTCTTGCGACGCCCCCTAAAAAGCTTCCTTTTAATGAAAAAACCCTGGGATTTTTTTTATAATTTTTTCACGTCAAGACATCACGTGCCTCAAGACGATTAGGTCATATAGGATTAGATGTTGGCCGATTCTCATAGATACGGGATAAGCACAAAAAATTTCATCAAAATCGGTCAAGCCGTTTCGGAGGAGTATGGCAACGAAAACTGTGACACGAGAATTTTATATATATTAAACAAAAGAGTATATATGCGTGTGTGTGTCAAATACATGGTAGTGTGTGTAATGTTTTTTTTATCGATTTAACATATAAAAAATATTAAAAAAAATATTAACATACTGCACTCCTCCGCTATAGAAACTATAAGTGTGTGAAGTTTCATACTCCTCCCTCAGCGCAATTTTCGTAAAAGGGGTACAAAGTTTTTATTTCACGTGTTAATATAATGATTCTAACCAGTTTCACATAGATTGTGTTTGGAAAGTAAATCGAACAAATTTTATTACTTTTATCAGCTTCTATTAAAAATAAAATAGAATACCAAAGTTCTGAACACAAAAACAGCACCAGTTTATTTTCATTAAATTATTGGTAAATGTATGGCTTTCCGGTACACGAATTTTAAGTAGCGGGATGGTGAAATGGGGAGGGGGAGAGGCATACTTACCTTTACTATAACCCCCGAGGTCAGGAGACCTTGTTTTTTTTATTTTTAATAAACATAACCTCACTTATTTTTTCGCTAATATTGCACTTCTATCATAAGTCCAAAGTTAAAAATTCTTTTGAAAGTCCAAAAAAAGCCAGTAATCAACATAAAAAGAACCAAAAACCAGTTTAATTGGATAAAAGTGAAGAAAAACACAATAGAGCACATTCACATATACCACAAGAGTAACCATACCAAATGGCGACCAATAAAGACGATTTTTCAAGTATTCCCATTTATTTATATTTAACCAATATTAAAGAAAAAATGTTCTGCAATGTACTTAAAAATTTATATCATTAATATATTGATATATTGTGATATTAAAAAAGCAAAGTGCTAATCATCGTAAATTTATAAATAAAACAAATGTTTCGTATGATACTAGGCTTCATACTGTTTGTGTGTATAAAATAAATAGTAAATGGTAACCAGTCGGTCCTAGCATGTCGCTGGCGCGGCACAGCAGCCGACGTATCATTTCTACATTAAAAACAGTTTTAGTTTTACAAAAAGTTCTGGTGGTTATATGTAATTCGTGAGTATATTCATAAACAATTCGTGAGTACATTTAGAAACTCAAATCACGCTTTGTTATTATCAAAAGTGACAAAATTCTACATTAAAAATAAGTCAGGTTATGTTTAAAAATTAAAAAAAATTAAAACCTCCGGACCTTAGGGGTTGTATTGGGGGTAAGTATACCTCCCCCCTACCCACTACGCCCACCCACTACTTAAAATTTGTATACCGGATTGTTAAGTCGCAGCCAAATTATTTTCTATGAATCTTCAATACAATACAATATTAATTTCTAAATTACATCTTCAATAATAAATATAGGTAGTCTTTATCTCTTGTCACTTTCAAGCATGCGGCCATGTTAATCAAACTGACGTAAAACTTGATAGTATAAAAAGTTTATCACATCTAAACAATAATCCGCGATGCACACGTCGCGCTTGCTGACTCCTACTTTCCAAAATTCACTTCAACTCAACAGAGAGACGCTTACAAATTAAAATACACAGTGCTTTTTGCGCTTCAGATCAGCGCTACCGTGTGTGATCCTTCTTTTTTGCTTAAATTGATCCATTGGAAATATAAACATTATTCGATATTTGAAAATATAACTGTCAAACTTAAATATCGATTGTGGACTTGGTAATGCAAACGTGTCAATTTTTTTTTAATTAAGCCTCTTGGAAATTTCGCGATCGCACGTTATTTCTTCAAAATTTACTTTTAAAACAATAATTTCACATTAATTTTCTTTTAAACCAATTATCAATTAATGGTATATTGTAATATTATGACATTGAAATATAAAAGTTTTAAATTATCAAGGTCTATTATTCAATTCATAAGTTATTCCATATTTGAACTGCATTTTTTTTTCTAAGCTTTAACCGTTTACGAAGTCTGTTACATCAATATTTCATAAACTTTTATTACCTTAAACGACAGTTCTGTTTTCAGAATATTATACAGTTAATAGGTTAAACAGAAAGTTCTATATTTAAATTGTGATGACATTCAAAAAGATAAAAATGGCGCGGTTCTCGTGCGCTCTTAAAAAGTTTTGGAATTTGGCTTGGGTGCTGGCCACTAAAGTGTTTCTGGTATAGTATTTTTTAGTTTTTTTAATAACATTCTACTCACTGCTAAGTAGTATTTGACCCAGAAGATGATAATCTAGTTTTATTTAAATACTCACTTTTGTGCATTGAAATGAATAAAATGATTTTTACCTCAATGTTTAATGTTTATAACGCTTTAATCACTAAGATATAAACTAATTTAGAAATTAATAGTGTGACAGCCTCTTTCGTCTTGTATAAGTGTTGGTGCGATTGAATTGCTAGGAAGTGGTCATGGACTTGATTATCAGCAGGATAAATCTCACAAAGGACTTTTTGGATATTTACTCTGGTCTGGGTGTGTCTAGAATTGTCCGTCGTATATTACTTATAATAATCGTAAGTAGCTTCACGAAGGAATTGTTATTTTTTGAAACAGAAAAAGAGGAGGGCCTACATGGTGGAAAGTGATTAAGCTTTAAGCGATAAGGCGCCGATTTTTTCTACCATGACAATATTGCAATTGTGCATTTTTGTAATTGTATATTTAGTGAGAAATAAAGTATTATCTATTCTATATACTTATTTGCAATAGCAGGGATTTCGACACTCAATGATGTGTTTGCTGGCATTGTACATCGCTAAGTTAAACAAGTTATGCTTGTGTTATGGGTAATATACAACGGACCACTCCAGAGCCGATCCAGACCATAATGAATAACGGAAAGTTCGTTTACAAAAAATTACCATGCTAGGAATCGAACCTCGAGCCTCTGAGTTGCAGTGAAGTTGGTCCGCCAAGCCTTAGCTCACTCAACCACAGAGGTTGTCATTATTTATTTAAATTCCATCCCATCTTTTATATACCAGCCTTCCATTCTATTCACCTATTCCATACCCTCTATCTAATTCTACTTCCTTCCTATCCCATGTTAAAGACTGGCTGCAACGTGTTGGGTTTGCCCCTGGTGTTGCCAACGTCTATAGGCGACGGTAGCTACTAACCATCAGCTGGGCCGTTCGCCTTATAGCCAAATTGGCATTAATTTGTTTTTACTTTGGTCTGGATGTCTGGGATCGACTATAATGTAGTATCCATTACAACTGGAGATAAACAATGTCTTTATATAAAACAAAAGTGCACTGGTGCTTTTTTATTCTCTGTTACTATTACACGATGGACATCCCCAATTAATTCGCAATTTTGACTTGACACATTTCTGCCAAATTTCATCCATATTTATTAGGGTGGTCGTTAAAAATTAAATTTCTTGCGACGCCCCCCTAAAAAGCTTCCTTTTAATGAAAAAACACTGGGATTTTTTTATAATATTTTTTTTCAATTTTTTCAAGACGATTCAAGTTAAAACTAAAAATATAAGAAAAATTGAAAGATAAGCTTGAATCACGAAGAATTTTAAACTTTTTCTGAAACTATAATTTGAAATTCATCACTTAGAATGATAATACGGAAGGTATTGTCATCTATGCAGGAACGGAGAAAGAATACAATTTCCTGCGGCCCGGCGGCCTGTCGTAAGAGGCGACAAAACAACCCACAGCCAGGTGGTAGGGGATTTGCCCGACTGGATGGCTACCACCCCTGGTCTAGAGTATGTCGCCATAACAACCTTGTGTTGTGTTCCGGTATTAGTGACCAGGTTCCAGGCTCCCTAAAGAGAGCAGCAGCGCATTCGTAGCACCTTTGGTGTTGCAAATGTCCATAGGCGATGGTAACCGCTGTCCATCAAGTGGGCCGTCTGCCTGTCTGCTGAACTCCTGCAATAAAAAAAAAGGTATTTCATTGTTAAAACTTTTCCAATCTTAAAATAATTATTACTTCTAAGTATGAAGAAGTTTCCTGAAAAAACATGATATTACCCAAAAAATAACTTGAATCGTCTTGAGGCACGTGTTGTCTTGACTTGAAAAAATTATTAAAACAATCCCAGTGTTTTTTCATTAAAAGGAAGCTTTTTAGGGGGCGTCGCAAGAAATTTAATTTTTAACGACCACCCTGATATTTATGTATAATTAGTTTATGAAATTATCATCCATATTAATAAGGAGTTCTCAAGCTAAGTGAAGGGGTGACGTTTATGTATTATACGAGTTTCTGACCGCGTCTTCGCTTATGTTAAAAAAAATCAGAGATAAATATCTATGTGCTATTCTAGACAATATTCTCTATGCCAAATTTCATGCAAATCTGCACATGCGTTCTGGTGTAATGAGCAAGAAACATACATCCGAACTTTCGGAGTTATAATATTGATATATCAGATACCTACATAGACAGACAAATATGACGGGTTTGTAAATTTAACTCTCCGAAAACCCAATTATTAGGTAACTCTATCGACAATACTTTCGAGCTTTATTATAAATGATCTATCAAAAAAACTCATATGACGCAGGAAGTCATGTTAAATGGTAAAGTGTTACAGAAGCTAAAAATGTTATAATTTATTATAATATTAGTCTGTGATAAAAACACAGCTTCATTGACACTACGTTAAATATGGTGTAATATACCAGTTTAAGGCCCGGAACAATGATATAAACTAGATTATTTAAATACATAATCAATTTGAATGTAGCATAAATAAATAATGCTTATTCGAACCCAAACATCTATTAAAGTTTGACATAGATAATGCCACTTTTTTACATTCTACTATGCACTCTCACTTTCTCCGAATCATTAGGGGGTCGGCAGTATATTTATTTTCCATACTCCTTTATTCTGACATACGGCCCACACCACAAATCATATCATTATGTCGTCTTTGGTACAATTTGCCAGGGGGTAAGGTGTTTTCCCGTCTGGATGGCTACCACCCCTGATGAGTGAGTGCCGTGAGAGAGTATGCCGCCATAACAACGTTGAGTTGTGTTTCGGCATTAGTGGCCAGGTTCTAGTCTCGCTAATGGTCAGGAGCATCGACGCGTGTCATGTTCGCGAAGTAGCGGGAGAGGGAGCAGTCCACCTCGCTCCCCTCCCGCCAGAGCTGGCGGCGGCGTAGGATGGTCGTCCACGACGACCTCCAGCCGCCGTAGACTACGGCCGTGTGGGCGACCGGCGGGGAAACCGGACCCGCCCGCACATAAAGGCAAGGTGATGTAGCGGAGCCGGAGAGACCCAGATCTCCGGCTAACAAATGGTGATACAAGCCTGCAAAGTGGCTGGCCGCCGTCCATCCGGGCTGGTGGTGAATACGTGAGCGAGCCGACAGCCCGGACAAAGGACGCTCGGGATCGGACAGGTGTTTTAGTGGGCATCCCTAACCGCAGTGTGGCAATAGCATCTCACATCTCAAACGTGGGGGGTCTCATAGTGCCACCCCGACCTGGTGAATCGCGGGAATTTGAAGACAAGCGTTTAATAGCAAACACTACATTTCCCCCCCACCGAAATCCCAGTTTCAGGATTTCCGAGTTACGATACCAAACTTGATTAGAAATATTCGATAAACGTATAAAAAAAGAAAGTGTTTTAGCGTAATGTTAGTAGTGAACTGTATAAGATAATGCTCTATAGATTTCAATTGAATGTAATAGATTAAGAAATTATAGATCAACTTTAAATATTACTAAATATAAAGGCGTTGAATACATTAAATAAAAAAAAATTATGTAAATGATTTATTATTCAGAGAGATCAGGATCCAACGGAAGAGGACTAAGTTTAGTTACAGGTCGAGTGAATTCGCTGTTAGCGGTACGCAGAGTGAACACTCGAACAACGCCATCGGGCCCAGCGTGCAATTTAGTAACTCTGGCTACGCATGTTCTTAAATGTTATTAGAGATTAATCAATGTACTATCCGTGAATAGTAAAATAAACTGTTGGAGTATTATAGTCCACGTGTTAAGCTTATAAGAGACCACTAATATGCATTCGTCGGTCGCGTATAGCGTCTCGCTGTTCGCAGCGTACGGCGTTTGTAGCAGGCCGCCTTCCGATAATTTCGGAAGCCAAAGCAGGCCTCCGTCACTCGCTCAACGCCACGCGCTATATGCCTACCGCTCGGCGTATCGTCGACGATACAACCGGCAGAGGGCCGCCAAACGCCCGCCTGAGCACCTTTCCCGTAATTATTGCGCAGTAGATGGGTGTAAAGTCAAAAAATTACTATTTTAAACCTATCTTTATGGATTTTGTCACCATTCATTTCTTTGAACATAAGTAGGTAAAACGTAAATCAAGAAGTTTTTTTGAGTCAGGTATTATAAAGTGTTTTTTATAGGTAATTCCTATTGTAGTTACCTTACCTAGTACTTACACAATGGGCAATGTCCTATGATTTTAGATTTCTTAGATATTTTTGCTCTGGGTAGAAATAAGCGTCTCTCGGCGCAGGCCGACATTTGTCTGTATCTCGTTACGTGTAGATAATCAGTTAAATAAGGTATAAGTTTGAACGACGTATATTCACTTTTTACAAGAATAAATAACAATAAATCAATAGGTATGATGTTTAACACAAAGTGATTTCGAAATGTTTTCATTTTTAACCAACTTCAAAAAAAGGAGGAGGCTCTCAATTCATCATAGGTACAACCCTAGCGCAATTTTACGAAGATGCGTTGGCGCGTGTCGCGCACGGCTGGCAACGCACTCTCGACTCTTTGCTCGCGTACTTATGGTAAATTTCTTCTCGTTCTGAGTGGCAGGTATTATTATTAAGATCTTGTAGGCTATTTTAGCGTAGGTATTTACGCTTTTGTATGGGAGTGATGTATCTGTTACGTAGTAACTATTTATTAATATGTGGCCAAAGCTTATGTATGTCGATAGTTGACCTTATTGTATTCTAACCGATTACATCCGCAACTCTTTTTTTATTGTTTTAAACCACTATCTTTCGATCGTTTCACATAACTGCTTAATTGTGATGAATCCTTTACACAACGGGGGTTATGTCACCTTCCGAATATTGTGTTACGAGTTTTGCACCGTTTTTATTGTTATTGCCGAGAATTCTCGTATCATACAATTAACCTACATCTGTATGACCTTAAAGGAAGTTGATTGTATTGTCATGACTTGATCTTTGTCTCTTAGGATTATTAAACGTCAAAGTAGAATTTTGGGTCATTATGTTTGAAGACAGATCTAAGTCTAAAACTATATTCACGAACGGTAATTAGACTAAGTTTATGCGCCGTTACCTTACCTATAGACATTTGCAATATCAAAGGTGCTACTAATGTCCTGCTGGTATCTATGGGGAGACTGGAACTAGGGTTGCCATCTTCTTTTGCAGAAAATACAGTATTTTTGTTTTTTAACCCTAAATATATAGTACTTTGGATAAGTTAAGGGTAAAAATAAAACACATTTATTTTAACTATTCCTTTTATATTTTATTGATTTCATTATTTAATTTTCCATGTGTATTTATTACTAGTTTATGCTTAGGCTATCAAAGTTCTTTTATTTTTTAAATCATCATCATCTTGTTGAAATCAACCTCTTCAGATAGTTTTACTTTTTATATTTTGATATTTGTCGTAATTCTTTTGTTTTTTTCTTCACTCTATATTAATCCTTGGATTGTATTGCATCGTTGTGTAATAAATATTATTATTATAAGAAAATTCTCATGTTACTTCATGTCCAAGTTGTAGTATGCACAGCTTACGTGCTCTCCACAAATCTGAACAAAAAGTGCAACACTTGAATTAGTTATGAAAATATATAATAGAATAGATGAAATACTATATATTAAAGTTGGTTTGAGTTAGGTTAGACAGACCAGACATATAGTAAATAATGGAAAATTCGTTTACGAAGTTTACCATGCCAGCAATCGAACTCGAAACCTCTGCGTTGTAGTGAGACTGGCCGGCAAAGGCGTAGGCCGCTCTACCACAGAGCCGTCGTTGTCTGATATTATTACATAACTTTATCAGCTCAATGCCACAGAGAGGTGCCGTTAAAGTAATCATTAATGTTAATTATCAAAAATTGCTACTTTATAACCTTTCGTTACAGCGGAGAAAGAAAAAGTACGGCAATGAATATTCTATTAGAATTAGTTACGCTTTACGAGATCGACTCGAAATGGCGTCTAAAATAACACAAGTAGTTTGTAACTGTAGTCATTAACATTATGTCCGTACACTATGAAACATATCACAATCAAATCAATTTATTAACAAATAATTGTTACAGAAATGCTTACATGGGATCTCACATTAGTCCCAGACTCAAAGGGCGCATGTTTGCTTCTGGCTGGAACGCATGCACCACGTCGTCACTTTTCTGATCTAAAGTACATATTGTTACAATTACCACGTACTAACAACGGAAACTCTTCAGCAAACATGCCTAGTTCTAAAAATTTTATATAATAAGTATTAAAATGGGTGGAAGGAAAAAAAAGTAATTATCAGTCGAGTTGGTTTGTGTTCCGTTGCACGCAGAAAGAGCTCACAGTGTCTTGAGGTCTGGCAGTTGATTTTTGATGGGTTTGGGTCTTAATAGTTTTGATGATCGGATCTCAAACAGGTGGTGCCTTTGGTGCTATGTTTTCCTTCCACCCATTTTAATATTATATATTTTTTTAGAACTAGGCATGTTTGCTGAAGAGTTTCTTGCGCCGCTTCTTCTCTTCAAGCCACAACATGTTGTGAAGCGGTGGTAAATTAGATTAGGCTCCCATAGAGTAAATAATACCCATAAACAAATTAAAACTAAATAATTAAAATGAACAAGTTGGCGGTAGGCTAAATAAAACTTTAACAATACACGTTAGACAAATGTCATCTCTGTCGTCCACAGACGTCCACAGTGACCATGGCCACTGAAAAGCGGCCGAAACGTCGGATAAACCAATATCAAATAAATTACCGCGCTTAAAACCGTTAAAACGTAGTTTTATTATGTATGCAAGTCGCGAAAACTTAATAAAATATTATGATATTATTATGTTTTATATTATGGTAAAACGAACATAATGGTACCTTTTATCCAGAAAATAAGTACTGTTCTTGAGGTATAGGCGAATATAGCTAAAATAGTGGTGCTTGGATCGCGTTTTATTGGCGTCTCGTCATAGCAACGACAATGACAACGCAATTTTAATGTGTTACTCTCGTGGTTAGCTCAACCATCGCTAATTGGTGTTATGAATATTTTGAATTACGAATTAAGTCATTTCTAATGAGGGCGGAATCTTAATAGAAAAATACAGTAAAATCTCTGTAAGTCGAACTTGAAGAGAGACGCTAAAAAATTCGACTTAAAGAGTTCAACTTATGGAGGATTTTGACTTGGCGAATTTTGTAAGGAATTATTCGACTTGTAAAGGTTAGATAATTAATATTTACAGAGGTTGTAAAATCAAATATTGTTATAGTCGAGATACAGAGGTCCATGTGTTTCGGGTTATCCGAGTAGAGGGAAAATAAGTACTAAATTTGCTTATAGGGACTCACTAATTATTTCGACTTATAGAGGGTTCAGATTTTGAGCAACGGAGTTTTGGAGCTTGAAGGGAAGGGATCGCCAGATTTTTTTGAGTTTGGTAGGTTTTCGACTTATCTTTGAACATTGGTTTCGTGAGTTTGCTCTTATAAATATTGGTAGAGTGACGTGCCTGTAACGCAGTAATAGATCGATCGATTGGTCTGGTAACACCTTAGTCTGACCGGCAGTCCTCTAACATGTGTGTTTTTTGAATTGCAAAATCGAAAACGCGGTCATAGTTTTGCATGTATCGTGCTATCGACGACAAGCAAAAAATCATGTCGTTCACATCCTGTTGCCCTCAATCAATTGATTATGTATGTTTCTGTTGTTATTATATACACTTACATTGATCTACTGAGCTTTGACGAGTCTATGGTTGAGTGGAATACAATCTTCTACATTTATTATATCGTACACTATTTATACACTACATCCATCAACTTCCTTCATACATCATACATCTTCGATTTGCACTCCTCTAATAACCTCTTATAGGCACCTGCACATTCTTTAACATTTTATTTTAAATCCTTCGCTGTGCAGGCTGATTGCCTTTGGAACTCTTTACACGTAGATGTCCGAAATGCTAAATCACTTGCCATATTTAAAAAATCTGTCAAAACCATTACTTCATACTACATTTTTCTATTCTTCTTAACTTTGCTGTTTACTGTCCACATTTTACTTTTCTTCCTTTTTATTTTACTTCTATTTAATTTAATTATACCTAGACATCAGTTGTTAAAAGTATACTCTCAGTCGGATTGCCTTTCGGTCGCCTTCTGCAACATGATGTCCTCCCAGACGACCGCTTGCCATTTTAATTCACTGTGCAACATTCCGCCAACTACGCCCGTTGAGTTGGCTCCCGACCCAGAATTTGATACAGATACCTACCGAAGCAGCTAGCCCGATACATATTTTATCATCCTTCACGTCAGAATCTTACGTTTCTGAGGGACCCAATGAGACAATAGATACCGTGATACTAAGTCAAGTTTCTGGTGGCAGCAATCGCACTTACCGGTGGATAGTTCAAAGGTCAAACAAAAGATTCACCGTTAGAACCGGTAGGTGGCGCTGAGATTGGGTTCTAGAATCCTCCTAATCACTGGGAGCGATTTTGATGATTTTGTTTTAGTGTGTTTGAGTCGTTCCCGGATGGTTTAGATTCGCAAATAGAACCAGCAGGTGGCGCTGAGATTGGGTTCTAGAATCCTTCTGATCACCTAGATCCTAGACCGATTTTGGAGATTTTGTTTTTGTGTCATGGAACAAAGCCTTTTAGGAATTCAGACAATAGGGGGTACGAAGTTCGCCGGGTCAGCTAGTTACCAATAAAAAGACAAACAAAAAAATACAATGGACAGAAGTGAACGATCAAGACATAGAATTAATAAATTCGTAATGGTTTGTTATGGGACATTGAGAAAGAAACCCTGAAGGGACAGCACGACGGTTAATGTACAAACCCACACCCCCCGGTGGTCTTCTTCCTCTTAGCCTTTTGAGGCGGCGAGGAGGTTGGGGCCTCGAGGAAAACCTCTGCCCCGGCTTCTACTCGACGGACAACTATCCGTCGGTGGGCTTGGAGCCATTGGAGCCTTCCTGACGGCGGTCTCTCAACGGCTCTCATTGGCCAACAAACCCATACACAAAACGTGAAGAAAATTAACAGTACCTAACAATGTAGGGTTTCCGCTTATTATCTCATACAACTAATTGTTTACCAATTCTAAGCAAACAGTATTATATGACAAATAATACGATTATTGGATGTTGACTCATAACATGGCTGCTCGATATTCAGTTTGAATTATATTTTACCAATGTACAGACGGATCGTGTTGGTGTTTTTATAGTGAATTTAAATATTTTACCGAGTTTCAACTTATAGTTTTTTTAATTCTTGGAATTACAGTTACCAGTTGATTTAATTAGTGTAATTTTTTTGTCGTGCTTTAGTGATGGTTAAATATTTTTAGATGCTAACAACTTTATCAATCAGAGGTCTAAGTCAGGCTTTTATATCTTATGCTGATATTAGATGGTTCAACCAAATTGAATGAATGATTTTAGTTAATTATTCCAAATTGAAAGAGACAAGTGAACCGTTTGACATCGGATTAATGTTTGTGTTTCGCTTACATTAGACGGTTCAACCACATTGAATTAATTTGGTTGAAAGGTACCGCACTGAAAGGACACGACGGTATTCAATGATGACTTTGGTTGATTCATCCAAAATTAAATAAAGAAATGAACCATTTAACATCGGCTTAATGTTTGTGTTTCGCTTACATTAGACGGATCAACCACATTGAATCAATTTGGCTAAAATTTACAGAACAGAAAGGACTCCACGGTATTGAATGATATTAAACGATTCAACTTTATGATTATGTGGAACACTCTGCTTAATTCATCCAAATTGAACCGTCTAATATAGGCTTGAGACCAGCGAAAGTTATCTTTCCATTGTGACTTTTTTACGTAAGACAATTTTTCGCCATTCCAAAAAGTAATTTTCCATAGTTTAATAGTAGACTAGTCGTAATAAATTTAAGAATGAAGATGGTATTGTGAAAATGTATTGGACTTTGTCCTTCTCTATTTATAAGTAGTTCTTGTGTATGCGAGTGAGACAAAATGAGTCGTTTCAAAAAAGGCTTCGATTGGATCACGCGAAAGAAAATCGTGCAATTATGGGTTTGTTCAAAATGTTTTTATTTATTAAAATTAGTAAGAATACACATCGACGGGTGAAAATTTATTTGATTTAAGCGATATTTTGAAAATGTCTTAGGAGAATATTTTCAAAATAAAGCTGACGATGAAACTTTAAGGTTATGGAATAACAAAATGTCGTTTAAAACAATAATCTGTCACCTCTCGATATAAAGTGAAAACAGTTTTTGTCTGTCTGATACTTTTTTTTTAATAATCGGCAGACAAGCATACATATTGTATATCCCCAAATTAAGCAAGTTACGCTTGTGTTATATGTAATATACAAAGGACTATGGGGCCGATCTCAGACACCCAGACCATAGTAAATAACGGAGAAAATTCGTTTCCGAAATTTACCATGCCCGACATACCATGCCCGGAATCGAACCCCGAGACTCAGTGTTGCAGCGCTCAACCACGGAGCTACAATCCATGCAACTACTGTCTATCTCGAATACGACGTTATGGCTGACACATCCCATAGAACGTAACTTGTAGCGATAGCATATTTCATTCGTAACTCAAGTATAAACTTGAGTTATGAATTAAAGTTGCTATATGAATTTTAATTATGTAGAAATAAATCATACTGTTTAAAACTTTGTTATTAAATTCCCGATGGGTTTCTCTTTATTTGAGTAATTTGCATGTAATATTTCATTATTTACCTGCGGTTTTAAAGTAACGTACTAAGGGCATACTTTTCACTACTCTTAATGCTCTTGAGTCTTATGTAAGTAGACTTCTACAAATTACAAACGCATGTTAAAAAAAGGCGCTACTTGATTTGAGGCTTGTGTTCACTTATGCTCAGTCCGTGTCTTAAACTAATTAAGACGTCTCTAACTTGGGTTATGACCACGTCAAAATCTAAAAAAACAAAATAATAGTACTCGAAAAATAAATTGATCAAAAACTGGTCTGAACAAGGGTGGTAGTTTTTTAGATACGGGATTTTTTGAATGATATATTTCAGCCTTCAACGTGCGTGGTCCGATACGCACTTGGTCGGTTATTATGTTTTTTATTATTTTCAAAATCTACTACTCCGAAGAAGATTAAGTTGGTATGGACATAATAATGAGGAGGGATGAAAGTCACGTGACAAAAAGAATGTTAAATTACAAGATGGATGCACTGTGTGAAGGATGACATGATGATTAAATTAGGTACTAAATTAATTATTTTAAAAATTAAACTTAACTATAACATAGAAACCTAAAATTAAATACTAAAACTAAATAAAAAATGAGAGGATAATTATACATATTATGTTGAATAGTTATTATGTTGTATTAGTATAGATACCAATATAACGTATACTATATACGACATGTAAACAAATGAACAAGATAACGCAGCCCTATCGGCGCGTGCGCAGCTTCCTTTCGATTTTCTTATCAAACGTCCTATCAGCTCATTGCAAAATTCGTTTGAATTCGTTTAAATTATCCTTGTTTTCCTTTTATTGCTAAGCGGGCAAATAGGCGGCTTATCTGATGGAAAGTGGTTATCGTGCCCTATAGACGTTTGCAAAGGCAGGGGTGAAGCCAACACGTTGCCAACTTTTAGAATTGCATAAAGATGATGGGACAGGGAGATGAGATCGAGGTAGAGGCGGCTCCCTTTCATGTAGCGCCCGTGTGCAACGATACCCTGGGGCCCTCTCTGGAAGACGGGATAGAGAGGGGGAAGTGTGCCAACGGAACTTTCATTAATCATACAAAACACCTTTAGCTTAATGCAAACGGTTTCACGCTTATATTCTGTGAGAGCATGGTATCACACCGTTCGAGCCGGGCTTGAGAGCCGTAATGATGATAATGATTCCAGCATGCCTCTACTACGTATAGATACACAAAATTAAATCTTGCAAAGCCATATTTGTCCGTCTGGATGGCTACCACCTCTGGTCTAGAGTGTGCCTCCATAACAAGTTTGGGTTGTGTAGTCTTCCTTAAGTGAGCCGCAGCACATTTGTAGCACCTTTGATGTTGCAAATGTCCATAGGCGATTACCCGCTGTCTGCCTGTCTGCTGAGCTCATGCAATCAAAAATCAAAGAAAACGGTACAGTCCTTAATTTGTTAACTCTTGTTTGTACACAGGCGGAGCTAGTGGCGGCAGTGAGGCGGCGAGGTCGAGGTGATGATGACGACGATGATGAAGATCTCGGGCTTCCCAGAAGCCCCCCCGCCTCCCCACCAACCGACAAGGCTCATAAGGTAAATAATTACCCCATATTCATAATAGCTTCACCACGTTTACAAGCTTGTTAAAAAAAGGTTTAACACCGAGTTATTCATAACACTTTTAGCGAGGATATAAACCTCGTATAAACGTAATATTAGTAGACCATACGACCAGTCATACTGTATGAGTCGGAATGTTGGGCCACTGAAGTGTTAAACCACAAATGTCTCCACTCGCTGAGATGAGAATGTTGAGATGAATGTGTGGTGTTACATTCATCTAATAAGAATAGATAAGGTGAGATAAGGTAAATAAGGGGATCTTTGAAAATTGTACCCGTGACTGAAAATTGAGAGGAAGAAGATTAAGTTGGTATGGGCATATAAAGAGGACGAATGAAAGTCACGTGACGAAAAGAGTGTTAAATTACAAGATGGGTACAGATGTAAAGGTAGACCAAAAAAATATGGATGTACTGTATGAAGGATGACATGATGATATGTGATGTGACAGAAGATGTATGTCAGAGTAGAAGAGTGTGGAAGGAAAAGATATATTGTGCCGACACCAAATAATTGAGATATGGTAAAAGAAAAGAGAGCGAGTAGACCTTAGAGGAGATCGCGGTAGGGCGCGAATCATAAGAGGGCGCCTGAAGGCCCTTGGTAACACCCCCACGTCATGTGAAACAAGCCACATGAGGAATACGATATGTAAGACTGATAAAACTTTAGGTATATACTACTTATTCCGTTTTTTCATTTTTGTGTGTGATATGTAGACTAGATCTTAAAAGGAGGATGTCATACAATAATGCCTCTCGTAGTAGGGGGATATGCCGTAGATATATACTCTAGAACGACGATAATACTAAAACTAACATAAAATGATTGAGTCGAGCACTAAAAGTAATAACGTAACGCCAATAAATTCAGAAACGACACAGAAAAACGTTATTAAAATTGACATTTGGTATTAGCAACGTGTTAGTCACGTTTCGAACGTTGTGACCACTGCAATATTTTTTGTATATATGTAATTATAATTATAAATTTTATCCGTGCAGGAACGGAGAAAGAATACAATTTCCTGCGGCCGAGCGGCCTGTCGTAAGAGGCGATAAAAAACCCACAGCCTGGTCGTGTTTGCCCGATTGGATGGCTACCACCCCTGGTCTAAAGTATGTCGCCATAACAAGCTTGAGTTGTGTTCCGGCATTAGTTACCAGGTTCCAGTCTCCCTTAAGAAGGTAGAGGCAGCAACGCATTTGTAGCACCTTTGGTGTTACAAATGTCCATAGGCGATGGTAACCGCTTTCCATCAAGTGGGCCGTCTGCCTGTCTGCTGAACTCCTGCAATTAAAAAAACCATAAAATCTTGATGAATAATGTTTTTTTATCTTTTTAATGCATTTCTGGATTGGCAACTAGATGATGAACAATAATTTATAGAAAGACAATAGGGCCATAACTTCAATAGCTCGTGGCATAAGGAAAGTGTAATATAATATCAACTTTCCTTATTATTATATTATTGGAGACAAACAGGCTATAACATAATGTTTTAAAATATCTACGTAAAACATGTGATACCTAAGGCGTCTAAGCGCTTCTCTAATATAACGACTTCTAGCGCCATCTAAAATATTTTGTGCGAACTTCGCACCTAGTTATTATTCTACTCGACATAATGATTTACAATATAAAGTATAGAGGTCACTGTTTTAAACTTAGAATTATTATTTTTTATTTAATGCATTCTGACAAATATAATTAGTTTTTATAGGTTTTCATGTGGGTTGCTCTTATTTAAATATAATAAATATCTAAAATCCTCGTTTAGTGTACACGAGATGACATTTTATAAAGGTAGCAACTGCTATTAAAGCCATAATTACATTTGAAATGCCAATCGTATATTGTACGAAAAATAAGAACTAAATAATACGCGCTCCAATTACAGTCGGTGTCACCAAATTAGTTTCTGTTGTTATAAAAAACATTCAATCATCAACTTGTTTAAAACTATTTTTTTGATAGGTATTAATTAAAATTGCTTTTGCTTTCATCAGCCATGAATTTCGTTTTTCGTGTTTTTGTACAGCAGACAGGCTGATGGCCCAATTGTAATGGAAAGTGGTTACCGTTGCCTATAAACATTTGCAACACTAGGTATTACCATGTACTGCCGTGCTCGTAGATGGGGCTGGAACCTGGCCAGTAATGCCGGAACACAGCTCAAGGTTGTTATGGCGGCATTGTCTAGACCAGGGCTGGTAGCCATCCAGTCGGGGAAATACCCTACCGCTTGGTTGTGAGTTGTCTGGCCGCAGGAAATTACTATATATTAGGAATTATTATTTCTATATATTATTATTATACGCAACAAAACAAATGTAATTATATTCGTGATTAGCAATAATCTCACGGCGATTATGATATCAAGAGCCTTGAGAAGGGCTTAAGTGAATTGTCGCGGAATCCGATTAACGGCTCGAGTCGGGCGTTGCGGACGAATTTCTACGTCAACGCCTATAATCCAATTTGCATTGGTCGTGATATAATAATAATTCTCTAAGTATATTAAAGAGTGGGGGATTTTTTGTTTTATAATTAGATTATCAGCTGTGATGTAAATGTGGCAATAAATTTTTAACTTTCCTTAAATTAAGTTTTTGGTGTTAAATTGACAATTAATTAAACTCTGCAGGAATTTAAAAACATCAGTCTACCCATATTATTAGCCATTATTTTTGGATGTAACTTTGATTTTTATACCTTGTTTTCAATTTATTCTTATCATGTACTTTCCCATGCCTGGCGGGTGGATGACATTTTAAAATTAAACTTATGTACAGTATATATGTATAATATATTATTTCCTATGTCTTTAAAGACCACGAGACATAAAAATGCCTCTTTTGGACGACTTGCCTGGGGCCAGGGGAGGTCAAAACTTAGAGGCCCTTTGACAAATTTGATGTAAATGTGGCATGACATTGAACGGCGATTATCCTTGTCATATAATAATGCACCCAAGGACAAGCCCCGGCCAGTGTAGGACTATTGTGGGAAATGAGGATAAAAAGTACCGGGCTATTGAGGTGAACCGCTAGTGATACTAGGGGTCTGGGCTATGGGGACTATGGCGTCTGCTCGACGCAATGTTCGGGGAACATGGAAAAATGGGCAGACGGTGACTCGCCACTCCCTCTATGGGCCCCAAAAAATGCCGTAGAAGACAGGGGCAACATGGGTGTGAGTGGCTAAAGGGTGTAGAGAGGTGGGCTGCAGGTTCACCGAAGCTCCTTCTGACGAGATGCCATTTATCACTTCCACCCCTGGAGCTTGAGTCTTAACTCTAGCGATCTCCACTCCGTGCCGGCTGGCTTATTTATTATTATGGTTTTAATAAATTTGTATCTTAGCTCTTATAGATATTTCTACACATATTCATATGTATAATGTGCTTATTATTTGATGTGTAAAGTATTATACATGTGTATGTATGTATGTATATATTTTTATATTTTACCTATTCATTATATTATTATGACTAAACAGTATATTATTGGATGTTATATTTATTTATTATAATTTATAGTAGGCATATTGTTCTACTGCACGCCAACAATTAACTTTTAGCAACTTCTTGTCCATTCAGAGGTTGCCTGGATGAGATTGCTAGAAGCAATAAGGCCGTAGGAAGGGGGAGGAGCGACCATCGGCAAACCTCCTGAACACGACTTATAAAAATTTGTCATTCATGTTTTAATATTTCATTCATTCATCATTTGTTCCTTTTTTTAATGGATGTATAGGTTTGCGTTTGACCACTGTCTCACCTAATGTTGAGTGATGACGCAGTCTAGGATGGAGCACGCTTACCTAGAAGATACCTGTTCACTCGTGACTTGAAGACTTCAAGAATATATTTATCAGCAAAAACAGACTCCGCCAAATTATTCCACTCTTCGGCAGTGCGTACCAGAAAAGATGAGGTGATATCTTTCGATATTTTTTTGTTGTTCTACAATTAATTAATTTGTCAGCAGTGCAATGTTCACTGGTAAATCTAGTCGGAAAACGTACAAATGCCGACACGCTCTGATAACAGAATACTCGTATTATTGGACAAACGAAATTTTAAACAGCAGTTTCAGTCGCCGCAGGAAGAGCTCGTTTCCGACTGAGGCGTATGGCTTAAAACAGATTTCGAAAGTCACTACTATATATTTAGCCACTTATACTATGACTTTGTTGTATTTTTTATTGGTTGGAACGGATAAAGAATATAGAATTTCCTGCGGCCGGGCATCCTTTTTTCCAAGCTTTTTTTCCCTAGGATCGTGATTTCTAATGATTAAAAATAAAATGTTTAGAATATTTGTAGAAAATTTTTGAAAATAAAACTCAAATAATACTTATATTAATGACAAGAAATGAAATTCATATGAAATTTATAAATTAAATTGATTTTTTTCGAATATCTCATCAAAAAGTTTTAAAATCCGTACACAGGAAAGTTTGATGATGAATATCTTTTGAACGGTTAATTTCATCGCTAAAATATAAGAAACCATTTTTATAGAGCAGTTAATTTCCAACAAAAATTTGTATTGCGCATTTTGTTAAAGTCATTTATTGTCGAGTTATAAAATTCATAAACAAAAATGAAATTTGTCTTAAATCCTTAATATCTTTCAAATGGTGAGGTTTATGGAAAAAATATAAGATACCTTTTTTGTAGAGCATTAAATTTTCTAAAAAATTGTCTCGGAACATTTTTCTGTTCAATTGATAAATGATGAGGTATGAATTTTTTTCTATTGGACTGAGAAAAAAATACAAAACTGCGATGCGGAGGATCTTCCTATTAAAATGAAGAGCTCATGCTTGGTGAGAATTTTTTTAAGGTGTCTAGCAACGCATTTTTCCGTGTCACTTGTAAAAAAATTTTTTTTTTGACCCACCCTAATATATAAATAAAAGTGCAACGTCCTTCCGCCCTAGGGTGCAGTTGAAAACTAGCGTCAGGCACCTGCTGCTGCCTGGCACATACTGAACTGCACGTATTTGGTACCATCGCGAGACTTTTTAGTGCATATTCATCACCGTAAAATTCATTGCATATGTCTTTCTTTCTTTTCTACGACCAATCAGCCAGGTGTAGGCTGTTTTGTTTCCTCTAAGACAGAAATTAGAGTTCTTCATTCGCTCCTGCAGCGCCATCTCTTTGCGTATACTCGTCTATCCCACGGAAACGACGTCATTTATCGAGATAATAAGTATACTAAGTGATGACCCGGAATATAAGGCAGCTCTGGGCCGAGTTTCATTTAAGTCAGTTCACTAGTTTTCATGTATGTTCTAATAGACAGACATACTCGTATAAAAAAATTAAAGTTATATTTTAGGAATCTGCTGAATTTGCTTTACTGATTTTTGTACTTTTTAAATTAATTCACATACTTGACCCGCCTTACAGGTACATTATGGTTTTCTTCGTAGTGTAGTTTAATAGTAGCTGCGGCCGCGAATTCGGCCGCGTGGAAATTTTTTGCGCAACCCTAAAAACAAAAGAAAATAGTAGCCTAAGTTAGTCCTTTTTTTTAAATTTAATATTATTAATAAATACTAAAAATAGATTAACCTATAAATATAAAACTAAATATGAACTAAAAACTATACTATGAACTATATAAAAACTAAAACTAAATAAAAAGGGGGGGGGGAAGTGCCTAAACATTAATTAATGGTCCCAAACCACTGTCATGTACCTGGAACGTTCCCAAAAGGCTGGCGGCGCTACCACGTTGTATGGCAATGCCTAGTCTTTGCGCAAAATAGACGCCAGCCTTCTGGTCGCGTGTGACGTCTACCAGACGTTTGGCGACGTCTCGGTAGACCTTTAGGGCTTAGTTAGTTAGTCCTTATAACATAAGCTATGCGTCAGTGAAAGTCCCGGCAAAATCAGTCCAGCCGTTTTAGAGATAAGCCGGAACATCCAGATTGATAAACAGGCAAAAAAAATGATATTACAATATCAATTGACATAAGAAACAGACGCTTCAATTTTATTCATCTTTATAGATATGTCTTTCTTTTAAAATGGTTACCATCGCCTATGATCATTTGTAACAAAGGTGCTATCGATGGTGCCGCTCTCCAAGGAGCTCTCATATCTATATCCATTTACAGGATAGATAATAGAAAGATAAGGGCAATGTATCTATAGAAGATTCTTTCATTATGTGCACTGTCGGATATGAGGTGAAAGCGTAATGTGTCGAGGTCGATACGTAATAAGTACGCTCTATTATTACAATTTGCACGATTCATTCATTTGTTACAGTTACTTCACGGCCTATAATCCTGTTAAGTAAACAGCACTTATTAAGTAAATGCTATTTCTAAAAGAATAATTATTAAAAATATAGTTGTATTGTTACGAGTTGCAGGACTCGAATTAAAATGCCGTTGGAATTATTATAGAATTCATTAGAACTATACAAACACGTGTAACACAGATACAAATATAAGCAAACGTAATAAGTCCAACCGTAATACAGAAGATCGTAATTCAATAACACGCGCAAAGTCCGTCACTAAATAGATTACCTAATGTACACAAGTCTTACTTCGCTTGTGATTATCGCTCGTCTGCCTTATCTCACAATTGGGCAATTTTCGTAAAAAGGAGTACAAAGTTTTTGCTTTCATGTTAATATAATACATACATACATAACTTCACGCCAGGTCCCTTGCGGGGTAGGCACGAACAACGGAGTGCCATACAGGCTTATTCTTACACACCTCACTTGCTTCTTTGACATTCATAGCTCTTGTCATGCACGCTATTCTTAAGGCTCCTGACATCAATTTGATCGTGGAAGGTGTGGCGTGGCTTTCCGCGACTTCTGCATCCATCCTTTTAGACTTTTGTTAATATAATGATATCAATAATAGGAGCAGAGGCTTGGAATTGTTATCATCTTTCAAGTGCTGATTTGATAATAAAAGCAAAGTTATCATCATTTTAGTGTATGGTTCTGTTTTAGTCCCAGGTCTGCACATGTGAGCCGGATGATGTAATGTGGCGTACTTAAATAAATTAAAAAATATATAGTGTGGTGGTGGTATCCTAATACCATCACCGTACTACATATTTTTATATACGATACCATACGAGCAATAGCCCTAGCTATTCCTCGTATCTGTACTTGCTATTGCTGGTCGCCATTCAGACGATTGAATGGCAAACACTAGGAGTGTTTAGTGTGTCTAGAATATTTATTTATTAACTTACGAACATCTCTATCATTACAGTTGTCACCAATACTATAGGGCGGTACACATGGAAAAGTAATACATTAATATACTATATACATATTCAGTCGTCATAACATATTTGTTGACATATCTAGTTCAATGTTTCAAGGCTTGTGTCATTGGCGCCTTATTAAGTGAGTTGGATGCCTACGTCTCATCATAATATTCGCTGAAATATGCTCCCATACCTTGAATTGTGTTCCGGCATCAGTAGCCAGATTTCAGTCCACCCTTAGATTTCGGGTAGGTAGCACATTAATAGCACTTGGTGTTGCAAATCTTCATAGATGGTGACCACCTTCCGTCAGGTGGACCGTTGGCCTATCTTCTGTGCTCCAGCAATAAAAAAAGAATGATTATAATTATAGATGCAATTTAGCTCATAACATTTTTATATAAGAGAGAGATATTTATTTTTAAGAGAGTGTCGGGGTGAAGGTAAGGAAAGGAATGCTCCGGTGGTTCGGGCATGTGGAAAGAATGTATGATGAAAGAATGACTAAACAGATATACAATGCAAAAGTGGATGGATGCAGAAGTCGCGGAAAGCCACGACACACCTTCCATGATCAAATTGATCATGTGTTAGCAGAAGGTGATGTTAGGAGCCTTAAGAACAGACGAGCGTGCATGGCAAGAGCTATGAATGTCAAAGAAGCAAGTGAGGTGTGTAAGAATGGGCCTGTGTGGCGCTCTGTTGTTCGTGCCTACCCCGCAAGGGACCTGGCGTGAAGTTATGTATGTATGTATTTTTATATGAAGCGAATTTGCACAACAAAGCCAATCAGCTCGTGAATGGAGTACCGTTAGAACAACGGGTCGGAGACAATGGATAACGCGGCGGTATTGATTAGTGGCAGCCGTGAGACGTGTGATATGGGACAGTGATTAACCGTACGCGCGTCAAGGCCGTAATCTTTCTGCGAGGCCTCAAAAACGGTTAAAGGCTGAGAATCCGCTCTACGCACTGTTCATTGCTGTATAGATGCTGATAGATACGGAGTTGGATTACCTCTCTTTTTAACCGGCTTCCAAAAGTTTTTTTCTTGAGACTCTTGAGGAAGACTACAATTTCCAAGGGCTGAGCGGAGTCGTGATGAGGATATCCGTAAGAGAACCAAACTAACCGACATAGCTCGCAAAATTAGCAAGTTGAAGTGGCAGTGGGCCGGTCACGTCTGCGGCAGGACCGATGGCCGTTGGAGCAGAAGAGTCCTGGAGTGGAAATCGCGTCTCGATAAACGTAGTGTCGGACGCCCTCCAGCCCGATGGACCGACGACCTGTGCAAGGTCGCCGGTAGGCGCTGGATGAGAAAGGCAGCGGACAGGTATGAGTGGCGCCGTCTTGGGGAGGCCTACGTCCAGCAGTGGACTGTGAATGACTGACGACGACGAGCGGAGTCGTAAGGGGAGACAAAACAACTCACAGCCAGGTGGTAGGATGATCTAGAGTGTGCCGCCATAACAACTGTAAGTTGTGTTCCAGCATTAGTGGCCAGGTTCCTAACTCCCTTTACAGACCGGCAGTTAATCGGTCGCACCTTCGTTGAGCCGTCTACGTGTCTACTGAACTCGTCCAATAATAAAAATAAAAGACACTGTTTTTCCCTAAATGTAATAAAATAATGACCACGTGCATGGCAAACATAGTGAGAAAATTTGACTTTGTTACCACCTATGTCCAACTACTACCTATATTTTTACAAATATTTCATTCGTTCATTCATTCAATAAAAATGTTATAGTTCACCACTGTAAGATCTAATTAACATTGATCCAACTACTGATTTCAATTTCGAGGAAAGCTAGTGCTTGAACTTAGTACAACGCAACCAAATCTGACTGACTTCCCGGTTATATATTTTAAAGTCAGGACGTTCCCCCAGACACTAGTTGGCTCAGTGGCGTACAGCAGCCTTTAGGGGCCGTCCACAAATTACATCAGACATAAACGGGGGGGGGGTCCGGCGAAGTGTGACAAGGAGTGTTATGGTCCTAAATTTCACGAAGTCACATTTCATTTTAACTACCAGATGTCGCCCGTGCTCGAAATTCAATACCTAATAGTTAATGTCAAACACTATACTTTTATAATCACACATTTCGCCAAGACTACACTGTTAATTTCCCTTGAACAATAAAGAAAAACGTGTGTGTGTGTCAAATACATAGTAGTGTGTGTAATGTATTTTTATGCATATATTTGAAAAAACAAAAATTTTAGCATTCGTCATTTCTTCTCTATATAAACTATAAGTATACGAAATTTCATACTCATAAGAGCATTATAAAATTTCTTAGAGGTCAACAACGCGCAACGCGTTGTTGACACCCCTGGTGTTGCAATCGTCTATAGGCGATGGTAACCACTTTCCATCAGGTGGGCCGTCGACCCGTTTGCCTACTTTAGGCTATAAATAAATAAAAAACAAACAACGACTTGCTATGTTCGATCGGAATCCTAAAATTGTTATCTATCTGGATTTTATAAAATGCCTCGATCCAGTTATAATATCTAACAAAAAAAAGGGATGGGTCAAAATTTGTGTCCTCCCGAACGTTTTATTTCACCTAGTATTAGTTAAAAGTATTTTGGATTTTGATTATGATTTTTCCATTCATCCGTACAGGAACGGAGAAAGAATACAATTTCCTGCGGCCGGGCGCCTTGTCGTAAGAGGCGACAAAACAACCCACAGACAGGTGGTAGGGCATTTGCCCGACTGGATAGCTATTACCCCTGGTCTATAGTATGTCGCCATAACAACCTTGATTTGTGTTCCGACATTAATGACCAGATTCCCCTTTAGAGAGCAGCAGCGCATTTGTAACACTTTTGGTGTCGCAAATGTTCATAGGCGATGGTGACTGCTTTCCATCAAGTGGGCCGTCTGCCTGCCTGCTGAATTCATGCTTAAATATGTATTTTATAAATATCCTTATGCAATTTATTGAACATTTCGATCGATCATTCTAGAGATCCTTCTTTCGCCCCTCAAACTCGAGGAATATAAACTTAAGACAGTATAGTTTTAATACGATTTACACCTTTGCTTACCCACCATGAACATATACGTGAATTGACACAAGCCATTGCCATTTAAGGCTTTACAACAACGACACACTAAAATCCCACGCGACGACAATCAGTATCCACGCGGCCTTATGCGAAAACGCCCGCGCGTTGTTTACACGAAAAACAAGTTGCCTTATAAATAAATAAAAACACGATTAAAAAATATATCGTAAATACAATATTGGACAAATTTTAAATATAGAACAGATTTTTTTTATATAAGTGTGCTGTGCCTAATACATTAATCGATTAAATCAATCGATAAAATAATAAGTTTAAATCATTGTAATCGTTAAAGGATTTTTATTAATTAAAAATAGTGCCACAAAAGTGATTGTAATTAGAATTAAGAATTATTGTGAAACTACTTTTTAGACTGTTTGTAACGTTGCAATCTAAATTGAACTTTGTGTATATTTTGAGATTTAGTTAATTAACTTTATAATTAAGATCATGTTTAGGAAAGTTTAAAGTGATATTGTGGACTGGTGATAATATAAATTTATAAACATATACAATTTTATCGGATAGAAATGATATCTTTATTATTTTTTAATGGTTTTGACCAAAGCGTTTTAAATAACTGGTATTGTATAATAAATTTTACTAACGTTCTTCTTTGATAATGTTTCAAGGTTATCTATTTTATTATATGAGGGATGGAAAAGCTGGTTTGTTATCCACATTTATATATAATTACGAAATCAAATCTGATCCTTTGTTAAATTATATATTTCCTGTAGTAAGATATAGGCTACGTATTGTCATTAATACAATTTTGAATGGGCTAAAATTGGAGATATAAATTTGCGTGGGCAACTCATTATTCCTTCCTCCGGTTCGGGATATGATGATATTTAAGCTTTTAGCAAAAAGTACAACATAATTAAAAAAATTGGTGTATTAGCGTAACAACTCTTTTTCTGCTTCATTCCGATTTTTTTCTTCACTTATAAAGAACTATAGAAATCGAACTATAGACAATATAGTTTTTTAATGCATTCTGTTTTAATTTATGTCCATCTAGTCCTCAATATGATGATGTTGGACTTCTAATTCTGACGTACAGTGTGCATAGTGTATACAGTATTCAACAAAATAATATAGTAATTTTTGAGACACGAAGTATTCTCTTAAAAGTTTTTTTTTGTATTATGTAGCCATTTAACAAAAAATAATGTATTGAGGTGACACTCACTTGCCGATTTTTATTTGTCGAGTACAAACTACAGAACAGATTTTGAAGAAACTTATATATTAGAATAACGGAGAATATAATTCGTTGACGGTTGTTTCCATATTACGAATTTTCA
This sequence comes from Dendrolimus punctatus, assembly GCA_012273795.1. Classification (NCBI taxonomy): domain Eukaryota; kingdom Metazoa; phylum Arthropoda; class Insecta; order Lepidoptera; family Lasiocampidae; genus Dendrolimus; species Dendrolimus punctatus. The sequence continues at coordinate 13,902,319 of CM022546.1, read as the reverse complement.
GGACAAACGCAGACGAGGCTGCTGGTATTTTCATTTTTATTTATTTATACGTCAAGTACTGCCGGTATTGTATTGTTTGTGTTAAAGGTCGTATTGGTTTATTGTTTATTTATTTATTATGGACCATCAACAGAAGATACATCAAATACATTCGTCTTTAATCTAAACTGACAAGAATTATGAATGTCAAAGAAGCAAGTGAGGTGTGTAAGAATAAGCCTAAATGGCGCTCTGTTGTTCGTGCCTACCCCGCAAGGGACCTGGCGTGAAGTTATGTATGTATGTATGTATGTTAAATCTATACAATACTCATGCTAATATACTCCCTATTCTATAGGTGGTCACATCATGCACTTTATAACTTTATATTATAATATGTGAAATGAAAAGTTAAATTTGGATGATTTATCTAATATATAAAATTCTCGTGTCACAGTTTTCGTTGCCATACTCCTCCGAAACGGCTTGACCGATTTTGATGAAATTTTTTGTGCTTATCCGGTATCTATGAGAATCGGCCAACATCTATTTTTCATCCCCCTAAATGTTAGGGGTAGTCCACCCCTAAATTTTTTATTTAATTTTTTAACCAAAATTTTTAATTTCTATTTTTTTATGATACAACATACAAAAATACATACAACCCTAGATTTTCAACCCCCTACGATCAACCCCTATTTTTTACCGGGCAGGACGACGTCTGCCGGGACAGCTAGTATTCTATAAAATATTACTTCTTCTATTTTTTATTTATTTAAACAATAAAATAAACAAAAAATAGAAGGGGAAAAGTAATGATTATAGATGATTTAGAAGTTGTTTGCTGTGTATTTATTGCCATTGGTTTATTAAAATGTAAAGAACTGAGGTACATTTATTTATACCGCATAATAAATTAATTTAGACCCCCACAATGAACACGGAATACTTTTTATACCGGAAAATGCTACACTTCGCACAATCGTAAATATCTAAAAAAGAACAAAGAAAGATAAATTTTTAATGCTATAAATACAAAATATTTGCGAACTCGTTCTAATTTTTTTTTAATATTTAACGCGGAATGAACATTTCGTTACTTTTTCTACCGCATTATCTCACTGAGCCGTTTAAGAAATTTTTGTATTGTGAAAATACAACAGTATTTCACATTACACACGTCCCACGGCTAGAAATCGCGATGATAATAATAGAAACAAAAGAATAATATTAAAAAAAGTAAAAACATAAAACAGTCGAAAGTACTATTTTCATGTTTTCCGCCGAACATTTGACGATTTATTGCAGATATTTATTCAATAAATCGATAAATTATTTTGCGATTAAAATATTCGATTCTAATGACATTCGATTACACGTTTGTGTTACATGTGATCAATTATTCAATTTATTCTAATTTTTTTTGTCAAATTAGTCCGAGTTGTGACATATATGGTGATGTCACGTCATTTCGGCATAAATAGTGTTGTAACTACGGTCGTTGTCGGAGTTTTTTTTTGTGAAATAACGATATATCGCACACTACTTATGGTAACATGTCGTGTTTTAGTAAGAGGGAAACATTTACGAAGAATTCTGTTTATAATAAATATTTGAAATTTTTGTTATTAGTTAATTCGTAATTAGATCCTTTTTATTTGCGAAATTGAATAGCGAATTTAAATTTAGGACAGATTTTTATGTAAAATAAGTTTTAAATAATAAATAAGATATCAGAATGTTTTCTGTAATCACTAGCTTCTGCCCGCGATTGCGTCTGCGTGGAATAGCAAAAAATAATAATTATTAAAAACCCCTGATTTTGAGAATTCTTCATTGATACTCCGCTCGTATTGGTCTTAGCGTGATGACATATAGCCTTCCTCAATAAAAGGTCAAATTAACAGTGTAGCCTTGGCGATATCTTTGATTTAGAAGTATAGTCTTTGACAACAGAACCTTAATAATGTTCAAACTTATAATTTAAATTAACTATGGTTGAATTTCGACCACTGGGCGACCACTAGTTATACTATATGTTCACGCTTGTCTTTAATCGCGAGCGTGACGCTTGTCTGAATTGGAGAAGTCGAACACATCTTAATTGAACGTGATAATAAAATGTTCTCGCTTATCGCCTTCCAATTATTGGTGATAAATAAGTCACACTGCACTATTTCGTGGACTTGCCGGAGCGTGTTAGATTACTAATTTAAGAAATGCACTTCTTATTACGATTGTAATGAAGATGTAGCTACTTTCTTTGCTTTTTCGTGGATATTTGATGAGTATACTAAGAAATTTTCTAAGTGAGAATTCTAAGTTGTCTAGACTATGATAATCATTCCATAACTGTCTTATTGCTGGTTGATTGAGCCTTTTATTATTGAAGTACATATAGTAAATGAAGTTATTGATTTTGGAAAAGGCTGGTAAACAATAAAAAATATATTAAAAAAAATTAATTTATATATGTCACAAGAAATGTAACCCATAGCAGATAATGTGGGATTTTACCATGAAATGGCATGGGATTCGTGTTCTCGACACTTGACTCACTAAAAAGTAACATTTCAACCGTTGAAGCGTCGATTCAAGGAGATTTCTATGGTGTTTTAAAGACCACGGGCCATAAATATGGCCCGGACTTTTGGAGGGCTTGCGTGGAGTCACGGGGGGCCAACACGTAGAGGCCCCTTGACAAATTTAATCTAAATGTGGCGTGACACTGACCGGCGATTATCCCTGTCCACATACGGTGTTTTATTATTATTAATGATTAAAAAAAAAATATTTTTCAATTGCATGAGTCCAGCAGACAGGCAGGCGGCCTACATGCAACACCAAAGGTGCTACAAATGCGCTGCGGTTTCTTAAAGGAGACTGGAACCTGGCCACTAATTCCGGAACACAACTCAAGATTGTTATGGCGGCACACTTACTCTGGACCGGGGGTGGTAGCCATCCAGTCGGGCAAACATCCTACCACCTGATTGTGGATTGTTGTGTCGCCTCCTACGACAGGCCGCCCGGCCGCAGGAAATTGTATTCTTTCTCCGTTCCTGCACGGATAGAAGTTAACGCACTATTATCCCATATTGAGTTTTTCGGTGTTATCTCAATTCAGAGAGTTATATAGGCTTACGGCACTTGTAATAATCGTTATACTTATAACATAGCCCAGAAACCATTTGAAATAAAAAACTCAAGGAAGTGAGCTAAGTACCTTATGTACAAACATAAAGCTGCACGATATAAACATAAAGACAAATATACGACAGGCAGTAAAGCTATACGTTTGGCAACACCGTTACTCTCTGGCAACTTTATGTACTAACGGTGCCAGTATGGCATTTGGCAGTGTGCTCAAACATGTGTGCATAATGATGCCAAACAAAATTATGGCTATTGACTTCGCTGTTCACATTTAACAAAATAAAGTCCATGTTAGTAATCTCATTTTGTCCATCAATGGTAAGGTAACAGAATATGTAGTAAGATATTCAAGTCCGAATATAATGAGACCGTAGATTATTAATAAATAAAAAGATCTAGTCTCGGACTCTCAAAGTGAAGCCGGTTATAGGATGCTGATCGCGCCGCAGAGCGTTAAATGAACTAAGTATTAAATAATCGAATTAATTAGAATAATGTCTAAATTGGTAATGTCAGAAGCCTTAAGAACAGACGAGCGTGCATGACAAGAGCTATGAATGTCAAAGAAGCAGGTGACGTGTGTAAGAATAAGCCTGAATGGCGCTCTGTTGTACGTGCCTACCCCGCAAGGGACCTGGCGTGAAGTTATGTATGTATGTGTATGTAGAATTAATACGTATAGAGCTTGAATGGTTTTTAATGGATTCTATTTTGATAAGTTAACGCACACAGTTAAAAAAATGCTTCACTCTTTATTTGACGCGTTTGTTTACCGAGGGTTCACCTTATTTTATACTACAGATTTAATAGACATAAATCTTATACCTTCATATGCAGGATGCATTGTTTAAGTCAGGAATCGTATCTGCTGGCTTTGAAAAAAAAACCACAATTACATTACTACACCAAACCATAGTGGAGCGCTATTTATATAAAAACAAAAAGATAAAATATATTTTTCAAAGTAGAAATAAACATAGATATAAGATTATGTATATTACATACATACATACATACATAACTTCACGCCAGGTCCCTTGCGGGGTAGGCATGAACAACAGAGCGCCATACAGGCTTATTCTTACACACCTCACTTGCTTCTTTGACATTCATAGCTCTTGTCATGCACGCTCGTCTGTTCTTAAGGCTCCTGACATCACCTTCTGCTAGTACACGATCAATATCAATTATGTATATTAAGGTATATATAATAAGATTAAATTTATAGATATAAAGAACAATTTATTAATGTGTATAATATATAATATTCAAGAAATAAACACTAAAGAGGAAAAGAACACCTCTTTCTTAAATAATGAAAGGGGCGGAGGTGAACAAATAAAATAAAAAAACACAGAAAGGCTTGTATTATAAAATTGAAGTATTATAAGTCTATGCTTTTAAAATTATTGCAATTTTTAAGTGGAAACTACTGTTTTTACGATGTTTAATATTATGTTTAAATGTCTTTTTAAATCTCTATAATTTATTGCAATAATGGCGTATGTAATATTTCAAAATAATCTTCTAAAGAAAAACAGTGAGTAGATGAAATTTAGCAGGAAGTTGTATTTTATACACTGTTTCATAATAATAATGCACGTTTTGACATTTGATATGTAACAAAAAACAGACTTTTATAATATTAATAAATCTAACGAGATTAAAAAATAAGCTATCAAATAAATTCTGTCGGAGAAAACAATCTACTTTTCAAGTCTAAACGACTGCACAATAGTCTAGTCTAGATTTGTAAATTTTTTGATTGTCTCTCACGACACCCAATGTTATATGATACGGTTAAAGCGTCACACTTTCAGACTTACACAATTACTCTCCAAAACGCACCGTTTACTACATTATGACTGGAATACCCTTGACCCATGACTAAAAATGATTTCGCAATCATCCACTGCTTTTAATTACCATTGTATCGAGAAGGATTAGGGCTAAGCCAGTTTGATTCGCAACGTGTCGCAAGTTGTCGCATAGTCACGTGAATTCGAATTGATGAAACATTTAAAACTAAAACTTTGCATTTAAAATAAAGCAAAAGAAAGAAGAACGAAAAATATTTTATTTAGGACAAAATTTGTTATATAACTAGAAAAGAAACAAAATAATTCCTAAATTGCACCCAGTCTCAGCACAATGCTAGCCAACAAGGACTAGCGTCGTCTTCCGTCTGGGACCATAAAGTGAAGTCACGGTGAACAATACAACACACAACAACAACAATATATAGATATTATAATGCAGTTTGATTTAATTAAATTAATTGCGGACTAAAAAATTATATACATATATAAAGGCAATAATTTATATAATACATACATATATAAAATAACTGTAGCAACAACGAAACAAATAACATATATCTAAAAATTAACGAAATTATAATAAATTAAAATAAGTAAATTCAGAAAAGTCATATAGCACTTGTGTCATGCTTAAGATCGCATTGTACGTTTTGATGAGCATTTAGAAATATCTTGAATTTGATCCTGAACAATGACATTGAAGGTGCATTTCTAATAAGGTGGAAGGATATTATTCCAACATCTTGACGCTGCATATCGGAAGCTTCCTCTGAATGCTGCCGTATGTCGTTCCATTGCTAGTTGTATTGCCGTTGCCGCGTTCCTATTTGTCTTCTGCTAGATGCCCAAGTGAGCTTCTTGTATAAATAGGAAGGAGACTTGTGCTTTACCATTCCAAAAAGGAGACATGCTAAGTGAAGCTTGCGACAATGCTTCATCTTTAACATTGAATGTTTATTCAAGTAAGGTGTCACATGAGCTCTTAACGGGATTTTAAAGCAGAAACGCGCACAAGCATTCTGAACTCTGGATAAGGCGCTGAGTTCTGGCCAGCAGACGAGGATCGATCACTACGTCAGCATAGTTTAGTCGAGATAAAACTAAGAAATCAACTAGTTGAATACGAAGAGCTTAATTTAAGTCCGCAAAAGCTGATTATACCGGCACCATGGACCAAATAGGGTACAAGAAGGATATTGTTTCAGGGAGTACGGCTATACAATGATCTTTACATAAGAGTAACTCCATTAATAAATATTTTTAAGGCAAGACTTAATTTAGTTAAAAAATCTTATTTAAACTCATGAGACTGACAGACAGAGAAATATTAAGTCTGATATTGTATATTTATGATACATAAAACATAATATAATGTAGTATGCATAGTTGTTAATCAAGTTGGCTAAGAACGTACTACATATATTTAAATGTATTAGATTTATTTAAATAAAATAATAATAATGTTTGTTGAGAAATAAACGATTTAAACTTTCTTTGAGCTAAAATGTATAATAATATTCTAATACTAACAGTTTCTGTGACATTTTATTTCATCACTGCAATGACGACGTATTTATCAACGGCGGCACAAAAAATACGCAACATGAGCTCCATCTTTTTGCCTATATTTATCCATCTCATGGAAACGACATTTTTATCTTGTTCAAAAGTGTATTGAACGTTCTGTTATAAAGTTTCACAATTGAAAATATTCGCACGATAGTCTTATGATACCACAAATAAATCTAAGCGGCCTCTAACTGCGTTGATCGTTAAATCGCCTAATCGGCGCTTTACGCAACCATGCCAATGCCACTGTAACAATATTGGCGTAATGTTACACATATCTACCTGTTCCTACTTTTGTTATATAGATATATTACATTTTTCCTCGCGATATACTCCTCTGTTTTGATATAACAGCTCTTTAGAATCCGTACTCTAGAAGAATTGCGATACGTTGAAATTTGAGCTGGCACGTTTAGATTGAAAAGGTCTTTTATACTTACGAGGCTTTAAGGGCTGTAAGACATTTTAATTTTTCCATATAATATTTTACACATACATACATAACTTCACCTCAGATTCCTTGCGGGGTAGGCACGAACAACATATAATATTTTATTATGAGTATTATTTGGAGTACGTGTTTAGAAAGCTTCTGGAATCTTATGACATTAAAGTGTAACCAACCCACTTAGCATGATATGTATATATTTATTTTGGCTCTATTAACTTAACAAAGGTGACAATCGTCTATAACATGATGAAAAATGGAAGTAATTTCGAAGAGAAGAAAATTATAATTATAAAAATATAGCCGATTAAAAAAAATTATAAACCAAAAATCTTTTCGTAGGCTACCATTTCAACTATGTATATGATGTTCTACTAATATAGAGGGTTTAAATTGTTTTGAGAACAATAAGCACAAGTGTTGCGTTTATTTCGTAATATAGTAACCTACTAAGTAAAGTAGCAATAAATAACAGCATCAATTATTTTTCAGGTCGGTTAATTTTCGCAAGGATTCATAATATTAAACTATACAGACGCTAATCATTTTTAATTTATAAGTTATAGCGGAAAAACTATGAGCAAATGATACCATATACAGATAAAAAGGAAATTCGTCCGGTGCGTGTGTTGCGCAATTTAACGCTCATAATCATTCGTAAATAGAACGTTCGTTTTGTAAATCGAATGCGTGTTCGAATTTTAAATTTCGAATTGTTAAAGGATTCGTTTATTAGGTTTCTTTTTGCGATCAAGTTTAAAAGTCCTTAATATCGTATATTTGGTTTTTTAATTTATTATTTATTTAGGTTTATGGCTTGGCAGCTAGGCCTTTAAGACAGATCTTAGTATACAATTATAGTTTCTTCATTTTCTTAACCCTATGTGTAGCACAGCTGAACTGTAGGTAATCAGCTAGTGCAACGGAGTTCTTGTGACAACTCAAAAGGCCACATTTGACTATACAGTTCACATTTCTCACAAAATACATAATTACTACTCAAAAACTATCAATATCCTACAACTGTTGTTCATTTTAGAGTAATTTTACACATTTTTAGAAAATAAAACTGCACAGCACAACATCTCCTTTCAGTTCCCGCCAAAAACTCCTTTGGTTTTTGAAGTACTTTCATAATAGGTAGACATGTGCCGAGTAGTCGGTAAAGCCGACTACCCGGCCACTACCGTAGTCGGCGACTATTCGGCAAAGAGCGCCGACTATGCCACTTCTTACTTTATAGTGAATAACGTATACTTTATTAATACATACACAATCCATAGACCAGACTTTCTTTTTGACATGATTAAATTTTAATTGAGCTCTTTCACTTCAGTATAGTATTAAGTTGTGGTAGCGTAATGGTTGGCACACGCGCCCCTAAATCGAAGGGCGCGGGTTCGATCCTGACCGAAACGCATGCACCGCTTAGTCAGTTTTCTGATCTAATGTGCATATTGTTACAATTACCACGTGCTAAAAACGGTGAAGGAAAACATCATGATGCAACCTGCAAATCGAGATAACCGATGTGTCAAACCGCCAAGCCGCCTTGGATAAGCGAGGCGGGTATACTGTCCGTTGCCCTATAATGGGAGGCCCGAGCCCAGCAGTGGGACATTTATGGGCTGACATTATACTTCAGTATCATTTTAAACATTTGTTTTTTTACATAAAAACCCGCCCTGACCTGTACAAAAGTAAAAATCAAGAAACCCATGCGCTGGTTGCGAATTGCGCGCGAATCGGCTATAAACGAAGTGTCACGGAAATCCCCGAAACCGTGATCGGCTTGACCGACTAGTCGGCCTCTTTACAACCGACTTATCGGCTAGTTGGCCAGTCATAATCGGCACATCTATACTAATATATAAAGCTGAAGAGTTTGTTTGTTTGTTTAATAGCGGTAAACTCAGGAACCGCTGGTCCGATTTGAAAAATTCTTACATTGTTAGATAACCCATTTATTGAGGAAGACTATAGGCTATAAGACGAAGTCGCGGGCAGAAGCTAGTATTATATAAGCGAGGAGCTGCGCACAAGCAATAATATACACAATTAGGATATTCATGAACCGTAGATAAAGATAGAACTAATGATTGCGCTTTACGTAGTATAGAAAACAAGAACCATAATTTAGGATCTCCATAATCCTATAGTTTCATCAAAATTACGGGTCATTTTAAAACGGTTTACACGTAACCGGCCATGATTATAGATCTCAAGTGTCGAGTAAATTGTTCATAAACAGGGGTCACGATAAAATTGATATATTTAGTACTGCTTGAACGCTTTCTACTTTCCACGATTCAATTGTTTTCACCGTTAACTGCAGTAAATTGTATTTCATATCTACGTTATATAAGTAATCCGTAATAAAAGTGTAATAAGGTAGTGTCGTTTGTACTTTAAACTTATTATATACAGCCATTTTGATTGAAAAAAGTGATATAATGTGTTTGTGACATTTTGATATGGAGGGTAGGGGTAAAAAGAATCATCTCATATAGGAAAGTATTTGAAGAAGTATCCAGTTGTAAGCTGTAAATAACAGTTCAAAAAAGACTTTGTTTAAAAAAATCGACTTCAAAAACTAAAAAGTATAAAATAACTTATTTCTGAAGCTATTTTTAATCATAATATCTTATTTGTAATATATATTATATTAAACATATTAAAGTCGATCGCAGCGTCATCTTTTTCTATATATATATATCTCGAATTAAGATATAAAGCCTTTTATGTGATACATAACGAATAATAATATTTTAATATTAATTTTTTCTTATAATGTGTCCATTTGTATTATACTTTTTAAACTACTCGGACCACCCGTCTTCAGGCCTCTTTCAGAAGGACTACGGAATCAAAAAAGTTTTAATTTACTCTGTACTCCAAATAAGGAGAAGCATTATTATATAATATTTTCTTAAGTTTTCGCGACTTTTATACATAAGAAAACTACGTTTTAACGGTTTTAAGCGCGGTAATTTATTAAGTTTAACAATACTCGTTGGACAAATGTCATCATTGTCGTCCGTGACCACGGCCACTGAAAAGGGGCCGAAACGTCGGATAAGCCAAAATCACATAAATTACCGCGCTTAAAACCGTTGAAACGTAGTTTTATTAAGCATAATTATATTTCATTATCATTGATATTAATAATACAATTCATTGATAGTGTTATAATCCCTCGATGGCTAATAATGCGGTGTGTTGAAACATGATAAAGTTTACAAGCGAACTAGACTTTTCGGAGCCATAAAGCGATAAACACAATATTAATATTATTGTGTTTTATGTATACATACATGAATGGATGAAGGGATATGATACTTGAGAAAATTGGCGATACATTGTTTTCCTTCCATAGCCAATTAATAGAAAAAGGCGACGCTCATTCAAGGTCTGATTCCTCTTTGTCTATAACTAGCGTCTGCCCGCTAATTCGTCAGCGTGGAATAGTTAAAAAAGACTTGTTTTTTAAAAAGGTTTTAAATGTAAGCTTTTGAGATCCTGGATATGATATAGCAGCAGAGTGCTAGCCAAGAAAAGTAAAATACGCCCAAACACGACGGGTCTATCTTGTTTAGTACAGGAGTTCCTATGGCCATGGCCCCCTTCCGACTCCATCATCAAATCACCTCCATGGTATCATATTATTACATTGTCACGCGATATACATACGCGTGCAAAATTTCACCTCAATCTGAAACCGGGCAGTTGGTCAAATTTAAGTTACAAGATTCCACCCAAACTTACTTACATGGGTACATCCATTGCAAATTAAATAAAAGCCTGTAAAAAAATTCAAATCAGACCAGTACTTCCTGAGATTAGCGCGTTCAAGCAAACAAACTCTTCAGCTTTATATATTAGTATAAGATGAGGAGGTAAAGTGGTTGGGGCCTCGAGGCCACACCACTTTACCCCGGCTGCAACTTTGTGGGCAACTACCCACCGGTTGGAGTCTGCTGAAGTCGTCTCCGCATGGCGATAGCTTCGCAGCAGCTCTCGTTGGTCGTTGACGCTTGTCCCCTTGACAGAACGGTTGAGCGCTGACTGCCAAGCACATAATATATTTATCACTAGCTGACCCGGCGAACTTCGTACCGCCTATTTTCTGAATTCCTAAAAGACTTTTCCATGACACAAAAACAAAATCACCAAAGTCGGTCTAGGTGATAAGGAGGATTCTAGAACCCTTTCTCACCGCCACCTACCGGTTCTAGTCGCGAATTTAAACCATCCGGGAACCCACTCAAACACACAAAAACAAAATCACCAAAATCGCTCCAGTTGATCTCCTAATACGATTCTATAAAGGACGTACAAACAGACATTCATTTTTATATATCAAGATTATTCTGATTTTGTTGCAAACGATCAACCGACCAACCAACCAACCGACTTCCAATGGGAGGAGATTCTCAATTCAATTGCACATTTTCGTATGTTTATTTACGCGACTACTGCGTCAATTGAGAACCGATTTTCATTTATTTTTTTATTACCAACCGTAACCAAATCTGGATTTATATTTTTGTAATCCTATTGATTTACTCTTATTTATTTCTTCAATTAAAGTGTAAACAAGACAATATCGTATGATGGTCAAATAAATGGCGGAAGAGGGGAGAGCTTGCAGTGCTCCGCCGCAACCCGGATGTTAATATCTGTCTGACATGATACACGATTAATATATACTAATAAAATTGAAATGTCTGTCTGTAATTTCAAAATAACTGCCAAGATTTAATTGAAAACTGCTAATTGTACCAAATCAAATCGTAAGTGATCATTTCAAAAAAATGTCTTTTGTTCTGTATTAAAGTTTCCGAAACGGATTAATGGATTTCAATGAAAATTGTAAGTCACGGAGATGGTAGATTAACTCGTTAACTCATTTAAATATCATAATAATAAATCGGCAGACAAACACACATTGAATATACCCAAATTAAGCAAGTAAGGTTTGTGTTATGGGTGATATACAACGGACTACTCTGGGGGCTGATCCCAGGCACCCAGACCATAATAATTAACGAAAAGTTAGTTTCCGAAATTTACCATACCGGGAACTGAACCCGGAGCATCTCTGTTACAGTGAGGTAGGCCGGCAAAGGCTTAGCACATTCAGAGGGCGTCAAGTAAGGATTAGAAAAGGAATTTACCTTATTTTTTGCTGGTTGCGCACCTGACATGGTTTCCGTGTCGTATGGACATTTATGTAACAAGGGTTGCCATAACAATGCCCACGCATTGCCAGGCTTTAGGGTGGGATAAAAGGGATGCTATAAAGATGGGATTGGAGATGAAATAAGAGGGATGGGATAGGCTGTATAGGATTTAGATTCACTTACCATACAAAACATGATTGGATCAAAGCTAACCATTTCACGTCCATATTCTGTGAGAGCGTGGTATCAAACCGGACAAAATAACTTTAAGAGCTAAAATTAATTTTGTCCGCACAGGAGCGGAGAAAGAACACAATTTCCTGCGGCCCGGCGGCCTGTCGTAAGAGGGGACAAAACAACAAATAACCAGGTGGTTAGGCCATTTGCCCGTCTATATGGCTACCACCCCTGGTCTAGAATATGCTGCCATAACAACCTTGAATTGTGTTCCGTTTAGTGGCCAGGTTCCAGTCTCCTTTTAGAGTGCGGCAGCGCATTTGTAGCACTTGATGTTGCGAATCTCCGCTCCTGCACGGAAATCGAATGATGTATGAATAATAACGATAAAATTTCCTACGAACGACGTCGCGGGCTAAACTAGTATTCATCATGAGTTCAATTAATGTGAAATGGCTTCAATTCGGACGCCAGACGCAACTGTTATCGATTTCACAAATGACACAAATTTACCAATTGTCGTTTACAGTTATTCAGTTGTCATGAAACCGTTCATGAAATTAAATTAGATTTTCTGAAAGCAATTAATCTTGCTAATTGTGAACGTTGAAGATCGAGCGAACTGGGCTAGATTGTAGATGGCGCTAGCTTCTGCGGCCAGGCGGCGTGCCGTGAGAGGCGACAAATCAACCCACAGCCAGGTGGTAGGGTAATGGCTACCACGCCATCCAGATGGGCAAATTCATTACGGACAAATTTCAATATTGTATAAACTTGATCCTTTATCCTTTTTTTTATATTTTTTTTGTCTAATACGGCGGTGTAGACAATAAATAATATAAAATATTCAAAACATATTGTATAAATAAATAAACGGTTTTATTATATACTGTATAAACACAGTACATATCATAATACATACAGAATAATTAACACTATTATACCTGAGAGAACCAAAAATAATTAAAATTTTTAAAACATTTAAAGATTTTATAAGAGGATACTGACTAAGCTTATCTGTTCTGTATTATGTATGTATATAAAGTTGCTGTGGTTTACGTATTTAATTATAACATGTGTATGTATATCTATATATATGTATGTTTATATATCTATATATTTCAATCTTATCAGAATATTGTGCAACAAAACCTTGCCCCAGCTTTTGTACTATATATCTATCCATCCCAAGAGTGTCTAATTGTACCCATTCTCTAAGGTACTTTTGTGAATAGTTTTATTAACATTATTGTACTATAAAGCATTATATACGATTCTGTTTAACAAACACTAGATTTCGTCTCATAAATAATAAAAGTGCTCATTGCCAACTGGACTAAAAAAACTCATTTAAAACTATTGTAAACCACACATGACATTATACCAAAGTTGAAACACAAAAAACAGCAATCAAAACATTTTTTTATGGCTCGGAAACATTACATATTCAATCTTGATGTCGCTGTCCATTTCCGGAATCAAAACAATAATGAATGAATCATTCGGCGACATGTTTTGTATGAGAGTTGTGTCAGATACAGTGTATTTTGTGTGAAGAGAAATTAGTCTGTTTGTATTATATTCGAAAAAAATATTTTAAATGATAATACATTTTTTTGATTGCACAAGCTCAGCAGACAGGCAGACGGCCGGAAAGCGGTTAACATCGCCTATGAACATTTGCAACAACAAAGGTGCTGCTCTACAAATGCGCTGTTGCTCTCTAAAGCAAACAACGGTAGACAACAATCTGACCATTAATGCCGGAACGCAACTCAAGGCTGCTATAGCGGCATACTCTAGACCAGGGGTGGTAGCAATTCAGACGGGCAAATACCCTACCACCTGGCTGTGAGTTGTTTTGTCGTCTCTTACGACAGGCTGCCACAAAATTGTATTCTTTCTTCGTTCCTGCACAGATCTTTCATTGTCTGCACGCTATCACGGTAACAATGACCACGTGCCGACGGTGAAAGAAAAGATTGTGATGAACCTTGCACATGAGATGTGATTTCATTAAAATCCGTTCAGTAGCTTTTACGTGATGGTCAACAGACAGACAGACTAAACTTCAAACATTGCTTTCTCTTCAAATTGTACAAATTAGACTCCTCCAAGATCTGTAGTGTGTCGAAGTGAATTTTTATGAAACCTAAGTGAACGATTTAACCATAAGTCAAATACACTGTGGGACAATAAAACTGGTACAAATAACAGTCCGTGAAATTAATTCACTTTTTAGCAGACAGGTGACATGCGGGCGCGGTTTAAATTACGTCACGTGAGTGTATTACACTAATTACAATTACTAATTGGCGTGTTTGCTGTTTATATACTTTTTTCTGCCATAAACGCTGGTAATTATACCTTGTATAGAGAAAAGAAAGTTATGTTAGTATATAGAGGAAACATTGTTGTAGTATCTTTGGAGGCAAACCCTACCGCTTCTTATAAGTGTATGATATTTACGTTCAATAGTAACTAGCTTTAATTATTATACTTACTGTAAAACTAACAATATATAGTTACTTCCAAAAAAGCGGTCATCTCAACGTATTTTAACCGACATCAAAAAAGCAAGAGGTTTTTTTAATGTTTTATTTTTTTAGCAATATCTGGCAGACTAACACACATTAACAATACAACAACCAGCTCATATACTTCCCACTGCTGGGTTTGAGCCTCCCTTTATTAAAGAATGGACGGTATACCCGTTACGTTCGTCTAAGGCGACTTGGTAGAGTTGACACATCGGAATCTCGATGTACAGGTTTCATCAAGATATTTTCCTTCAACGTTGTTAGCACGTGGTAATTGTAAGAATATGTACATTAGGTCAGAAAACAGCCTAAATGGTACATGCGTTCTGGCCAGGATACGAACCCGCACCTCTTGGAGTTCTAAACGCATGCGCAAGTCGTCACGCTACCACGTCTAACACACATTGTATATCCCTACATGAAACAAGTTTTAATTGTGTTATGGGTAATATATAACTAACATTATTGACCAGGTTTCAGTCTCCCTTAAGAAAGCAGCAGTGCATTTGTACCACCTTTGGTGTTGCAAATCTCCATAGGCGATGGTAACGACTTTCCATCAAGTGGGCCGTCTGCCTGTCTGCTGAACTCATGCAATAAAAAAATGATAATAACCAACCTAAGGCCGAGTCCAGACATCCGGACCTTAGTAAACAACGTAAAGTTCTTTTACTAAATTCAGCGCTTTAGGAATCGAACTCGGAGCTTTTATGTTCCAGTGAACTACGCCGCTAAAAGCATAACCCACTTTATTACAAAAGCCATCGTTGTTTTTTTATCTTAGACTTTGGTGCTTGTTTCAGTTATCGTTGTGTATTTAGGCCATTTTTATGTTTTATTAATATTTTATTTTATTCTATTATATTTTCGTATACGTATGCTTGGTTTGAGTGACATAATTACATATACTTGTATGCATGTTGTGCAAAATACTCAAATACCTTACGTCAATATGGTGAGATTTTAAACTAGAATTTATTTAGGTATATAATAATATATACTCCATATTCAGTTTACAATATTTTATAAATCGCTGCTATGTCAGCATTATATTTAATTGTAGTATGTAGATAACTAAGTTTTTGATTGATTGCATCTTTTTTTTATAATATTGACCTTTGGCATACGTAAGAAATGTAATATATTATGTGTATTTGTTGAAATAAATATATTTTTCATTTTCTTAATTGACCCACTTTTTTTGAAATTCAGTGTAATGATAATTGATTATAATTCAGTGTATTGATAAGAAAATAGTCATTAGACATGTACAGACGTTCTAAATATTATGTATGCTCCGTAACACATTTCCTTAAAATGATAAAAAGTGATTGTGTCATTGAAGTAATTTTTTTATTACTGTACGTGACATTAGATTTGAATGTCAAGCATCGCCAGAAGTGCTTCGATAAAAATGGCGAATGACGTAATGTGTATTGTAACATATCGTTATCTACTTACGAAATCAATTCATAGAAATTTAATTTACTGTATTTACGTATAATTTCATAGACAACAAGTGCCCTACTTTTGGGCTCGGTACCTCATCATATATATATCGCCCCATAAATGTCCCACTGTTGGACTCGGGCCTCCCACTGTAGAAGAATGGACAGTATACCCGCCACGCTTGTCCAAGGCGGCTTGGCAGGTTTGACACATCGGTTATCTCAATGTGAAGGTTGCATGTTTTCCTTCACCGTTATTAGCACGTGGTAATTGTAACAATATGCACATTCGATCAGAAAACTGACTAAGTGGTGCATGTGTTCCGGCCAGGATCGAACCCGCGTCCTTTGAGTGTGGGACGCGTGCGCTAGCCATTACGCTACCACAACTTGTGAGGGGTACGAATTGTCTTAATTGAACAATTAGGAATATTTTTGTATTACGTTCGGTTTAAATTTAACATTGTTACTCATTAATTGTTTTGCGTATTAGTGATTAATTAATTGATTGGTTTCGATTAAATTATGCGTCAGATATTTTTTGTGATAAATAAATGTCCTACGTGATGGCATTTCTGTAATATTTGGAGGTTTGCACTGAATTATTGTTAATAATTGAATTAGCATTATTCATGAATAAAAAATATTTTTAAAAAGATTCCGAATTAATAGTAGTAATAAATAAAATAATAATATGATGTAACATTTACATTAAAGCATTTGATAAAACAACACAACAACGTGGGCTGATGTGTATAAAATTGTAGATTTTTTGCCGCTAATTACTAATAACTTTATCATTACTCGTTCGCACTTGTAATATTTTTCTTCAGTGATCACGGCTACTGAAAAGTGGCCCAAACGTCGAAATGAAAAGCAAATAGAATGCTGCGCACAATACCTTTAAAACACAGTTTTAATTTATGAAAATTGATGAATCAAAAGGCAATCAAGATAAAAAAATATTACTTTATTTTATTCAAAATAAGTTAAGTGAATGAATGAAAACTCTTTATTGTTCACCACAACTTAAGCCTAGACAATCTAATATTACATTTTCATTAGTGGGCGACATTACCGCTTAGAGCGATCTCTTCCAGGCAACTCGCTACCTTAGGAGATATTACAATTTGGTGGTTTAACTACATTAAATCTAATTCAATCATAATTAAATATAATTGAACAAGAAAAAAGTTCTACTGGAGAACACTTTTTGTAAGTCAAAATTTAAATGCACTTCCTATTCTATGTATGTACATCATTTCGTAATGTGTTATCTTTGTTCAAAGGAAAAAAAGCGGCAAGAGACTCCCTAGCAACACATTTTGTTTGTTATACAATTAAAAAGAAAATTATTTTGAAGTTTATACATTTGAAATTTTCGTGTTAACATTTGTAATGTATATGGAAATTTATAGATACATGTTCGTGGTGTGTATGTGTGTGACGTGTGTACAATTGAAACGAGTACGACGAGTGGGTACAGATTTATTAGACTGGTGTAGCCTGATGAGTAAACTATATGATATTATTGTAGTTTCATCAAAATCCATTCAATAGTTTTTGCGTGAAAGAGTAACAAACATACAGCCATACATACGTTCTTACAAACTTTCGCGTTTCTAATATTTATAAAGATTATCTTTTTTGTTCTATGGAAAAGAGGCTTGACAATACATTTTATTTCACCTAATTATAGATGTAAACAAAAAGTACCTAATTAAGGAAGTCTATCATAAATTTCCCGATCAGATTCACCTGATTTAAT
This sequence comes from Dendrolimus punctatus, assembly GCA_012273795.1. Taxonomy (NCBI): domain Eukaryota; kingdom Metazoa; phylum Arthropoda; class Insecta; order Lepidoptera; family Lasiocampidae; genus Dendrolimus; species Dendrolimus punctatus. The sequence continues at coordinate 13,884,231 of CM022546.1, read as the reverse complement.
TTAATATTTCTTGTCTGTTGTATCTCATCTTGATCGCTGTATATACCAGATAAGGGAATAATATATCGCCTCCAGTATATTTAAATTGTGTATTATCATAAACAAGTGGCGATGTTATCAGAGCGGTCCCCTATATTTGTCGAATTAATCTTGAAGGAAAGACGTGTGTGATAAAATTGCATGAAAATCAAATTTTTGTGTGCAATGTATTATTTATGACAATAGCAAGTGGTTTACATTTGAATACATTGTTCTCGATATTACAGTTGTGTACGAAAGTAGTGTTATTCACTTGCCGTACCATCGGTTGAATTTCGATATTAGATGTATGGAGCTTATGTTAAATTTTAACCGATAAGGCAAATAAATGGTCGGTAAGATATAGGGACCTGCCGTTAGTTAACTGCAGTGCTCTTCGTCGTCAAACAATAGTAATCTACTAATATCAGTCAATAACTAATTTTTGATAGGTTTTTCAATTTTATTTAGGACTAGACTGCCCGTGACTTCGTCCACGATTGACTTGAAATTCCCGCGGGATTTCCGGGACACAAAGTAACACAGCATGTAAATAAAAACGTAAGCTATCGTTTTAGTGAAAACTATATCGGAAAAAGCCAGTTTTTATGCACCCGAACAACTTTAAACCGCTCCTGGGAAAATTCCCGAGAATAGTCCCAGGATAAAGAGTATCGCAGATTTTAAGTCTTAATATTTGCTGTCGATCAGCGAAAACCGTATCGAAATCGGCCCAGTAGTTTTTACGTGAAACCCAAACAAGAAATCTAAAAAAAGTGCTTCGTTTTCTCAATTGTTTATATAGTGTATTTCCAGTTGTTTTATTTTAAACTACAGCGACTTCGTCCGCGTGGTGCGGTTTTTTTAACTATCCCACGAGAACTCTTTAATTTTTCGGGATCAAAAGTATCCTATACGTTGACCAGGGATATAAGCTACCACCACACAAAATTTCATTTAAATCGGTCCAACCATTACAGTGATTAGCCGGAACAAACTGACAGACAGACAAATATTGTAAAAAAAAATTTGGTGTATGTACCGTATATAATATGTATATTCATATGCATGTAGTAAAAAGCAGTTATTCCAATATTATTACAAACAGACACTCCAATATTATTTATATATATAAATAGATTGTCTAAATATTACTAAATAATACTATACTATTTTCGTATTATTATCTTTTTCAAAAATTACTGTATTATTATTTTTTGTATTTCTTTGCCATCTGTGGAGGTTTATAGATACTTGATCTTAAGCTATCTTTGTAATGGTACTTTGTTCAACTTTAGTTTGTAAGATTTCAGCTGTTAACCCCCCAAATAAAATAAAATAAATAATAAAAGTTTTTTTTCTGAATAACAAGCTATTAAAAATCTAGATAGGAATAATCTTAGGCGTAGTATTCTAAGGTTCTGAAGTTTTGCAAAGATACGTTTTACACTAGCCGATTGTTCGTCGATTATTCTGCTTTCATAAAACAAGTAGGAAAGTGTTATTCCTTCCCTCTGTGCCTACCTCTATGGTACTAGGCGTGATAGTGCGTATGAAATCCATCATAAAATAACTTTTAATATTTTTTCTTTCGTCAATAGAAGTTTTAATAAATAATAATATCATCTAAATATAAGACTTAAGTCTAAATATAGATTATACCATAATATAATATATAATATAAATAATAAATGTAAGTGATGTGTTTAATCAAACTGAAACTAAAATTAGTGATGTGAAGTGCAATAATTCCATAAATTCGGACGATATATATACATTTGCATGATGATGCTGTATATGACAAATACGACAGAAGAAGTGGCAGTCAAACGACCTCCGAGGAGGAGGCATATTAGTGCCAGAATTCAGGTCGGTTATCGATAAAATTATATTTGTTTATCCAACATTAACTCCTTATTTACATTATACCTCTTTGAAAGTGAATAAAGAAAGAAAGATAGTGGCACGAGAACTAAGCAGTGGAAGTGTGTAAACCCAATATATCGTGTTGAATATAAAATTCTAGAGTTGCTCACTTCCCTCGCTATATTCTTGCTTGCTGCCGAAGAGGTGGGCAAGAAGTAACGCGAGATAAGTCATGTCGTGTTTTATCGATCGAGATAAAAGGTCCCTATTAAGTTCTCCTATCCCCTTTAATAATATAATAATATATAATTCGCAGACAAACACACATATTGTATATCCCCAAATTAAGCAAGTTACGCTTGTGTTAATACAACGGACCACTCTAGGGCCGAGCCCAGACACCCGTGGTAAATAACGGAGAAAATACGTTTCCGAAATTTACTATACCAGGAATCGAACCCGGAGCCTCTACGTTGCAGTGAGGTAGACCGGCAAAGGCTTAGCCCGCTCAACCACAGAGGCCGTCCCTTTCTACCTCATTCCTCGTTTCGAATCCCTCTTAGTAGAGGAGACGGTAAAGATCGACCTGAAGTTGCAATTAATTGTAAAACTTCAAAGCATGACAATAATATTCTACGAACGGTTGTTTTTGTAGGCAAGCCTATGCTATTTCTTTTTGTTATTAAATATCATTCTTATGATACCATATTGTATTGGTCATAATAGAACGGTGTAGTTATCTACCAGTATGTTGGCTTACCTGTTCGTATGAACCCGGCTTGTCTACTTACTTCTATTCATGTATACCCGCTTGACAGGTAGACATAAATAGAAGTAAGTAGACAAGCCTACCAAGGGATATTCTCCACGTTAAAAACTATCATTTGAAACTAATTAATAATTAAAAATCTTTATAATATTAGTGTAGTAGAATATGAAAATCATTTTTATTGCCAACCTGCTAAACAGGCCAGCGTCCCATCTGATGGGAAGGTGGTTACCTTCGCCTAAACGTTTGCAACACCAGGGGCGAAGCCATAGCATTACCAGCCTTTAGGATGGGGTGTGAAGGATGCTATAAAAGAGATAGCAAGATTAGCGCAAGGCTAACCGTTTTGCACCAATATTCTGTGAGAGCGTTATATCACACCGATCGCGCCGGCCCTAAGAGCTATAAACAAGATAATAACTCTACAGCAGAGATTTAGGCATTCAAACTGACGAGTTTTCTTGTGTATTACAGCGGCACCATGCTGGCATATCGCAGTCGTCGTGCAGCGACGGCTCGCTGCTCAGCGTGGGCTCCTCGGAGATGGATGACGACAGCAGCGGACACCAACTGGACGGGTCCGCGAGGAGCGACCACTTCGACCTATACAGTGAGTTATCGAGCAATTTAATTGCTAAAACATACAATCAATCAGAGTAACTTAAGCTTTCCGTTTAACATTAGCCCACTTACTCACTTTTTACATATCTATTCTAATTATAATGAATAAAGAATGATTTGTAATAATAAATATAAGATAAATAAGTTCCTATAAATTAAGGTCCTTTTCAAACACACTTATATTGAATTTTACTGGCAGCCCTAAATTTAAAGCTTATTTTTTTGGTAAACAGCAGTCATAAGAAGGCGACCTAATTTATGTATTTATAAAAGAAGAGCCAATGTTATCATAAAGCTTTAAATGTAAAAATACGTCAAAAATGTATTGCCAGTTCTTATACTGGCAAAGTTACCCCGCTCTTAATATAATATTGGCCCACAAATTCTTTGTCAATTTTGTGCGTTTTGCACTCTATGCTCATGCAAAATCGTTTAAATTTTAAATGTAAACGTTTATAACCCACGGAAAATCCATATTTTCTTTAATTTCCAGTAAAACTGAGACAATACGTACTAAATTGTTCGCATGGCGGGACAAAGTTACCCTGATTGACTGTAGAACATATCGCTTCTTTGCTTCAATAACGTGGTATCTTGAAAAACCCAAATTTACAGTACGCCACTTTTAAAATTTCAAAAAAAGATTTTACCCAAACATATTTTACACTTTTTTTGTATATTTTTTTTGTAAATTTTGTGTCAATTTACTTAGCTTTTTGAAATATATGAGAAAGTTGTGATAATATGATACATTTAGCAAAATATAGTGAGTGAGTGAAATAAGTGAGTATTGGGATATGTCACGTTATTGAAGCAAAGAAGCGATATAGCCGCTAGAATATACAATGTTTGCGGGGGAGAGGCGATAATAGTCTCTAGCGTCTAGGATACAACTTCAACAGACAGCCAGAAGAGCCGCACTTCCTGGGAGGATGTTTAGCCCGTCAGAGAGGTCTGGCGCATTGGGAAATATTTTAAAATATTAAACTTGATAAAATTCAGCCCTCCTAAAATGATGTAAATTCCCATATTTATTTTTGTGTCTGTCAAAAGTTATGGCCCACAGGAAGTGTCTGGCAACTGTATATCTTTGTTTATAACACTATCATATATGACATATGTAAAAACTAGCCTTGCTACTTTGACGTAAGTTAGCATGGTTTTTTTCCACCTTTGATACCTGCTACCTGAAAAACGGTCTCGCTTTTAGCTTAGCGAGTATCCATTCCTTTCTAGGTTTATGTTAAACTACCGATCCTAAAAAATTCTCCTTTCCTAAAATCACGTAAGGCTGGGGTGACTGGGATCTCCCTCTAATTACTACTATCTATTACTAATTAAGTCTGGCCCACCTTTTTCAGATATTTCGGAACCGCCGTCAGGCGTGGCGCCACTGTCGCACTCCGCAGCCAAACACAAGATGGCGGTACGACCGCGGCGCACGCACGGCGCACCCAGGCGGAAGAAAACCAATTCTGTGAGTAATTTATTTTTTGAAGTGAAATTTCCATAGAAACGGAGGGTCTTAGGATTTTTTTGTCACGAAAAAGCGTTACGGCCGCGTGGAAGTGCGGCCTAATTTCGAGGTGAGAGGCGGCATAATTTAGAGTCTTTCAGTTCTTTTTTGTTTGATAAAATAAAAAATGCATTAATTAAATTGTACCTAACCTAACCAAATCATAATTTGCAGTGAACCTGCGAAAAATAGAAATGTGTGCTGGGACACATAGTAAAAGTGAAACTTCAACGGACATGTGGAAAAACTAATGGCAAAAAGTATCGCAACAAAATTTTAACTTGAAGTTTACGGACAGGTTTTCAAATTGGACAGGTACATAATCAATCAGCCCGAAAAACTTCAAGTTAAAATTTTGTTGCGATTCGTTTTGCAACTTGTCCGTTGCCATTCGTTTTTCCACTTGTCCGTTGAAGTTTTTTTGTTTATTTTGTTAGCTGAACTGGCAGTGGGTCTGTGACAAGTGCCTCAAATGCGATGGATACTAGAGCAGACGAGTCATGAAGTAGAGACCTCGTCTCTGCAGACGATTAAAACTTAATTTTGGCCGTTCAACTTTCAGAATGACGGCCTCTGTGGTTGGAGCGTAAAAAATAATTTCTCTTTATAAAGATAAACTCTCGAGTCTAGGTTGTGGGACGTTCATAGGCCCGATTATAATATTGAAGAGTTATTATAAAGTTTATTCAATAAAACGCGCCAGTCCGTCTCTATTAGATTCCCGATTATAATACACACGTCTCGCTTTGATCGTGGTTCTCGCTTGACTACCCCTCCCTTAATCTGGCCATCATTTTAAACTGCACAAATGGAATGTATACGTATCGTAGTCAACATAATCCGACACACCTAATAGGCTAATGAGTCGGCCGCAAGCAGCTATAACTGAGTACAATAAAACAATAGGCTGTTTTTTAGACACGTATACCAATAAATAAGTAAACAAAAGAAGACGATCATAAAAGAATTACAATTAGTTCAAATGCCGACAGGTAATAAAATGTGTTTTGTTGCAGATATGCAGGTGGATTTTGTTTTTGTCGGGACCTAAGTTGTAACAATATAAGTCACGTTCTTTGTTGTGAATTCCAGATAGCCGCGTCAGCCTTGCCGATAACGCCCGAACTCAACGAAGAAATGATAAGAAGCACTACTCCTGAAGTGATCAAAAGGAGCTCAGAAGTTGTTACTGGTTGGTCTCGCACAAAAACCCGTATTCTATCAAAAATCTTTAGCAAGAAGTAGGCATAGTGTTCCCAATTTCTCAGGTGCTGGAAATTCTTCTCATTTAAGTGTCCTGCATGCATAATTTGTCACTAATCCTTTACTTATGTCTACAAAATAATATTTACTAACTTGTAAATGCTTCTTATCATCTTTAACATCGATATAATTTACATCATCTTCATTAAAACACTATAGTTATTAACTATCAATTCAAAGTTCAAGGTGGTTTTTATGGTTTGCCAAAAATAGAACTTTATGCTTCATGTCTTTGATGTCATTTCGTAATGGAAGACTTTATGATATATGACAAAAACTACTTGTTCTATATTGATAGAATTTGGCAGAAAATGACGAAAGAAAAACCGCTATAAAAGGGTGTAGTGAAATCGTAAAAGATATAAAAGTTAGAAGTGACTCTCATACATGTACTTGAGTGAAGGTTGAAAAAATTTCTGTGTGCATAACCATTGGATGTAATGCAATTCAGGTATTGAATAATCATAACGATATTAATTCACGATGTTTTTTTTTCATCTAAGCCTATAATCTATAGCTGCGGACATTTTCGTCTTCAAGAATACCAAAAGATTTGTTGCTGGGTGAAATAGTGAGTGAAACGAACCTGAGTGTTTTAACTTTGACTCTCGAGACACTAAGGAGTAAACTGCTTTCTATAGTTTAAAATCTAGCTGTATTAATTATTTATCTTTCTCAATTTCAGAATCATTCTCTTCATCGACTACTACAAAACAGCAAGTAATCGTGAAAGAACAGCATCAACAACTCAATAGAGAACTGCAAAGAATTTTGGATACCCCAAGCGATACCAAAATGAAGTCATCATCCTTACCCCCAGGGTTAGCACTGAGCCAACTCGTCGGCCAATCTCCTGCAAAACTTAGCATCGCTGAATCCGGGACCCCAAGGTCCTCTATCAAACGAAGCCAATCAAGTTCACAAGGAACAGCTTTAAGAGAAGGATCTCCCAAAGTAGAGATACAATCTTACCACTCTGAAGATAGGATATCTAAGTATCGCTCAGACAAAAAACACGCCGAAGAAACTTGCCTCGAAAAGAAAACAAAGTCTGAAAAGAAAACGGAAAACGAAACGATACGATCGTCTAAGAAGGAAGAGTCGTTTTTCAGTAGACTACTGCTTAGGAAAAGCGGTAAGAAATCTAAAAAAGATCAAATTGATGGCGAATGTCAACAGGAAATTAAAAAATCTAAAACCGAAAAAGCAGCTCAATACAAAACTGTTGACAGCGAAAGAGTTTACGAAGGACAAGGGTATAAACCAGTACCTGCTGAAAGACCACATAAATCTGCTGGACAGAAAGCTTTTGCAAATCAAATGCATAAACGAATGGATAATAAAGGAGCATACGTTCAAGATGGCGCTTACAAAGACGTTTACAGCGCTGCTAAAGTTGCTGGCGTTGAATATAATATTACTGATCTCAAAGTGGCCGAAGAAACTGATAAGATGTTGAATCGAGAAATGAAGAACCGCTTCAGTCGACGCGAAGAATTTTCTGAAAAAATTGAAAGATCAAAACGTTCAACATCAAGAGAGACTTTTGAAGAGAGAAAGGATTCGTTTAATTTGAATCTTGATAGGTCTAAAAGACCAGCTTCGGTGCAACGAGTAGTTGACCCTTATTCCACAAAGGCATTTATTACCAATGAGATTACAAATAGAACACAGGAAGATATTATATCTCCTACTTTAGTTATTTCAGATGAAGAGCCTCCTATAAGGGCAATACGTATCAAAACCAGTCCTAGTGATTACATGTTTAGCGATAGTATGCCTAAAAACATACCGTACTTTAATCCCGCCATGATTGCATCATCACCTCCGAAAATAAGGCACCCAAGTTCAGAAAATATTAAACCCAGATCAACAGAGCATGTTTCTGAATACAGTGAGAAAGTGGAATGTAAACATGAAACAATTCACCATGTATCCAAAACAGAAGAATCTTACATAGCGTCAGCATTAAGATCATTGACTGATGAATATGTTGAAACACGGAGCAGTATTGGAAAATCTCATAGTTTCCGCTATGCATCTGAATCAACTTCTATCAGTTCTCAGGAAAATCAAATGCCTAGTCTACCAGCTATCGTTGGTATTTCAGAACCATTACTTGAAAGTTGGGAAGTGAATTACAGAAGAAATGTATGTGAACGCAATGATTTCTCCCAGCGTGTTTCTGCAAGAAACTATAATATTGTACCGAATAATACCGACCCAAATTACGATAGCTTACCGAGTACTGATAGTAGCTATTTAGATAGCTTAAAAAATGATGCAAATGAAGACAGGAATCTGTATACCAACAGCATACATATAACTATGGATAACAAAAGAGACAGTGATATATCACAGATAGAGGCTAAGATTGATGATATTATAAGTTCGCCAAAGCCAATAATGGCTCCAATACTCAAATCTAATTCTTTAGATAGTGTTAAGAGTAGTCCTGAAAAGCATGCTGAAGACAGGCGTAAGACCATCTCCGTTGAAAGTTCTTTAAGTGTTAAAGTTGCTAGCAAAGAAACCAAGCCCGAAACTGAGACTTTCATATCTGTCACCCATATCAATAAAGAACAAAGCCCAGTTAAGAGTATTGAAATACCAAAAATTAATAAAACTGACGAAAAAGTAGCAAAAGTAAGTAAAGTTGGTGTACCAGAATTTTTCAATATTCAATTAAATAAAGTCGATGCAAAACCTGCTACGAACATTGTGTTGACAGCCAATATAACACCAAAGAAAGTTGAGAGTCCCCAAATTGAAAAGGAACCAGAAGTTTACACTGTTAATGAGACGAAACCTACCAACATACCTGTAAGGAAGGATTCGTTTATCAATAAAGTGGTCGAGAATATTATTGACAACCAAATTGAGGAGAAGTTTTCTCCAATAACTACTAGAAGAAGTGTAATACCAACGCCAGCTCCACAAAGCCCAACCACACCAAGAGCATTTTTTAAAAGGAAAGCCGCAAGTGTAGAATTACAGGATCGACCAGAAAAGCCTCGAACTAATTCTATGAGTACCGATGATAGCACGGAAAAAATCTATGACAACATATCTATTGATCAGAAATCACACTCTAGCTTCGGTAGTAAAAGTTCTATCCAGAGTACAGACAGCAATGAAAATCGAACCGACAAACACGACGATACTGTCGTCTTCCGTAAAAAGCCCGTGATGCTAACTAAAGAGCTACGCAGCGAGAAGCGTAATGACGACGAGCCTGAACTCATGAAAGTGTTCGCACGTCGTTCATTGAAAATCAAAGACACCGAAGCTGACAGTATCGCTGCGGAAATCGCTGAAGTAAAAAAAGAAATGGATGTTGCTAAAAGCAAATTACTGAAGAACGAATTTAATGCTTCAATCAAATCTAGAGACAGTGATAAAGAAAACGAAGAAATTATCAAAGAAGACAAAAGACTGGTTGATATCGCCGCTCGCGTAAGTCAGTTTGGAGCACCACACTATCAGAGGAGTGTTAGCATTAACAGTGTAACTAATCCTAAGAGAGAAAGTGCACCAGTGTACAGAAGCGAAGTAAATAAATATAAGAAAGAAGTTTCAGACTCTACGCCAGAAAAGAGATTGAGAAACAGAACATTTCCCGACTCATCTAATGATCGGGAAGATATTAAAAGCATAACCAAAAGCGAAGCGATGGCTTACAAAGCTGATACATTAACAAAGAGACCATGGCAAAGAACCGATGATAAATTCAGATTGTCTATTGAAAAGGAGAAAGTTGAAAGTGCTGTGATAGAAAAAGATAGCGATATAGAGAAAGGGGAAGTTGGGAAAGAGAAAGACGGTGCTGAAGGGGAGGCGGACGCGTCTCCACAATTCAAAGGTATACTGCAAATGAGAGCGGAATGGGAAAGGCGGGCGAAACAGGGCATGACCAAATAATCTGGTGCTAGGTAAGAGTCAATTTTTTTTATATATAACCAGCCGTGCCAATTCAACTTCATTCGTATTGTCATGATGACGTATATGTTAGAGAAGTGCAACGGCAGCAACACAATAAACAATCTTTTAGCTTTATTCGTCAGTCTATCTCAAGGAAACTACGCCATTTATCAGGATTAAAAAGATCCTAGTGCTGATCCGAGATAGTTTCATTGAAATCCGTACAGTAGCTCTCACGTCGCGATCGTTAGATGTTTCAGATTTTGAATTTTCAACTTTTAGAATCAGGTATATCACAGTCAGACAGTCAAATCAACTGAGACGCCTTTTACCATCGCACTAAACATCATAGCTCCTTGAGTTTTTAGAGAATAATGGTTTATGACGTCAGAATTTCAACCAGTCAAATTGTGTATGAATTTTTGTTTAAACTGCAGTCAAAATTATTACTATAATGAACAATTGAAAATTGATAAAAAGTAATTTGCCTACGGATCTTGTATTTAAATACACTTTTAGAATTTATTTATTATGTTGACATTGACTTGTTTGTGGATAGTCTAGCATCCGTAAATGCGAATTTAAGCAAAGCCTATTCCAATAATGATTAATTTTCTGGTCACAAAATTTTCATATTATTGTTATCTTTTTCTAAAGTTACTGTATTTTATACTTTACTTTTATTTCCCTGCCATCTGTGGAGTTTTATGAATAGCTGTTCTTTAGCTCTGTAACGTTTGTAAGTCTACAGCTGTTAACCCCCCAAATAAATTAAAATTTTATTATATATCTAATATACAATTTTAACAGATTTATTAGGTATAGTATAGATAGATAACAATAATTATTTCCAATGACATCCCTTACATTACATGTGGCAGTAAGTAGATGGTGCCTATATAACTTGTGGTTTCATGCTCTGAAGATCTTGTCAGCGCGATATACTTATTCAACTATATTGCACAACGCCATCTTGAATGAAGTTAAGTCAACTAAATGGAAACTAAGATAATTTGTGATGTTCCCGGAACACTTGATGGCGCTAGTTTCCGTACAGTGTTTATTTTTCAATTATGTAGGGGAGATCCGCTGGTATGGGATACTAGTTTATAAACCATATTATTCTGTCTTTCTACTACATGACTGCCGATCTAATTATGAATTAAGTACATTTAATTATTGGTTATGACTTTTGCACAATACCAAAGCCGAAGTGAAAATGTGCACCCGACCAAAGTCGGAGGCAATGTCTCGTTGCTCCGTTAAACCGTTTTATATTCGTGGGTAATTTATAAAAAATACCCTCAAATGTTATCTACTTAGCAATCTAATTTTTTAACAACTAGCTGCGCCCCGCGGTCTCTCCCGTGTGATTGAAAATCGTTGTAATTCCAAAATAAAAGAATTTTTCTAAAATACAAATAACCTAAGTTACTCCTTATTACATCAACTACCTGCCAATAAAAGTCCCGTCAAAATCGGTCCAGCCATTTCAGAGATTAGCTGGAACAAAAAGACAGACAAAAATTGCAAAAAATGTTATTTTGGTGTATGTACCGTATATATATTGCGTATATGCATGTAGTAAAAAGCGGTTATTCCAATATTACAAACAGACACTCCAATTTTATTTATATGTACTATCTATTTAGTATAATAATATAAAAAACATTGTATCAAAATTCGCAGTTTAATTTAACCTTCTATGTTTTTTTATTTCAGGACATAGGATCAAATACCACATTGTACACTCTATATAACATATTTAGTGATAATTTAGTTTAGTTACACTAATTTGGCAAAATAATGTTAGAAAATTAATTAAATAATTATGTTATATAAAAAAATTAATAGAACTTTATGTAACGTTGTTAAGACATTGTATTTTGGAGTGTTATTGCTAATTACTTAGCGTATTTATCTATTTTATTATTAAAAACGAGATAGAAATACATAATGTATTAAAAATATTTCGAAAATGTGAAATACAAAGTTTATTCATGTAGTTTTCATGTTGTTTTATTTGAATAATACCTCTGTCAGTGTTGCCAACCCCAATAAATTAAAAAACAGCAGTTCGCCAATAAAAAAACAGGAGAAAACAGTAGGTAAAGAAAAAAGGTAGATTTCATACTTTCGTCATATAAAATTAAATCAATATCCAATATTACTCACCGCCTTCTTAGTTATAGGACTCGCATAGATTGTTATATTAATAATCACAACATAATAATATGTAATAAAAAAAAACATAAATCAAAGTAAAATTATTTTCCACTTCCATTCTCAATTGCCTCATCTTCAGTATTTTCATACTCATTTCTTTTTTGCATAGTGTTGTAATAGGTGGCACTGAATGCTAATTGAAAAACAGTAAAAATTAAGAATGAAACAGAAAACAGAGGCATCAGTGTGAAAACTGCAAATCTACTGTTAAAACAAAAATGAACAGTAGTTGTAGGATATTGATAGCTTTTGAGTATTAATTATGTGTTTTGTGAGAATTGTGAACTGTTTAGTCAAATGTGGCCTTTTGAGTTGTCACAAGAACTCCGTTGAATGGCACTAGGTGATTATCTACAGTTCAGCTGTGCTACACATAGGCTTAAGAAAATGAAGAAACTATAATTGTATAGACAGATAAATAACACTTAATTGCTCACACAATGTACAATTTCAAAATATACAATTACAATATTGTCATGGTAGAAACAAAAGGCCGCCTTATCGCTGAAAGCAATCTCTTCCAGGCAACCTAACTTAAGGAATAACTTAATCTAATCTGGCGATGTAGGTGGTGCAAATCATTAAATATCAAATGTCATAAATAAACATACTTAAACAACTTTATAAATTAAATACATACATACGTATACATACATATATATTAAATAGTCTATACTGTATACTTAGATCTGGCTTAAAGGCCTAAATGCCAAGCCATAAACTAAATAAATATCTGTTAAAACATTAGGGTTGGTAACACTGCCTCTGTTAGATGTAAGAATGCCTCTGGCCAGCGAATCATGTGTGTTCCGCAGGATTTGCAGGATAAAAACGAGCGCACATTTCAAGTCTGAGAATTTGCTGATGAGCAAAAACCGCTTCGAAATAAACCCCGTAATTTTTATGTGAATCCCAAACAAATAGATGAGAAATAAAAAAAAAACATTTTGTTCTCTATCGTTAATATAGGTAGTCTACTCCAGGTGGGTTTTTTTAATAGTTTCAATGTATAGAAACGGCATGTTTAGAATTTTATAATATTACTAGCTGTACCTGGCAGACGTTGTCCTGCCTTTAAAAAATAAAAATCTAGAACCCGATTCCAGCGTGATCTACCGGGACCAAATGTTAATCTAAACTATTCAAATCCAGTTGAACAAACAAAAAATTTCATCAAAATCAGGCCCAGCGTTTAGGAGGAGCATCGCGGCGCGGGCCCAATCGTTTATTTTAAACCTTTCCGGGACAAATTTCCACATATACAACAATAAAAAGAACACCTAAATTCTGGTACCCGATTGCAGCGCCATCTACCTGGTTCAAATTAAAATCTAAATCATCCCAGTAGAAAATTATAAAATATTAATATCGCTATTAAAAAAAAGGGGTCGATCGTAGAGGGTTGAAAATTTAGGTTTGTATGTATTTTTTAATGCTGTATCATAAAAAAAATTCTAAAAATAAAATAAAACATTTAGGGGTGGACTACCCTTAACATTTGGGGGGATGAAAAATAGATGTTGTCCGATTCTCAGACCTACCCAATATGCACACAAAATTTCATGAGAAATCGGTCAAACCGTTTCAGAGGAGTATGGTAACTAACACTGACGCGAGAATTTTATATATAAGACAAATTACATAAGGACAGCAGTTAAAATAACATCATCTTAGTTTTATAATATAAAGCGAATATTTTTTATGTCTTAACAATGTGTGTTGTTTGAGTGCTTTTATTATACAAACATATTGTTACGAGTTTAGCGGGACTCGAATTAAAATGCCGTTAGAATATTATAGAGTTTATTGAAACTAAACAAACAAGAAATAACAAGGTACAAATATAACCGATAACAAAAAAACACAAATGTACTGCAAAAGGTCGTGTGCCCCCACACGACCGAAGAGGCCAAAGGCCCTGAATAAAAAATGCGGAATGGCGGTGAAAGAGTGTAGCCACGTTGCCTTTACCAGGCCTGGTACGATGATACGTAGGTGCTGGATACCACTCGCGAATGTAGTTTGTGTGAATTAGGGGTGCGCACGCGACACAGGTTTTTGCGGGAAGGTGATAAAAGCCACTGAACGCGTCGCGGGGGTGCAAGGTGCGTTTGGGTTGCGTGCGGGCGATGCGGTGTGGGGCGGGGGGTAAGATCAACCGACGCACGTTTGTCTGCCTTTCCTTGAATAGGGGAGAATTACGAAGTGGCCCAAACAGGTCGTAATTCAATAAAACGCGCAAAGTCCGTGACTATTAGATTTCCGAATGTACACACGTCATGCCTGCATCGTAATGGTCGCTCAACTGCCCCCCTCCCATCAGGTCGTCGTTTTAAACTTCACAGATAAAAGAATCCGCAACACCTGGCTAATTATACTAATGAGCAAGTACAATAGGACAATAGGCTATGCTCCACAATAATTAGAAATGTATGCCAATAAATAAGTGAAAAAAAGAAGACCAAAGATCACAAAAGGATTACAATTAGTTCAAATGCTGACTGATAATAAAAGTGTGCTTCTACAGATTTGTACGTGAAATTGTCCTTATCGGCGCCTAGGTTGTAACAATATTATCTTACTACTATTATGAATGCGTTAGTTGAGATGTATGTTTGTTGCACAAGCTCACCAGAACGGCTGGACGGATCTTGATGAAATTTGGCATGGAGATAAATTTTAGTGTGGAATAGGACATAGAATAGGAAAAATTTATAGTTCCTATAGGATAGATTTGTTTTTCACAAAGGGCGCGTGGTACTCCCAGCAGCCAATCCTCCACTCTGTCAATGAAATTTACATTAAACGAAGCCGAGGGCAAAATCTACATAGTCAATATGGATAAAAATCAATTACTGTTCGTTAGTCTCGCGAACACTCGAGAATGGCTGGACTGATTTGGCTAATTTTGATTTTGAATCATTTGTGGAAGTCCAGAAAAGGTTTCAAAAGCGAGTAAATATATAAAAAAATACTTGGGATAAGAAAAGCGGTAATGGACACTTTCTTAATATGAATACTGTACTTAATACAGGTTATATTTAAAGTACTTATTAGTCTCTTTAGATTAGATGGTAATATTAATGAGGTATTAGTCAGGGAATTTCCGAAAGTTGCAGTAGAAAAGTTGAGAGAAGGAAGACTAAGGTGGTACAGTCAGGAGGATTAAAAGTCACGTGACAAAAAGAATATTAAACTGCAAGATCATTATCATCCAGGCGTTAAATCCCGGTTGCGTTCGGAGCGTTCACTCCAACGCCCAGGGTCCACTTTCCTACTTTTTCTACTCCACCTCGCGCGGTCTTCAGCATCTCCCGTTTTGAGACCATTGGTACGCATGCCATCTTTCACAACGTCAAGCCAACATTTCTTGGGCCTCCCCTTCGACCGGGACGTGGTGGAAGCGGCATGGCTAGACGTTTGTTCCCTACATAATTAGCCGGTCTCCGTAAAACGTGGCCGTACCAGCGTAAGCGACACTCTTGCAGTTTGTCTGCTATGTCATGGACATGAAGACTGGCATGACTGCGGGAGTTCCTGACACGGTCTTTCCTCGTCACTCCACAATCTACAAAAATCTAAAGGTAAAGCAAAAAAGCGATGGATGGATTGTGTGAAGGATGATATGATGATTTGTGGTGTGACAGAGGACATATGTCAGAATAGAGAAATTTGGGAAGGAAAAGACATATTGTGCAGACCCCAACTAATTGAGAGAAGGTGAAAGAAAAGAAAGAGGGCGATGACTTTATGCTGTTGGTCCGAAGACTTCTGGATTCTGGGGCTTTAGAGCCTTCGATCAGGAATTCACGAAAAGGTTCTCGTTTTTTATACAATCAAAATTATAAACATTGCCTAGTTCGCGTTAGACGTACTAGATGGCGCTAGGTGCTGCCATACCACTATATCTACCAAAATATTCTTTTCCCAAAGCCTACCTAGGTGTGTCAAATGAATAATTTAGTTTACGTGATAAGGGCGATATAAATTCAAAAAACTGTCTAAGCAGTTCATGCAACTCCATTAGGATTCCTACCCACGCATTATTGAATTTATGACTCGTATCATGGTGTAAGCCACGCACGCACCAGAATGTTAGAAAAATAAAATAATTTTAGAATTATTTCGACTTAACAAATATGATCAGTAAATAGAATAATAATATAATGTATCCGTGCAGGAACGGAGAAAGAATACAATTTCCTGCGGCTGGGCGGCCTGTCGTAAGCGGCGACAAAATAACCCATAGCCAGGTGGTAGGGCATTTGTCCGTCTGGATGGCTACCACCCCTGGTCTAAAGTATGTCGCCATAATAACCTTAAGTTGTGTTCCGGCATTAGTGACCAGATTCCACTCTCCCTTAAGAGTGCAGCAGCGCATTTGTAGCACCTTTGGTGTTGCAAATGTTCATAGGCGATGGTAACCGCTATCCATCAAGTGGGCCGTCTGCCCGTCTGTTGAACTCCAGCAATAAAAAAATTGTAACATTTACATTTAAAAACTTGATAAAAACAACATAACAACGTGGCTAGGCTGATCTGTGTGACTAGTGTGGAGATTGGAATGGAGACGAGATTTTTTTTTATTTTTTTATTATACAACGATACGGTACAATGCAAGGTTAGATATAAAGTGAAGGAAAAACAAAAGAAGTAAGACATATGTCAAAACAAAAAGTAAAACTATCTAAAGAGGTTAATTTCAACAATTAGACGTGATAACCATTGAGTTATCACGTCTCTGGTCAAATATAAAAACCGAGCAAAACCATTAGTAAAAGTCAAACCAAAATTCAAATTATTACGCAGAGGGTAGATCGCACATGCGCACTGTCGCCCCACTGTACAACAATCCTTTCAACTCGCGTGGTGTCCACCATTTTATTTCCATTTATTTTACATTAAACCAACAAATAACACATTAACTCAAACTCTGAATGAGGTTAATGGAATTTTTGACGCAATTTAATCAAGTGCCGGTGAATTTAAACTTTGATTAACTCTATTTTTATCTGTGGTGACTTACGTAATAATTTTTTTGGAATCTTGGAGGATTGTGTAAGAATTTTTGGGTCACAAAGTGAGTGTTTTTTTAAATATAAATAATTGATATATCTTTGCTCAGGTAACTAACGTTGAAAACATATAATTTTGTTACTGCTTTTTGTATTATTTGTTGCTAATAGGAAGTATGATGGATGATTCATAGCAGTAAAAGAAAAGACGGAATAGAATTTGCAAATGGCATACAAACTATATTAATAGATGATACATTTAACTGTTGTTTAAGCTCTCTCAGTGTAGCAATTAGAGACGTAGAACGAATTGTTAAGGATTAAAGGAAACAAAACAATTAATCTGCTGTTACATGTTTTATATATAATACGTCAGAAAATTAATAATTTTGCTGGCTTGGGAAGTAAAGGGCATGTTTTGTTAAGTTGATATTTACGTGGGTCAAACAAATTGAATCAATTTGGCTGAAAGGCGTACAACTGAAAGGATATGCTGATACTGTAGAGTAAGATATGACGTCATAACTTGCTACGCTCGGCGGTTTGTAAGGTTATAAAAAGTAGGTATCTCGATTTAATTAACTGTCAACTAGGTATATACCTAGTTGACAGTTAATTAAATTCTCACACTAACAATAATTCAATTGGGATTGTTCACTTTTTTCAATTTAGCTATTTGAAAAACCATTTCGAGGAATAGTGTCCCTAATCATTTCTGTCTAGTTAAAATTCCAAAAAACGTACGATCATCTTGTATTTTGTAAGAAATGCGTTTATTTGACCTTAAGAAATCCAATGAGGTGGGCCGTCTGCCTGTTTGCCTGTTTCAGGTGTAAAAACATTCTAGCTGTTCATTATTTGATTTAAGTTCTGTAACATGGAATTTCCCTAAAGACCACTTTAAAAAATTCAACGATAAGTAAAGAAAATAATAATGGTTGAACACGAAAAGTTATAAGCCTAGCGACAAAAAACACTAAAATGATCACGATACGTAATGAGAGTGTGAGACAGTGACATTTAAATAGTAGCACAGATTACTATGATTATATATAGAAAAACTTATATTATATTATAACTTATAACTAACTTTTATTATTTTTGTTTTCTAGGCAAAGAAACCAATGTAAACTTGTACCTTATGACGTCATGGGAGACATAATTTTAAACTCGGATTATAAAAAAACTAACGCTTAAAATACAAAAATATTAGTATCTTAAAATACCCTATTTTACGTAATAAAAATATAAAATTAGAGGGTATTTTTTTGTGAACAATCCCCATTTGTAATAATTTCTCCTATAACCTGAAATGGTAAGAGCCTGGTGTTAGTAAAAGGAATCATCTGGTGTGAAGCCATGAACACTTTTCGATTGGCAAGCTATCATAAGCGTGTTCTTTTGTCAATCAATATTGTTTGATAAAAATATCGCATCTGATTATCAGATGGTCGAAGGTCGATCTTCAACGTTTCTTCTCCAACTTTACAATGAAAGAAATTGAATATCCTGTGCACATTTCATTAAAATCTGTTCAATGATTTCATTGTAAAAAATAAACGAACACACAAAACCACTTTCACGTGAATATCATAGTGTTACGACCGACAAAGACCAATTCACACCTGCAGTTTATTACTTTTCGGCATTTGGACTTCTTTTGTTTACTATATCTTTAAAATTAGTAATTAGAGAACCAGCCCATTGTGTATTGTAATCTTTTAACATAAAAGAGTCATTAGCCAGGTGTGATTCTAAGAAATTCAGCCTGCGCGGCCGAGAGACATATTGTAATGGTGTAGTATAAAGCAGTGCTCCAATAGAATTGGCAGTAAAGCGATAACTACTAGCGGAACAAGACGTATGTAGTACATTCGATAATCTATATAGTGACGGACGTTGCGCGTGTTATTGAATCGCGCATTACGTTAGTTCTGGTTGTGCTCAGTTATATTTGTACATATTTGTAGAGTTCTAATAAATTCTATAGTAATTTCAACGGCATTTTAATTCGAGTCCTACAACTCGTAAAATACATATCACAGAAGCGAGAATATCAGGAAGGCAAACCCCAGTTACCAATAAACAAACCTGAAAACCTGAATAGTGTATATTGTATACGTACTTCCTGAAAGCAATTTCAGTTTTGACAGCGGCGCATAAAGCAACCGGCCGCAGTTGCGTTGTGGTTGCGGGTCGCGACCGACCGGTTTATGTCTTGGTGATGGATGGTGCGGTTGCAGGAACTTTCCAGCTGAAGGGTTAACTAGTTTGTACTAGATCCCCCGTAGACTGGTTAATATAATTAACAACTAGGACATACCCGCCATTTCGTCCACGCTTAACTTGAAATTCCCGGGATAAAAAACATCACACAATAACACGTCAATACGTAACATTTGCTATCGATCAGTGAAAACATCGTATTAGAATTCGATTTTTTTCTATCTGTCCATTTTAAGTAATTCCCAAAAAAAAATCCCGCGGAATTTCTAGGATAAAAAAATAACGCAGAATTTATGTCTAAGTCTATTTGCTGTCGATCAGAAAGCCGCATCGAAATGGGCCTAGTAGTTTTTACGTCAAAACGTTGTTACGACGAAAAAAAGACATCGTGTTCTTAATCATTTACAAAGTGTATTCCATTTTTGTTTAAATAGCTTCAATATACAGGCATAGCATGATTAGAATTTTATAATATTGTAAATAGAAGATTTCGTTTTTTTATTTTGAGATAAAGATTGAAAATGACAGTTGTATGAATAAAAGAGTTCAATCGTTTGAATTTGGTCAGGTTATAATTTAGTCGTCTCACAACTTTTGCCTGATGATTGAAAAATAGTCCTTAATCGATTTTATATTATTTGTGTTGTATTGTCCTCCGTGAACACCACCTGCTGGTCCCAGGCGAAAGTACAGCCCTAGTCTTAGCATTACGCTGAGTCTGGGTCCATTTTTAAGATCCGATATATGTTGTCCTTTATTTTCTTTTTCTCAATATCGTTAAAGTTTTTATTTGTCCTAAATAAAACAATTCTTTCTAGATCTTTCTTTCATTTTAATTAAATTGAAATACGAATGTTACACATGTGCACCGCGTTGAAAACTGCCAGCAGCACGTCGCCGGCGTCGTGACAATTTCAGGCTTCTTTAATTTACTGTATTTGGTAAGATCTGGAATAATCTGGATGGCTTAGCGGGAGCCGTGCAGGAACGGAGAAAGAATACAATTTCCTGCGTTGGGGCGGCCTGTCGTAAGAGGCGACAAAACAGCCCACAGCCGGGTGGTAGGGCATTTGCCTGACTGGATGGCTACCACCCCTGATCTAGAGTATGTCGCCATAACAATCTTGAGTTGTGTTCCGGCATTAGTGACCAGGTTCCAGTCTTCCTTAAAAGAGCAGCAGCGCAGGTGTTGCAAATGTTCACAGGCGATGGTAACCGCTTTCCATCAAGTGGGACGTCTGTCTGCGTGCTGAACTCCTGCAATAAAAAAATTAAAAAGAAAACCCTGATTCTCTGTTAGACCTAATGCCGCCTCGCAAATCCTAGTGAACCAAATAGAAAAGAATGAACACTTACGGTTTTGGTTTTCACTGACGTTTTCTGATATTATTTTACAGGCCTTACCTGAATTTTAAACTTCGGCACTTTTCGTCGGAGCTGCCAATAAATTTGAATTAAGGCAAAATGATTATTGATGGGCCGGTCATTATGTAAATTTCTTTTAAGGCGACAAGAAGTGACTGAATTATATAAATATAATTTTTTGGGGTTCCGTAAGTGTTTTAGCAATAACGGAACTTTTACAATAATTCTATCCGTCTATTCATCTGGTGACTAATTTATACGGTCATATTTTTTTGAGATTCCGTAAGCATTCTGGCAATAATACTTTTATACAAATATCGTGTCAGTGTAGATAACATTGACGGACTCATAAACTGCATCAAAGTAAAGGCGACTTTGAAATAAATATTTTAACCAAGTATGCAAACTTTCTATACAAATTTACATTGAAACCTCTAGATTAGTTCCTGAACTTTAAAACAACGTAGGGTCATATCCTTAAGTTTAAGTTTCTGTACTGGAAAGGACCTTAAGACTTTTTTTGAAGAAAAAACAAATTTAAGAAAAATTGGTTTAATTAAAAAATTGGTTTTAACAATAGACACAAACTTTATGCAAGGGTTTATTTATGTTTTAATAAGGTGTATTACCTCCACGTGCCCTTATTACGGATTCTAATCGGTTCCGCATAGATTTTATTAGGGTTATAAAAAAAGATCTTGCGGAATATTGTCCCATTCTTCTGAAAGTGCTGTTCTTAGTGCTGCCACTGTCGTGGGCAAAAGGTTTCTCGCATATACAGCTCTTTTTAAATTGTCCCAAACATGCTCAATGGGATTAAGATCCGGGCTGCGTGCTGGCCAATTCATTGTACGTATCCCAACCTCTTCGCAATATTGTCGAACTTGTGCAGCATCTTGCGGTCGGGCATTATCCTGCATTAAAGTAAAATTTTCGCCTATGAATCCCATGTAAGGCACCACATGATCTTCTAAGATCTCTGTTATGTAGCGATGTGCAGTCAAACAATAGAGGGGCTATTACCGTTTTGACGGACCATGTCTATGAACACAAGTTCTGTTCGCCCGTTCATCGATATGCTACCCCAGACCATACACGAACCGCCTCCAAAAGGAACACGCTCCTCAATGCAAGTTTGAGCATATCGCTCCCCACGTCGACGATAGACTCTTCTGCGACCATCTGCACCATATAAACATGTCCTACACTCGTCCGTGAACGATACGGAGGTCCATTGCTCTTCTGTCCAATTCAGGTGATCACGCGCAAATCTTAAGCGAGCTTGTCTGTGAGCTACAGACAACTTTGGACCATTTGCTGGTCTAAAAGGGGTGATATCCGCTTCCTTTAACCTTCTTCGTATAGTTCGTGCACTCACGTTTACTCCACGCACTTCATTAAGCTCTGTTTTGATGTTAACAGACGTGAGGAAACGATTTCGCAGGGAAATTGTAACAATAAATCGGTCATCACGACCGGTGGTTGCTCGAGTCCTGCCTGTACCACGTCTCCTTCTGTAAGAACCTGTCTCCACAAATCTTCTGTATATTCTAGAAAACGTAGACTGGTTTAAATTTAAATTTCTACCAATCGTTCGTTGATCCAAGCCCTCCCGCACCAATGCTACATTTTGAGCCGCTTGTTCGGACAAAGTATCCATATTATGGTTCAAAAACTCTCGATGAGTTAAAAAACTAACCCAACAATTCTGCTGGTAACAATAATTCAATTGACAAAAGAATAAAAAATCAATGAGGATCAATTTAAAACTTTGCTATAAATAACACGCAAATCTGATACTACGAGTAAATTTTCTTTTCCCGGCTATATTCATTTGTTTTACTGCAGTTCTATTTTTAAATTTTCCTTTTTTTGAGATTAAGTGCCAGTCTCTCCATATTTATACAATTTAATCTAAAAAGTTTGCATACTTATTTAAAAAATCATTTCAAAGTAATCCTGAACTTTGATGCAGTTTATGAGTCTGTCAGTTTATTATTGGATGGGTTGAAAGGATATTTGTTGTAGAATTTCGGGATCAGCAATGGTCGAGTGTTTGAATTTAATAATAAGCAGTATAAAGGCATTTTTGTTAAACTTACTGTTACACATTTGGTAGATAGACATGAGAAGATAATAAAATAGTAAAAAAAATGTGTCACAGACATCTCAGATGACAGTGCCAAGTTCCACGACCGCATTTTAACATTTGTTAACCGAATTTTTCAAGCGATATTTTCTATGAGAGAGATAGGTTTCTAAAGTTCCGTAGTCATTTTAGCAATAACGAAACCTTTATACAAGTATCACGTCCGTGTATCTATATCGAGGGTTGAAAGGATATCTGTTGTAGAATTTCGGAATCAGCAATGGCGAGTGTTTCAATTCAATAATGAGCAGAATAAAGGATATAAAGGTATTTGTTAAAGTTAGTATTACAAATTTTGAAGACAGACTTATGAGAATAATATAATAGCAAAAAAGTGGCGTCACAGACATCTCAGACGCCTGTGCCAAGTTACATGACCTCATTTTAACATTTGTTACCCGACTTTTTCAAGAGAATAGAATAGAATATACTTTATTGCATAACATTAAGATACATAAAATTCAAGAAGTTTAAGTACAGAAGACAATAATAATAATAATAGGTCTTATCACTAAAAGCAATTTCCTCCAGACAAACTTAGGATGGATTACAGTGAGAAAAATTGTGCAACATATGGGTTTTGCAATGTAACTACAACAAAAACACACGAGATATTTTCTGAGAGAGATAACGGTTTTCTAAAGTTCCGTAGTCATTTTAGCAAGAACGGAACCCTTATGGAATCGTCATTTCCGGCTGTCCAGTATTCATATATCCCAGTGTTTTTCAATATGTGGGTCGTAAGCCCTAGGGGGGTCGCAGAGCCCTAGGGGGATTGCAGAGCCCTAGGGGGGGGGTCGCAGAGCCTTTCTCGGGGGCTCGCCGGCAAAAGGGAAAACCAATTTAAAATTTCTATCTCGTACTTAAGTACTTTCTAAGGTCAGTAGCTTTTTGCAGAGTGTAAGGCCCTTATAATGAATATGAGTAACAAAATAGAGAAAAAACATAGACTTTTAAATTACTAACTTTTTGTCTGTCCATAGCCCATGGGGGTCGCCAAAATTTTTCAACCTGGAAAGGGGTCGCATATTTAAAATGTTGAAAAGCACTGTCTGATTAACTGTCTGTGTGTATGTAACAGTCATTTTCTTTGGAAGCTTCTGGATTTACATGAATGAAATCTGAAAGGTATGACTCGTCTAGCGCTGTAGCTTTGTAATAAAATCGCAAAAAATACTAAGTGACCGCTACTCCGTACAGGAGTACACTTACAATAAGGATTTAAAAAAAAAATCTAGTCCGAATATTGTATAGGAATCTTATACTATATATAAAGCTGATGAGTTTTTGTTTGCATGAACGCACTGATCTCAGGAACTGGTCATTCAGTGTTAGATAGTCCATTGGTCGAGGAAGGCTATGATCACGTTAAGACCAATAGGAGCGGAGCAACAATGAAGAATATTTCAAAATCTGGGTTTTTTTTACTTTTTTTTTACAAATTCCACGAGGACGAAGTTGCGGGCAGAAGCTAGTATAATAATATAATCTAACTGCTATTAAGTATAGCAGTGGTTTAGTGAAATCGCTACAAAATATATGAAGAGTAAAATAAAATATATAACCAGCTGGTTACGTAGTAGGCATCGCAGGGGCTGCCTCAGTGTTGCAGATGTCCATGGGCGATGGTAAGCGCTTACCATCAGTTGGAACGACTGTCCGTATGGCTGCAATTTTCTTTCTATCAAATGGTTTATAAAATGCAGTGTTCTCGCAGCGAAGCTTTATTTCGCGTTGAGTAAATATCTATAAATCTTAACCCAGCCTCTATGGGGGTGATTTAAGGGACGGTAGGGTGCTTGTAAACAAACAGAAGGGCAACGCAATATCGGCTTATTGATGCCACGGTGTTATGATTGCGCTGTTTTTTTTATTTTACTGTTTGCAATTTTGCAAATATTTTGTTCTTCGACGAATTTGTATTAACTTAAATAATACTCTACTTATTATTTGTTAAATGTATTATTTAAATTATAAATATGTTTTAACGGTTTTAAGCGCGGCATTTTACTCGATTTTAATTCCGACGTTTCAGCCGCTTTTCATTTTTATTTCAGATGAGGCTCCCATAGAGTAAATAATAACCATAAACAAAATTAAAAAGAACAAGTTAGGAGTAGGCTCAACAATAACTTTATCATTACTCATTGACACTTGACATCATTGTCTTTCGTAATCACACTGAAAAGTGCCCAAAACGTCGGAATAAAAACCAAATAAAATGCCGCGCTTAAAGCAGTTAAAATGCACTTTAAATTATGTGTACTAGTCGCGCAAAAAGAAAAGAAAATATGTACAAAACCGAAAATACCCTGAAAGAAAGAGAAATAACGTTATTATTTACTTTGGTATTATATAATATAATATGTGTATTTAGTTGTATGTAGTAGGTAAATAATTATGTATTATTGTTTATAATTATTAATCTATTCGATACATATAATTATACTATAGAGGTCGAATTTCTGTACAATTAAAAATAAGATAAAACCGAGTCAGGAGGATGTAAGAAGTGAAATATAATGTAATTTAGATTTTTTTCAATTTTTTTGTTTCTCTGTTTGTCTGTCTGTTTGTACCGGCTAATCTCCGAAATGACTCGACCGAGTTAAATGAAATTTTGTATGATGGTAGCTTATATCCCTGGTCAACATATAGGATATTTTTGACACCGTAAAATTAAAGAGTTCCCGTTATAGTTAAAAAACCGCACCATGCGGACGAAATCGCGGGCAAAAGATAGTCTTTATATATTACTTTATTTATTAATAAATTAAATAATTGCACTAGTGATGCTTTAGCAACTAACGATATCCCTCCTATACTCCATCCAAAGGTTGTCTGGAAGAAATCGCCGATTGTACTTGTAAATTAATGTTCTTGATTTTACATAGCACTTTTGTACAATCATGTATATTTTATTCTATTCTAAATCCCTGGCCAACACTTTTGATAGGAGAGAGAGAAAATAAACATGTAGTGGAACACTTATCAGCCAATAGATGGCGCTGTGCATTTTTTTTTTTTATTGCAGGAGATCAGCAGACAGGCAGACGGCCTACTCGATGGAGGGCGGTTACCATCGCCTATGGACATTTGCAACACCAAAGATGCTACAAATGCGCTGCTGCCCTCTTAAAGGAGACTGGAACCTGGTCACTAATGCCGGAACACAACTCAAGGTTGTTATGGCGGCATACTCTAAATCAGGGGTGGTAGCCATCCAGTCGGGCAAATGCCCTACCACCTGGCAATAATTGACGTCGCAAACCTTTCCCGAAACGTACAAAGATTATAAATTTACAAGTTTTCTACAATAATAGAAGGACCTAGATTTCCGAAGAAGAGTAAGCCTTGCTGGAAGATCCTCCTTTGAGATGGAGGAGCATGCCATCTCGCTCCTCCACTTAGTCGGGTCTCCCCTTCACTGGTAACCACGACGTGAATCATTTAAAAAAAAAAGTATAAATAAGTTCACTGTTCTATCAGTTCCTATACCCAACTCACAATCTCTGCTGTCGCATATTCATCTGGACGAACTAAAGCTCTGCTATTTGATATGATGACCTTACAACCATCCAAGGGTTAACAGCATATTGCGAAGGACTCATATTTCCAAAGTTTTATAATATTCATGTCCTCACCTCGGTTAGAACGCCGTCAGAATACTAATTTGGCAGGCCTCAGTCAAAATACAGCGACAGACGCCTATTCCAAACTTGATATTTATTTATGTAGTAGAAGAATATAAACCTTCTGTCGTCATAATTAGGTTAAGGATGGTAAAACTACAAGACTATGAGAGATGTTATATACTTATAGTTGATGCTCTGGTTGCCATATTTCCTTCATCGCAGAGGTTTTCGTCTGAAGTAGATTTCGAGCCGAGGTTGAGTCTCATAGAAGGCGCCTTCGAAAAGAAGTCCACCGTTTCTTCACAAATGGGCTATCCCCAAAGTCCAATATTAATGGAATATCCATAAAAAAGTACCTATTGCACATGAATGATCCCGACTACCAACATTACAGCATCAATTATCACCAGTCCTTTGGCTTCATCGCAGTCCACTCGTGGACATAAGCCTCTCCAAATTTACATCACATGTCCCGGTCCTTTGCTTTCCTCGGTCAACCCCAATCGGCAAACCATATTATAGTTACCACAACGCGGTTCTAACTCCTGAAATTATCATGTCTATCAGCTGTCGGTCCTGGGACAGACGTGACTGACCTTCATCAGAGTCTTAGTAGAATTACTTTAACAAAATCGAGTCGTTTTGGTCTTACGCCAGACGGAAGGTCTGCAAACCTTGTTTTCTGAAAATGCGGAATACAAATTCTCAAAATATGCTTTGGATAATGCATAGGGAACGTATTTACGTCGCTATTTCTTCAAATAAAGTATTTTTCTTTCTCTCTTCTTACAGACCCGTGGCAGTAGTATTTCTTAGTCGAAAGTGGCGGTGGTACAGTTACTTCGTTACATAAGAATAGCATTGGTTTTTGTGTTCAGGAGGCGTGCGCTTGTGATGTGGGTGGGTTCGCGCTAGATGCTTAGCGGCGCGATATTGTCCGCCGCGCCGGTGTCGCTGCGTGGACTGGCGCCGGGGCTGCCGGCAGCACGACCAGCGCTCCTCGCCGCGCTCGTCATGCACGCGCTGCACGACCACCGCATCGACGATGAGTCCAGCTTCGTAGGTGAGTACACTTAACTCGATACCTTAAGACTCTAGGACACATATGAAAACATGTAAAGCAGTAAGTCATTCTAGGAGTCTTCAAGTTACGTTTTATCCATGCAGGAACTAGATTACTAGACTAGATTGTCTTACTATTCATTTATTTGCCTTACTATCGATTGAATTTTGCCATTGCATGTATGGAGCATATATCTAATTTTAACCGCGAGTAAGGCAGTATGTGTTCACTGATCGCAGACTTTGTGTGTTTCATGTCAGCAATGTGTTACCCGTGTTTTTATTATCTTCTTTGTTTGCCCAATATCGGAATAATAAAACCGCGATTAAAACCGTTAAAACGTAGTTTTATTAGCTTATAATTATAATAGAGTTAACCTGCCTGTCCATTGAAGCGGAGCGGAGAAAAGGAGAAATGTTAACCAATAGAATTGTCTGCCTGTCAATTGACGCAATTTTTATGTAACTGGCTAATAATTCTCCGTTTCTCCGCTCCGCAGACTCGCTCTGCTTCAAGGGACAGGCGGTCGTACATAACCATTTGAATATGTTAACTTCTATCTATGTAGCAAAAGCTTGTAATGGTATCCATATGCTTTGAGTCGAAAAATCTATATCTGATCATCACAATATAAACGACTGACATTTGTCTGTCTGTGTCTCGTCCTTGC
The DNA here is from genome assembly GCA_012273795.1 of Dendrolimus punctatus. Taxonomy (NCBI): domain Eukaryota; kingdom Metazoa; phylum Arthropoda; class Insecta; order Lepidoptera; family Lasiocampidae; genus Dendrolimus; species Dendrolimus punctatus. The sequence goes on along the minus strand of CM022546.1, from coordinate 13,855,908 downwards.
TAGTGTCAACGTACTGGTTATTTTAGATTGGACTTTTATCTTTCTAGAATTGGAAGTCTTTTTGTAAATTGGTAACCGAATTATTTTGTTTCGAATGTTTCTCATAATAAAATGAATTTCCAATAACTTTAGTGTTTATATTGTTACATGCCGACAAAAGGTGTATGTACACCTGCCTGTCATAAATCGCAGTTTATCACCGTCCCGCATTTTGACTTCTTTTGTTTACTCTGTGTTTGTAAAATTCGTAATTAGATAAACAGTCCATCGTGTATTGTCACCTTTTATGGCAGTCATTAGGCAGGTGTGTCGAACTGATTCCAAGATCTATGCGGGCTGGCAGCCCTATTGTATCGGTGCAGCAATGGCCGAATGGGGAGATCGACAGTCAAGCGAGGATTACAATACGAGTAAGACGTACATTCAATAAGCGATACAGTGACGGATTTGGCGCGTGTTATTGAATCGTGCAGTTTGTGCTGGTTGCCTCCAGTTATATTTGTACCTGTGTTATGCGTGTTTGTATAGTTCCAATAAATTCTTAATTCCAACGGCATTTCAAATCGAGTCCTGAAGCTTGTAATAATATATTTTTTTAAACGAATTTAAAAAAGAAGTAGGTTGTCAACTGGTCGTGTAAATATTTTTTAATTTTATATTCTTGTATATTGAGGCATAGCAAGCAGGCACGGTAGCTACCTTAACTCCCATTTTAACGTAAATTAATTTTAGCTGGAAAACATGCACTACTATTTATTTATAGGTTTTTAGTTTAGGCGGTTTTATAACCTAATGGGACTTTATAATATATTGTTATAATCAATATGACGTGCTGCCAGTGAAGAAGAGCCGGGATAAAACTTGTACATCGAGATAACCGATGTATCGAATTCGCCAATCCAGCTTGGACACGCGTGTGTGTAAGCCTGTTGCTGTGAAATCCCTCTAAAAAGGGGGAAGATCCTAGAACAGCAGTGGGTCGTTTACGTATAGGCCTGTTGTAATTATTAACACTCTAAAATATACTTCCATCTACCGTCTCTCTGCCTTTAAGATTTTTTTAAGGTGAATCTGTGATCTTCTCCAGGAAGCATATATCTTCTTGCTAAAAATGTCATTAAAATCATTTCAGCCCCAGCTTAGTCGTGAAAATGTAACAAACAAGCAAACAGAGTTACTTTTCATTTATTGTATAAGTAAATTTATTATATAACTGGCCTGTATTTTGGGCAACGCATAAGCATTGCCATACAACGTGGTAATGCGGCCAGCGTTTTGGGAACGTTCCCAACTGACGGTGATTTGGGACCTATTTACTATTTGTAGTTTGTATTTTTTTATTTTATTGTATATATATTTTTAGAATAGGATGTATTTGTTTATTTTAATTTTAAGTTTGTCATTATTATTTTCCTTTTTAGTGTAAATGTTATAAATAAATAAAAGGTTTTTTCTAAGTAAAGTATGAATGCAAGTTAAATTAAATTTAAATACGATTTAATTAGTTTTAAATTAGTTAAACCACCTAATATTATTTGGACTTTGACTGGAAGAGATCGCTATAAGCGATAAGGCCGCCCACTAATGGAAATGTACTAATATCAAATTCTCTAGGCTTAAGTCATGGTGAACAATGAAAGAGTTTTCATTCATTAATTCAAGTTACGCTCTTCACATACCCGATATTTGTTTCATTAATCAAACGGTAAACTAAATAAACAATACGCATGGTCCCTAAATTTATCGAAAACCAATTTATTTAAATAGAGTTAGTAGTTAATAACTTCAGAAATTGGTCTAAAATACGGATATCAAGAAACTCTGTAACGTATCGAACAAATAAAATTTATGTTAATAAAACAAACATGGGTTTTATTCACATAACCCCTTAGGGTTGCTACCATTACGTTATCGACTGGATATATTCCAATTTTGAGCCCCATTGTAACAGCAATTGTGTGATGGCCAAAAACCAAAGGGCGCTAGACTGCAAAATTTCCTCTCTCTTTATATATCTGTATAGAAAAATTATTCATAACTAACTCTATTTAAAATTTTAAGAAATTTTAGTGGTATTTTACTTGCTACATTAGTTATCATCTTATACTTCCGTTAAGACTATTTTGTTAATTAATATATAACGTAATCTATACTATAAGAAATCTGTAAATGGTTCCAGTTTGAACAACGCATTTAAAAATGTTAAAAAATCAGTGAGACTAATTCGGACCACGAGATTCAAAAAATTTTTTTTTTAGAATTTTAGTCTGCCCGTCTGTTAGAGCATCACGTGAAAACTACTGGAAGAAAAGGAATAAGAAATTCGACAAAGATTAAGCTCAAATCCCGGGGATGACTTAGGATACTTTTTATCCCGAGAAATGACGTCGTTTCCGCAGGATAGATGGAAATATATGGCTCTCCGATCGCTTCCTTTTTGAAAACTACTGAACGTATATGAATGAAACTGGACACAGCTGGCTTATATCTCGAATCAACACTAAGAATACTTTTTATCCCAATAAACGATGTCGTTTCCATAGAATAGACGGATTAGCTAAGTAGATGGCGCTGCAGTCGATGTCATTCGTTCTGTTGCTTCAAATCAGGTTGGCTTTGACTCAGCTCCATATTTTGCTGGGCAGTTGTCTAGACTATAATAATATTATGGTCTTAGTTTCAATGTTATTATTATATGTAAGAAACCGATTTAAATTTATGTGTCTGTAAAATGAAGCTACTGTCTAGGGTTTGACACCCGGCGTAGTCTCGGGGCATAATCTATTATACAATAATAAATAATTTCGTTTTCACGTCTATAGCATCAATCAATTAATGCATTTTAAAGTAAATAAAATTGTAATCGATTCTTCAAGCTATCACAACGCAGGTTGCCTAATTTAGTCATCGTTCTGGGCACTTTATCCCTATACGATGATGACCCACTCCCTGTATTCTACTAGAATAAATTACTTCGAATTTAGGATCTTAGATTTTATGTTAATAATTATTTGATGTCGTTTAAGTAAATACACTCGCAACCCTACTTCCTTAACAATTCACCCGAAATGTATTACGGGTCACGCGAGCCAGCCCTATCGGCAGACATCTTGGCGCCCGATACCCTCCCCCCGCCCCCGTTACCCCGTCTACGCAGCCTTGGTGCATAGTTCACCGCTTCGGAATTATGACGTCCTGGTACTTGTGCTTAATTTGCATTGAGTAATAACAGCTAATTTCTTCTGAGTCACTCGTCCACACTCAGAAAGACTGATTAATTTAATATGTTTTTCTTAATTATGACTTGAATGGCTTTTTAGATATGGGTACTTCCTTGCCCAGACTACCAAGGCTAAGTAAGACCGTAGACATTTGAATGCGAATTATTTCTATGTTAGCTAGGGCACTAATAAAATTTAAACCCTGAGCGGGTGAATAAGGGGATGGAAGTTTGCAAGAAAATCAGTCATTTCAAAAATAAGCAAGCAATTTTATTTACCTGCTTCTGGTTAAAAACAAATGCATACGTAATATATCGGTGGTTTTGGAAATTCTACTGCTAAGGTATTGAAAAAGGGGTTAGCCTTTTTGACTACTCACAGTCTATTTTAAATCTATGTGAGCGAAGCCGCGTGTAAGAGCTAGTATTTAATAATCTTTATGCAAAAAAGTACTAGGTGGGAGGCAAGATTGTAGTCTGACTTAACCAAATCACGAAGTTCTATAGAGGCTCAAAAATCACATTACACTAAACAGTAGAAATTTATCCATACAGATAAACAAAATTGAAGTGTCTCTAATGTCAAAATAAAAATGTGTAAAAATCAGGGAGGATAATTCACACCAAATGATTCCGAAATTGCAAGATTTTTTTAGATTTTTTGTCTGACATCTGTCTGGATGATCCGGCTAATCTCTGAAACGTCTAGACCGAATTTGCCGGAATTTTACTAGCAGATACCTGATGTTATAGGACTTAGACTACTTTTCAAATTAGGATACCGCGAAAAAAATCTACGCGGACGAAGTTACGGGCACAGTTCCATAAGAATACACAATTCCGTTCTTGACAAAATTTCCACGAAACCCCTGAAGAACACTAAAATTAATCATTGTAATTCCAGATCATTTAGGAATTTGTTTTATTTCAAAATAGATTGCAAACGTTTAACATAATTTTCCATAATAATTAAGACCATGCAACACAATATCAGAGTTGATTCATCCAAGGTCTCTCAAGATTCAATCGATAACACCTCAGTAGGGCTATCACTTTCGTACGAGCGTTGAGCGCTGTATTAGCTGTAAGAAAGCGCTAGATTCAGCTAGACGATAAAAATATAAAAAAATTAGAAAATATGTTAGAAACAATTTTCAAAATATTTATTAATTTACAGTTACAATGAAATACAAGCAGCTGACAACACAATAAAATACAAGGCCATTTGCACATAGTCTACATTCGGAATAGATAATTAGATTACCAAAAGAAAAACAAGAAAAATTAGGACAGTGCTTTTATCGGAGGGATGAAAGTCACGTGACATAAAGAATGTTAAACTACAAGACGATTGGGTTACAAATGTAAAAGGTATACCAAAAAAATGGATGGATTGTGTGAAGGATGATATGATGATATGTGGTGTAACAGAAGATGTATGTCAAAATAGAGGAGTGTGGAAGGAGGACGTATTGTGCCGACCCCAATTAATTGGGATATGGTGAGAGGAAAGAGAGAGTTCTTTTAGCGGTTATTAGCATACACCACGGTGATTTTGGGACTCTTATATCTTACTATTCATTTATGCCTTACAACCACTACAAATTTGACATTACTTGTATGATAGAGGAAGATATAGGAACCGGTCATACATCAGTGTAAAACAGGTAGTGTGTTTAAAAAAAATATGGAAAATCTAAGTAGGCCATGCCTATCCTCTTCATCAGTGTGATAATTATACTAGAGTTTTAGATACAAGACCAAGAAAACTCTAGTGTACCCTAGTTTATTTTGAGAGCAAGTAAGCAATCCAAGTTAGGTTACACTTTTGTCGACTAACTACCTTACACCGTCACCCCGGCAAAAGCAAGTTACACAATACGTCCTTTTTCAATAGTGAGTTGGTTAATAAGCGCTGCATCTAGCTCTGGAAGCGCTGAAGTGCCAGCCCTGCCGTCTCAGACAGAATATAGTGCAATGCGTCGTTTAAAGGTTATGTTGCGTAAGGGTCAAAACATGTCTGAAGGCAGGTAAACAAATTTCCAATGAAATACTTTAATCATAATTATTTCTACGAATCATGATTTCTGTGGCATTATTGCTTCCTTGTTATTAATCAGAAGGTCCCAACACCAAAAAGATTCTGTATGTACTTTTGGAACAAAATAAACGATTATTATAAAATGTATGTCTTTAAAGTGATGTGTGCAAGAATAAGCCTAAATGGCGCTCTGTTGTTCGTGCCCACCGCAAGGGATCTGGTGTGAAGTTATGTATGTAAGTCTTTAAAGACCACGGTGCATAATATATGCCCTGGACTTTTGGAGGGCTTGCGTGGGGCCATGGGTAGGCCAACACTAAGAGGCCCCTTGATAATTTTAATCTAAATGTGGCTTGACACTGACCGGCGATTATCCCTGTTTTCACCATATAATAAATAATACACACAAGGACAAGCCCCGACCAGTATAGAACTATTGTGGGAAATGAGAACAAAAGGTACCGGGCTATTGGGGTGAACTGCTAGTGGTACTAGGGGTCTGGGAATATGGGGTCTATGGCCTCGACCCGTCACAATGTTCGGGAAACATGGAAAAATGGGCAGACGGTGCCTCGCAACTCCCTGCATGGGCTCCAAAAAATGCAATGGCTTAGAAGACAGGGGCAATATGTGTGTGAGTGACTGAGGGGTGTAAAGAGGTGGTTTGCAGATTCACCAAAACTACTATCGACGTTATGCCATTTAACACTTCCACCCCTGGCACTTGAGCTCTAGGGATTTCCACTCCGTGCCGGCTAGTTAAGGCAAGCAAGCCTTGCCTAGGCCCTCAGAGTCAGGTCCGCGTCGCTACTTAACTAAGGTTTCGCAACAAAGCCCCCCTGCGGGTTTTTATTATTATTATTATTAATTAATATATTATTAAAATTATTATAATACGACTGAAAAGTTTTATTTTTCTGTGCAGTTTTATTTCCAATGTATTATTCATTTATTATCGTTTTTGAATATTCATTGCGTTTAAAGATGAATTATTGCGAGTGTTAAAAATTATTGTTCTTTAACATAATAGTTTTCGATACCTCAATTTGACAGCTGCACACAAGGGCCTCTATCAAACAATGTTATTATATTCGTAACATAACAGTACCTATATGAAAGAAAGAAAAAGTTTCATTGTCTTTAAAAAATACGACGCTATACATAAAAAAACACATAATACATTCACAAAAAATAAATCACCTCGAGTTTTTTAGTCAACGAGGTTGGCAACTCAGCATTGTGCTGCATCGAAATTTTTAAAATCCCGATATCGCGCTGTTTTTCCGTGCCAACTTCCATTACATTTGATCCAATAACATCTCTTTACATACATATAAAAGTTCGTGTACACACAAACACATACAGCATATATATACAAATAAATACATACAAATATACATACTGTGATTATATTAGAAAAACAAATATATGTAAAACCAATCAGAATATATTATACCCAGTGATAAAACGTGTGTTTAATATTTCCTATATCACAACAAGTAAACGAGCGGTTCCAAAAGTTGGTAACTGGAACATAGTTATGTTAATCGCAATGTGTTATAAACTGAGGTCAACGCCCGTTTGACAGTTGTGATTTTTCACTCGTTTCAATCTAGTCAAAAGCGTCAAAACAACCCCTAAAAATTTCCAGTTAACCTCTATAAATAACGGTGCGTCCACACCTGATTAGTAGTGCCAGTCACCGGCGCCAGTCGCTCCGCCCCCCTCACACCACTCTATGACTCAACTTGCCATTGGACTTTCCAGCACCCTTTTCAGACTAAATTTTAATTTTCAAGCGAAAATGGACTCTGTGATGTGGAGTAGAGATCTGAGAATATCCATAATATTGTCTAGCAGACGATAAAGTTGATTTTCTCGAAAAATCTCGAGAGAACCCTCCCTCCATTCATACTCCGATAGTATTAGTTGCCATGAATTTGAAGTCACGGAAAGATTAGACTAGTGTTTATTTTATAGAAATGAGCGTCTAGTGATGTGCAGATTTGTTTTGTTCACTGGACTTCTGGATTACGTTTTCAAGAAACCAATTTTAAGAAGTAAGTTAGTAGTTTGTCTGGAAATCTCGTAGATGTCGCATGTTGGCAAATTCTAGTTAAAATTTAAGGGAAGGGGGAATATTATAGATTTTTCAGTGTTGTCCCCTCTGCTATTTGCTTTGTTATTATGTTTGTCAATATCATTCATAATAGACGACAAAGACGCTTTTTGTGAGTTAATTTGATTGATGATTACACAATTATGTTTTATGACTGTAGAAGTGTATTTAAATATTATTTTTAAAGTAATTTTTTATGTCTAAGAAAGTAGCGTAATTTATGTTAGCGTAAGTACGAGTGTGATTAGAAATTTAAATGTTTTTTAATTTGTTTATTTATGTAAATTATGATAAGTAACTTTGGAATGTTAATTCAAACTTTCATATGTTATGAAAATGAAAATTTTATAATACCTAATGTATAAAATAAATACATGTATAAAGTGGATAAATTGACAAACCATCAATTTAAAAATTGATATAGGATTTAACTGATGTTAACACTCATAGTTTAATACCACTTGCTTATACATTTTTAAACAATATTCCATACATTGTCTTGTTTAATCATGTACAGATGTATTTACCTTGGATTGTATATATGAAACGACGGTCTACAGTATACATTGTTGATGAAAATTATTGATTTTCAATTAGGATTTAGAAAGTATGTATGTGCGTCATTTATTGACGAAGCAATTAAAGGGTAGGCTTTGTTCCTTACATTCTTGTTTTAAATGGGTTGTCAAAGAAATACACTTTTTGTTTTCAAGGCAAACTATGGTTTTTTATGAAAGCGAATATTATGTTTTTGAGAAGTAAAATCATGTAGGGTAATCAAAATATTTCAGTTACGATTTAAATATTAGTTGAATTACCACTGTATTAATCAGAAATCCAAAAAAGTTTTAGATATCAGATGGAAAACCATTATTCGTTTGGGTTTTCCTCTTTTTAAATTATTGATTAGATTGCCTACCTGTATCGTGGTGTCACATCCCGTCTCAATCCTCACCACAGTTAGTCTCAATAATGTAATTATTATAAGTCACGTCTAAAGAGATTATAACGCTTTGATTATCAAACGCAGAGACTCTAAATACATTATACCCATGTCTGCTTTAAATACTTCGAACCAATGTAGTATAGCTACCATATTGATACATCGATGAACAGAATCATCAGTGCACATGAACCAAACACCGGGGCGGGCGTCCGCGTCCCCCTCGCTCGCAGCCGCCCAAGGCAGTCTGCGCTGCGCCGTGACTCGGGTTAAACGCACGTATATATCGATGCCGGTTTAACAAAAAAAATAAAGTGACAGTTGACAGTTCATGTGTCATTTAAATAAGAACGTCCTTAACTGAAGTGAATAAATAATTCGAATTTAGAACTTTTAGAATTCCTCCTGTGAACAGGCTCTATTTTGGGATATTTGGGATTTTAAAATACATCGATATTTAAATAGTGTTTTACGTGACGTGATTGATTTAATTAACTTTTATTTTTATTAATTAAAATTGGTAATGTATTATTGTGAAGTTGAATAATACTTCAAGTTATTCTTTGCTAGATTTTTTTAGTACTGCGATTGTATAACATAATGATTGTTAATTGATTGAATAGTTTACGGTCTGAATGTATAGTATTATTTATAATCTTCGTTTTAAGATAGAAATTCAGTAACAGTACGCATAATTAATTCATCGTAGAATTATTATTCGCTTTATGAAAATTTATTCTTTGATCTCATTTTTTTTAATGCACAAGTTCTCGAAGAACTCGAAGTCAAAGTTGGAATTTAAAAATAAGATCACAGATAAAGTTATGAATTAATTTGCATCACATTTTACGCTGCCTTGTTTCTGTGTTTTTAAACTTTTATTTAATGACTTTAGTTAAGAGAAATCTTTATTTTTTCTTTCTTTCTTTATTTTGATTTTATGCGAAAACAATTAGAGAGCTTATACAGTGATTGGGAATTAGCAATTTCATCGGGCTATTCGGGATAGCCATCTCAGTAAAAAGACATACGTACACTATTTGACGGTAGTCTATAATTGTAATTAGGTTCACTTCGCTGTTACGCAATAATCGGTATATAAACATAAAACACACATATCTTCGGCGTCAGTACACGCGGCGGACCTTGTAATATTTGCTGATTTTATTTTTATCATCAAAATTGTTACATATTACACGTATACTTATATCAAAACAACCCACAGCCAGGTAGAGCATTAAATTTGCCCGACTGGATGGCTACCATCCCTGGTCTAAAGTATGTCCCCGTAAGAACCTCGAGTTATGTTCCGGCATTAGTGACCAGTTTCCAGTCTCCCTTAAGAGAGCAGCAGCGCATCTGTAGCACCTTTGGTGTTGCAAATGTCCATAGGCGATGGTAACCGCTTTCCATCAAGTGGGCCGTCTGCTTGTCTGCTGAACTCCTGCAATACAAAAAATAAAAAATTCCAATTGTGACGAAAAAATAATGTCACCAAAAAATGTACCTAATTACAATGTCACAAGGTCCTGCACTGTCACCGACAATATTATATTTCCAGGTGCGCAAGTTCCGCTTGTGCTATGGTTTATACACGAGCTAATCTGAGTGTCATCGTAAAGCATAGTAAATTACGTAAAGTTCGTTTACGACATTCACCAAGTCAGGAATCTAACCCGAGACCTCTCCGTTCCAGTCAGCTAGGCGAGCTAAGGTATAGGGCCACTCAATAAGAGAGATCATCAAAATCACAGGCACATAAAAACACATCCATGGTCCAAATAATGTTTCATCTACATCTCTAATTTTTGTGCTGGGTTGCTATTAAACGATTATATTTAAACTTCTTCTTTCTTGTGTATATACACAAGAAAGAAAGAAAGAAAGAAGGAAAACATATATTATTTTTAGGATATATACAATTGAAACAACACACACACACACACATTTGAATTAATAAGTAAATCACAATAAAAAACAACTAAAAATTAACTAAAAAGTATACATATTTTGTCCTAAAAATTGGGTCAAGCTCAGCAAAAATGTCGATCTGTTAGACCGACGCTAATCTTCCGCTTGAACCTAGACTTTAAAACTATTATATTATTAAGAAATAATTATATTATTCTGGTACTAAAGAGAAATAGTTCAAAAATTTACAAAAACCAACTAGGTATTCGATAGGATACACTTCGGCGATTGTGCCACGGGGTTGCATGAATTAATTCCTCACTCACCATTTTACCATCGGAAAAGCAGACGTACGCAGTCACGCCACCGATATATGGTGAAAATACCAACAAAGTGGACGAAACGTTATGCTTGCACTTTTATCACATGTAACGCCGAAAGGTGGTAGAAAATCTTTGCCGTCATCTGTTTTTCCTGAAAAATACAATCTAGGTGTCTTCAAGTCTGGCTAGACAAGGTATCTTCTACGTAAGCGCGCTCCATCTTAGACTGCATTTCGGCCTGACATCAGGTGCAATATCAATCCAACGCGAACCTATTCAGTATTTAAAAAAAAACTTCATTAACACAACATTGACCACTGAGACGTCCAGTACATAAAATACTCATCGCAAGGCGCCTAGACAGATTAAAAACCAAGGACGCACAAATGTCCATTAGTGGGCGTCTGATGGCTGAAATGATGATGTTAATTAAGGTAAATAAATAAAAAAATAGGCGAACGGGGGCGACATTTTTCAGTCCCCCCCCTCGAAAAAAATTCAAGATCCGGGACCGAATGAGACATATGAACAGAAACTATCTCACTGAATACAATCGAACCCTTTTAGTACTATGCCTGCCAACCAATAAGCAAATTAGATTCAATTTGGTTGTTTCGTCTATAGTCAGCATTACTATCAATTCATATTGGTGATGCGTTATAGGAGAGATGAAGGAAAAAAAGGAACACTCACTTTGCTTGCTGGTTCTCTTCTTTTAACTTGTATTCTTTCGGTCACGGTAATGTATACACTAGCGGTTGCATAGCAATACTGGCATCTTGACAAAAGGCGGAAGCGCAGCGCCATAGATAGTTACCTCGCATTGTCCGTCTCGTTCACGCGTGTGGTGTGGCGGATAGGGAAGAGAGGGAGAGGACAATGGGAGGATATTTACTTTATTTTTATTTTATTTTTTAATTTCGCGGTGTTAATGGCGCCAACACATATGCTTTACTATTTATTGATTGAAATTTGCCATAAACTCCATGTAACAATAAGCAATGTCAAATTTTATATATAGTTAAAAAATGTAAAGTATAGAGTTTCGTCTCTATGTGTAATTTGTCGATTTGATTAACGACGCGTTACGTAACGCGTATTTGTAAGTCATTGGTGAAATAGACCAAAAAGGCAAACGATCAAGTAAAATACGGTCTTATTCATATTGAGTTAGAGTAAGTTTGTAAGCTTCTTTAAAAACCTTTAAGAAACCTACAAACTTATCTAACTCGATATGAATGAGACCGTAAAGCTTCTTTGCCTATGTTTTGATTTGGAACACCCAGTTACATACGAATTTTCCAATTTCGAATCCAAATTTTTTACTAAAAAAAAGTGTGTGTACTTACTACTTATGTAGTAGCAGTAGAAGTTATACTTCTTTGGCGTAACAAGATAAAAATCTTTTCAAAAATTTTATCTTTCGCCTTATACTATATGTTTGTAGAAAAAACGACACTAACAATAGAAAAACTAAAATGTTGACTATAGCTAACTTCAGGGTGTCGGTTTTTCATGTGTTTCGATGTGGACGCGCATCCTAAAAATTTACTCTCATCATTTTTATTTTATTTATACCTATCAGTTCAAATTATTCTATGTACACCGCCTCCCAACGTGTTACTGCTGTTAAGGAGAAGAAGTATATTTCTCTATCTCAAGCTCTTTTTACGAGTTTTGTACAGAAGTATGTTACAGAAGTACTTTCGAAGAATTAATGGAGTTGTAGCAAACAATTACATACTCAGTAAGACGATGAGAAGCTGAGGGTAGTATCCCTGGAGCATAGAATTGCTTGCGAAAATTATTTGATCCAATAGCCTTGTTAATACCAGTAATGAGCATTGACCATTGATACTGTAGATAAAATTGAGTGATCTAGCTAGCACGAGCTTAAAAAGGATAATCATGTACTCAGGAGAGTCATGGGACTCCCAATAAATACTTCGGGTATCTTTACATGTAAACTTCTTCTGTTCGTGTATATATCACTGAAGTCCTCCTAAACGGCTGGACCGATTTTGATCACATTTTTTGTGTGTGTTCAAGTGGGTCTCGGGATGGTTTAGATTTACAATTGGACCTGGTAGGTGGCACTGCAATCGGGTTCTAATTTTTTTTTAGGGCTGAAATATGTCTGCCTGGCCTGTAAGTATTAGGGTTGTAACGGAGGCCTTCTTAACGGAGGCGGATGCGAAGGCGACGGGCTTCACCTTCGCGGATGCGGAGGCGGAGGTGGAAGTGAAATTGGATGTAGAAAAAATAGTAGTTTATGGTTTATACATTACATCGCGTCGGTAAAACTTCGTACGTACGTCTAACGCGTCTAAGCAATTCGGCAGGTTCCTGTAGCGTATCATTCATTTGACAAATGACGTTTGCAAGACCCCCGCCCTACCTCAACCGCGTTCCCGCCGCGCACGCGTTGATTTTTGTTCATTTGCTGCGTACGGCCGGTCGGCTGATTCGTCGCGAGCGTCGCTGCTTGCGTTTGGTTCGTAAATAAACCTCCGTTATGACTCCGCAAAAATTACACGGATGCGGAGCCGGAGGTACGATTTCTTGCGGAACTTCCGCAGTAACGGAGGCGGAAGCGAAGTTCCGTTACAACCCTAGTTAGTATATCTATAAAACGAACTATATATTGCTTGTGTCTAGCGTTCTAAAGTTTTGTTGTCTGGCCTCTGATCAGCTTACGAGTCGATTACGTGTTTTGAGCTCAAATTATCTGAAATTGAGTTCAATTTATTTTTTAATTACACCTTGTGTCAAGGTTCTACTTTAAAGTAGAATAATCGATACGACACGCGAGTGAAACGAGTTCGTTAACTTGATTGATTATTTAATTTGAAAAAACATTAATTATACGAACTATTTAGTGCACTCAGAGTCAGATAATCGCACATTAACCTTGGATAGCGGAGATTAAAGTAGACTAACCTTGAATGTTGGCGAGACGACTGTGGAACTTTTTAGATACCCTCATGTGGCGTGCGCACCGTTAGGAAATGGTAAAATACCGACTTTTGCCTCTGATTACGTTTCCTGCGAAATATATACAGTGTAAACTCTATGTAACGTCTCTCTCTCTCGATTTAACAACTCCCTTAAGCGTCGAAACCATTTGGCTTTTGTTGGTTTAGTATGTCTTCCACACAAACAAAAGCGCAGGGTCGACAGGGAGGAGGGGGGGGGGTTTAGTGAGTATTGAGGTTGCTCGCCCGTGCGGCATCGCTCTGAGTCTTCCACACTCCTCTGTGTCATCCATCGCGGACGGAGCGCAAACAAAGCATACTATTGCTAGCGTTATCGCCCCGATGGATGCGTGCCGTTTCCTAGTGACGGCCCAGAGAGTGCGTAAATCGGTTAAGCATTTTCCCTCGCCTCAAAAAAAAAAAAGTATGACTTCCATACAATGTTACACACTATATAGCATTACACCCAGTCTCAATAAAGACAACAATTAAGTAATAAAAAGTACCTTTTAAATTGTAAAAATTAGTAAAAAAATTCGCATCTGTGTACGTTCTTTTATCGCTTTATCATCCTATCCCGTAATATATTCGACTATTGACCTCATGCAAACCGAAATGCACAATCCCTTGAGTGTCGTTATTTAGAGTTTACACTGTATATATATATATTGGGGCGTTTTTTTTCGTTTTTCTACAATTTTCATTCGATATACTGTAAAAAATCTACCCTTAATGAGTTAAAGTTCAATATCTCAGAAAATATCGTCTAAGCAATTAGGTCTGTGGGACTCCGGCATTCCAGGGAAGATTAAAGTCATCTACATACTCTTTAACTTAAATTCCATTAAATTTATCTAGGTAAAAAAAGCAAGGTTTTTCTGTATTTTTCTTTAAACCCATGATTAATAAGAAACTGTTTTTACGCCTGTTTTTTTCTGTTTAACAGATCTCTGCAATACATTTCAAGGTTGTGCAACCAATCCTTTTTATCGTGTGTAAGATTGTGTTAACAATTATAGATTGCTATCTAATTGTAAATATGTACATAGAAATAATTTGCATGTTTCAAATATTCTCTATACCTTAGTGGTTGGTAGCTCAGTGAATAGTGCACTTGCGTTTTATACATGACATATGATAACATGGGTTCGATTCCTAGAGGTAATTTTCTAACATAATATGAATATTATTACGAGTTACGGGACTCGAATTAAAATGCCGTTGGAATTACTATGGAATTTATTAGAACTATACAAACACGTATAGCACAGGTACAAATATAACTGAACACAACCAGTACAAACGTAATGCACGATTTAATAACTGTCCGTCACTATATAGCTTATCGAATGTATACATGTCTTGCCTCGCTTGCGATTATCGCTTGACTGGCCCTCTGCATAGGGGCATTGCTTTATTCTGCACAAATACAATATGTCTCTCTGTCGCGCAGACTGAATTTCTAAGAATCACACCTGGCTAATGACTACCATAACAGATTACAGTACACAATGGAAAGTTTTTCTAATCACGAATTTAAAACACAAAGTAAACAAAAGAAGACGGTCATAAGAGCGCTTCAAAGTTATGATAAATTTGATTTCTTTGCAGGTTTTTTTTTTTTTTTATTGCGGGAGATCAGCAGACAGGCAGACGGCCCACTTGATGGACAGCGGTTACCATCGCCTATGGACATTTGCAACACCAAAGTTGTTACGAATGCGCTGCTGCTCTCTTTAGGGAGCCTGGAACCTGGTCACTAATGCCGGAACACAACACAAGGTTGTTATGGCGACATACTCTAGACCAGGGGTGGTAGCCATCCAGTCGGCCAAATGCCCTACCACCTGGCTGTGGGTTGTTTTGTCGCCTCTTACGACAGGCCGCCGGGCCGCAGTAAATTGTATTCTTTCTCCGTTCCTGCACGGATAAAAACACAGGTAGCCCAAACGAAAGCATTGGGAAGCAAATACTGCACTTTAATTTGATAGGTTTCTTTCATCCGCTAATCGTTTTTAGACAAAAGTGGCGACTGTGCCATCCGATTCACGTAAACGAGGAACTCCGAACCAATTAGTGGGGTTTGAGTTATATTAGCAAAGTTTAGTCTTGACCCATAAAACGCGACAAAATAGCCAGTTTTCACCCACTTCATCCACCCTCAAATTATTACAACAATTTATTAAACTAACCAAAATTGTTACACACAGTTAAGATTTTCCACCGATAACAGGCCTAAGCGAACTATTTCAATTACAACACAAAATAAGTTAATGAATTGTATAATTTATTCAAACCGAAAGAAGCACGGAACCGGATGTAAGGGGAGGGGGGGGGAGCGTTCTAAATATTGAGAAAATGAGGTTACGTCGTATAAACCTTGGAGAAACATAGTCATTGTAACCTGCAGTTAAATACGTCGATTAATTTTGAGGGACCTTCGATGTTGTACATTCATGAGTTGAGGAACCCACCTGATGGAAAGCGATTACCATCGCCTAGGACATTTGTAACACCAAAAATGCTAGCAATGTGCTGCCGCTTTCTTAACGGAGACTGTAACCCAACTCAAGGTTGTTGTCGCCGCAAACTATAGACAACGAGTGGTAGTAATCCAGAAGGCCATCCTGGATATGGGTTGTTTTGTTGCCTCTTACTACAGGCCACCCGGCCGCAGGATATTGTATTCTCTTTATGTTCCAATTACATCGATATTAGTATGGTTTGTACGGTGCCGATAGCTAAATGTAAAAATTTGGACAAGTGCGTGGCTGCCCAAGAAATGTAAAGGTTTCCGTAGAATTAAAGTCTCAGTCTTGGTCATTTTTCGAAAGAAAGAGGAACCACACAACGCAGGAACGAAGGAAGAATACAATTCCCTACGGCCGGGCAGCCTGTCGTAAGCGGGAATGGAACAACCTATATCCAGGATGGCTACCATCCCTGGTCTAAAGTATGCCGCCATAACAACCTTGAGTTGTGTTCCGGCATCAGCGGCCAGGTTCCAGTTAGGTGTTACAAATGTCCACAGGCGATGGTTACCGCTTTCAATCAGGTAGGCTGTCTGCTGTACTTACACAATAAAGACAAGTACCCCAGGGAATAAAATAAAAAAAGACAATGTGCGTTTCGGGACGCCTGACATAAGTGATAACATGAAGGAATCTAACGTGAGAGAAAGGAAAGCCAGACCGACTGGCGCCGTAACGCGTTACGTAACGAAGCGGTTTACCTTCCCATAAGAAGTTAAAATAATAAAAAATATTCACTACAGTATTGACCATATGTAGCGACCATACCTATTCGTAGCATTTTTGTCGAATGTTATCCATGCGAACTGGTAATTTTGAGAAAAATTGCTGAATGATACAGACTTAGATGACGAATTTTCACTTTTACCGAAATAGCTGTGGAACCTTAAGAAAGGGTTCAAGGATAAAAATTGGAATTCCACCCCTTAAGTTTAATACATATAAAAATGTTGATAACAGAATGATTGATTGTATGAAAATAGAGCGGTTGGGACGCCAAATGGGCCGTTGATGATTGATTGGGCGCACTATGACCCCGTTTTGGCTTGGGTTACCCCCCTTCTCCCCTGAAAAGGGGTACTGTACACACACACACAAACCTAGTGTAACAATTGATGGAAACAAGTGGGGACACAGGGCACAGGGCATGCATAGCGTTGAGTTTCGTAGAGGCTATGAAAGTCTATGCTGGTTTTATAACTTGTCTATGAGACCCTAGAAATTGAACGCCCATTTCAAACGCCAAAATCTTTGGGTATATAGAAAAATGTTGCGTACGTTGAGTCTGTGTGCAATAGATCTAAAAAGGGGTTAAAGGGAGGAGGGGGTTAAAGAGAACCAGCAGAATTGGAAAATGCAACTTTGTGAATATTCAGTCTGTCTGTCTGTTCTATAGCTATGTCTATTAGACCATCACGTGACTACTACTAAACAGATTTAAATGAAACTTTACATATTATAAGTACTTTTAGCATTAGGTATATCCTGCTTATATGCTACAGCTAAGCATCCCTGGTATACAGTATGCAGACAGTCTTGATTTATGTTCCGCAATTAGTGACAAGGTTCCAGTGCTCCCTACGAGCTTGTCAATACATTGATAGTACTTTTTGTAAGCGTCGTCGAAACTTCGCATAATGAATCAATAAACATATATACCGTAATCACAGGAACAGGAACAGGAAAACTAATACCCCTATTCAATCTTTAGATAGCAATACATTCGTTACTGAGATGACATAAAGAATGAGCCCTACCTGGCCCTGTGACTTCCAATCTCCCCTTACAATCACGCCGTTCCTCACAACTTCAACAACTCACTATTACAAAGTCTTTATCATATCAACATTATACATATTTAAATACACGAATGTATGAATTACTGAAGACCGTAGCGCCTGGCGAATGTAGAAAAACTGCGTCTGCCTCGCCTCACGCAACGCTTAAATAATATACTATAAATTACTTGAAACTACCGTCAATTAAATGTTCGCAATTTGAAATTGTAGAACAATTAGTTAATACTTGTTACAAATACCACCAAAATCAAAAAATATAACAGTATCATATTCACTTACTAACGTGGTCATTCACTGCAACAGATCAATAAACATCTGCCTAAAAATAACTATTGTTTCGTCATACCTAACATAATCTATTAAATTATGACATTATTGTACAAGTAATTACTACAACTTCATAACACCTCCTATAAATACATATTAGCTGTCATAAATTTAGGATGTCAAGACTGGCGTTGCAAATGTCCGTAGGCAACCGTAACTACTTTCCATCAGGTGGACCGCAAGCCTGCCTGCTGTATTCTATCAATAAAAAACACACATAGACTTGTTGAAATTATGAGTTTCTAATTTCAATACTTCAAAACCCTAAGACTCCATTGGGTCTATAAGGTCAATGAACCAATATTCTGCTTTGAGAAGGCAATATCGTTAAGTATGCGAACGCTGACAAAGCACAAAAGTAACCTAGAAAGCACGTCTAAAATACTTCGTTTAACTAATAATAGCAGTGTAGTGAAACCAGAACAGAGGGCACTGACCCACGGACAATAACATAAAAGCATGGTGTACCATGAAATATTTATGCGTGCTCTATTTCCCCTACTTCCCCTACATTTGGTTTCTTAGCAGTTTTTGGAACTTTCGTGTATTATTTTGATTGTTATGTCCCACGGTCACGATTGTTGTCTATCCATAATATTATGAAATTGTACAATTGTAGTATTTGGTACCGTACCTTTTTGTGTTTGTTCGGGAATCACGTAAAAACGACTAGGCCAATTTCGATGCGATTTTCGCTGATCGGTAGTAAACTCTTGGACTTAAAATCTACGCTACTTTATATCCCGAGACTTGTACGGGAATTTCCTTGAAAGGAGTTTAAGTCGCCAGGTTGAAAAATGTTGATTCCGATCCGTCATTTTCACTGATCGAAAAAATCTTTATTAAACTAAGTGTTGCTGTGTATGTCTTTAGTGACATTACTTATCTTGAGCTTTTACGGGAATTTACTAAATCCATTACCCTGCTGAAAATAACCATACATTTTATATTTAGCAAAATAACTGTAATCTTTGTTATCTGTCCAACGTGGACAAAGTAACAGTCAAATACTAGTAAGGTTTCTTTGAGAACTCTAAAAAAAGGCTTCAAAGTTACTCTAACTCAATACAGATAAGACCCTTACATACATATTATATAATTGCTTGGCCTTATTGACTGACAGACTGACTGACTGACTGACATATCAACGCACAGGGCCGTGACAATTTGCATGATAATGAAATCTAATATAGAACAAACCCTATAATGTAGATGCGCACTCAGAAAGGATTTTTAAAAATTTAACTAATTAAGAGCGTGAAAAGGGGAAATTAAAGTTTATATGAAAATCTGTAATTTTCAAAAGAGAAACAAATTTAAAATTACCTGATTCTGATTAGCAATAAATATACATTCACGTATAACGGCGTTTTTGGAAATTCTACCCCTAAGATGGTAAAATGGAGCTACATTATAAATATATAAACTATGACTATTATTATTTCTTTAATATTTTCGTAGCGTGAATAATTTATTTTTGAGGTTTTCAAAGACTTGATTCGTTTGGAAATACCAGCCAGCGGCAATTCATTTGACCTTTAAATTAGAAGAGATATTTTTATCTAGATTATTCTAAAATCTATTATATAATACTAATTTAACACATCTTCAAGCAGTTGCTTACTGGCTGCTACTTTCAGAATTAAAAAAAAACACTAAATCACAGCCAGCACTGACCTTTGAAATAGTCATAAAACTGCAAATGATGTTATCCCCAGCCTGTGTCAAGGTTATAAATTCAACACGCGTCGCTCGAAACTAGTTATGGTACCTTACTTCGCCTAATATTTAGTGTATTTATATATTTACTAGCTGTCCCGGCAGACGACGTCCTGCCCGAAAAACTAGGGGTTGATCGTAGAGGGTTGAAAATGTAGGGTTCTATGTATTTTTTAATGCTGTATCATAAAAAAATTATCTAAAAATTAAGAGAAAAAAATGAGGGGCGGACTACCCGGGCGGAGTACCTACGGATTTAGGGGGATGAAAAATAGATGTTGACCGATTCTCAGACCTACCCAATACACAAAATTTCATGAGAATCGGTCAAGCCTTTTCGGAGGAGTTTAACTACAAACACCGCGACACGAGAATTTTATATATTAGATGTAGTACCAGCGACCGCCCTACCATCTCTGGCTGTGGGTTATTTTGTCGCCTCTAACAAGAGGCCGCCCGGCCGCAGGAAATTGTATTCTTTCTCCGTTCCTGCACGGATGATAGTGCGTACATGTCTACATGCATGCATACAACAAGTCAATATTTCGTATTTCAACAATACAAAGGAAACACTTAAGTCTTATACTTTCTAGACTATATTTAAGTGTAAAGAAATCGATGTACTTTTTTGAATTTCTAGACCGTAAACTAGATTTTTTGAAAACATTTCTAAAATAACCCGTTCTGGACTAATAACTGTGTTTCAGACTAGCTATTATGATTCATACTTTCATACTATAGGCTGTAAATTGGTTTCGTCATCTCAGCTTTGGTTGCAACGTCTCGTTCTTTTTATAATGTGATAAGTCGGAAAAATCATTTTTGAAGTGAAACCTCTTTTGAAATTTGTGATTTTAAACTCGATGAAACGATTTTTTTTATATTGTCGTACAAGTAATCGCATTGCTTTTTCACCTGGTGTTCAATTTTTCTCTCTTTATATCTTTTCTTCTTTGTGTAAATTTTTTTTTATTAAGTAAGAAGTAAGTAAGAAAAGCTTCAATAGATATACCGACAGCAGCGCCACCTACCGGGTCCAATTGTGAACCAACTCAGAAACCTCTGGCTCATGCACAACAACTTTGCTAAAGATAATTTCATCGATTGTATCGTTCACGATTCTATAAAGGACATACAGACAAACATTTATATAGAAGAAGATTCAATTCTGCCTGTGTATGTTTATTTATTTATTTATATTAATTCATTAACAAAAACATTTGTGTCTGAAATATACATACATAGTCATAATTACAATTATAAAAAATAAAAATCTAATTTACAATAAACATTCTTAACTTTAAAAAAATATGTCAACCGAAAGGTAATTTATTATTATATTATTATTATTTAAGCACAAAAATAATCGTCAACTGAATAGAAAGCTTGTTTAAGGATGAATGCTTTAACATTACGCTTAAAAGATTGCATTTTATATATATTTAGCTTTAGGTCCGTAGGTAATTTGTTGAAAATTTCAATAGCCTGATACGTCATACTGTGCTTTACAACATTTAAAGATGGCATTATTTTATTTTTTAAATCTTTCCTTCTTGTTGCTTCTCTAATTTCTCTTCTTTTGTCTCAAACTGTGTAATATTTTTTGCGAGATAAGTGAGGGCAACCAGTATATAAAGACATGGGACCGACTGTTACATGTATGTAACTGAAATTGAATAATGTTTGGGGGTATGAAGTCTAAGATTCGCAGAAGGTCGTAAATTTGAGAGGAAGAGATGAATTCAAAGCGTTTTTTGAGATAATACGGGGTTAAAACAACATACTGTACAGGAGTGAAAGAATATGAGTCATAATTAGGGTTATAATTTTAAATAAAAAATCTATAGAATTCTGAAATGAAATAGCGTAATCTGCTCACACCCTGACGTAATTTCGATAGCTTGCCCAGTGTCCCATATTTAGTCAATTAATCTTAAAGTATAAAACAGGGGATTTCCATATAAGAGATATAAATTTAGTAACCATTTATGGCATCTGTCTGCCTAGATTTGGACGTTCGCCAAATGTGTACAGTCTGCCAAACAAATGTTCCAAAAAGCCTGTGTATTCGTAGAAGACATACATATAAAAAAATAAATTTGGGGTGTAAGTGTGTATTTGAAAATAAGTACAAACGTTCATAAACCGCGCGCAGGTTTGCCGATAACTACTTACTATTATTTTATATACTTATGTAAAGTATATACAATAATAAATAATATTGCAACAACTATTTATGTAACTTTATGTATTTTTTTGTCAACCCTATTGACCATCGACGCGTGACATCATCAGGCAATCGGCAAACCTTCTGCGCACGGGTTGTGGGGCGCTGTAGTCCACGGGTAATGTGGTGTAGTGACTCTTGGTCAAATAACGCTGGTTTTATAATACTGGACTGTATGACAAATAAAGATATCTAGATAGGCTTAGATCCTTGCAGTAGAAAAGCAGTAGAGGCTCCACAAACCTTGAGATCCGACCTCTATTCGCTGTGAGTATGTGAAAACGGCTCTAGAGCTTGTTTCACATTTGCATTAGTTAACTTGTGTAAACAGCCTTGCTGATAATTGGGTAAGAAAGTACCGAAGATACCAAATATTAACTATTTGGGCAGAGTTTCCCCTTTATTGTCCAGCCTTTGGTGTGACTATTCACACCACACAGTAAGCAATGCACACCGTCTACACGCCTCACCGCCTTTTTATACCAAAATACTACGAAACTACCCTACCAAATAATAATATTACGACATTGCTATAAACAGCAATTATATCATAGTGTTGCCAGGATCATATTATTATCTATGACGATTGTCTATGTGATATTAATATACTCTATAACTGCTGTGATGGACATCGCGTAACACTTGTGAAAAAGCACCTCGTCTTCGTGTGTTCAATCATCTACTTTGTGCCGATTATCAGTCGCCAGATAAGAGTTATTCATGTAATAAAATATTATATGAAAATATTAAAAATGTCAGTAGCATGAATAAAACAGTTGCATTCACTCAGGTTCAAATTTATTTGACTGATAATTTTATCTGATCATTGAAAAACCGGCCCTTTTGATCGAAACTATTATTTATTACAAGTTCGGCCGTCCTATAAAGCTTTTGGCATCTGTCACACTGATGTTAGTAATTACGTCACTACCGTGAATTGTCTCGATGATGATATTGGAAGTTTCACTTTACCGACTCTATTCAAAGAAAGTGATTTATTATTTTACAAAATATATTTTTGAAAATACGCCTTTAAAAAATACTTATACTACAGTATAATTATGTTTCAACTTTCCGATTATACATAAATCTCCAGGTACGTCACTAATATTCAAGAAAAAAAAGTGTTGACAAACATAACCTTGTCATTATGTTATATTTCTAAAGAGATGAGCTAATTATTTTAATTTGTTTTGAATTATTTTAATAATGTTACAAAGTTAGTTCTTCATGTAACATGTGTCCAGCTATCTTAAAATAATTCAACATGACCTTTACAATATGGCACAAACTTGTCTCGTGTTGCTGTTAATAATTTAACCATTATAAATCAAATTTAATACGACCATGTACGTTTTAAATTGATTCACAATCAATTTATATAAAAGTAAGACATTTTGTGTTTGTGCTCTCTTCACGACGTTAGAAATTACTGTTTCATTTGAAATTTAGGTGTTTTGGCTGGTAATTTACCTTACTATCACTGTCAAAGTTGGGTGGTGTCACCTACCAATGAGAAGGTCAGTTAATGAAAAGTAAGATATATTAACTAGCTCTAAATGAGTTCTTTTTCAAAGTTTGGCAGATTGAGTTTAAAAAATTATTTAATAACAAATAAAATGTTACATTTTAAGAGAAGATGATTTACGCTGCCATTTAGTTTTTTTTCATTGTGTAAAAATATGTTTTATCAATTACTTTACTAAATATATATTACGATCTAGTTCTAGACTGTACAGGCTAATAAGTAATTATACTTTTCTACTAAATAAAGTTTATATAAGAATATGTCACTTTTCTTAATCACTGTCTGTTAGGGCGCATTCACATGTCCTAATCTTGACTTGTGAACTGTTTTTATTTTTCACTATACAGTACACTACACTAACTCAAACGGTCTAGTTCTTTCGAGTCTTCGCACTAGGTTTGTGGTGTCGAGCGGTTGGATACCTTCGACATTTACCTGATAATAAAGCGTCTTTACACGGGCTTTTGCATATTTTTGTCTATCTCTGCCACGACTTCCATTTTCAGGTTCCGATGTAGGACGTCAATCCTTCTGTACTGTCATCGAGAGCCATCTATGTAGTAAAATTTAATCTGTATAATAAAACGTCACTGTCAATAGTGGTTGACAGCAATGACAGGTGACTTACCACCTACCTCCTCGCCCTCTCCTACGATTCGAACACGGAGACATTAACATTGACTAATATTAAGATTAATGTTTAAAATAATAATTAAGAGTTAATACTGCTCTATAATATTAAAATAAAGATAATATTAATAATAAATAAAAGTGTTTCAAAAAATACCACACGACAATACTATCTAGTGATGTAGAATTTAGGAGATGCTGTCAAATTTAAAACAATCAAATTGTGTACCAGTGAGTACAGTTAATACACTAATATGTATTAATCGAGATTTGTAAATTCCCACATAAAATCAAAAGATGAAATGAAATGAAATATTTATTCTTGCATAAATGTAGTTGTATACAGATGTCATTCTTAGAAATACATGGTTCAGTACATTTTACCAGTGTCACTGGTGTGCAAGTAGTATCTTAATCGTCATTATTTAATAGGTTTGTTATTTATTTTATTAAATCTTTACTTTTATCCCATCGAGTCGTATTTATTTATTAATTAATAATATTTATTACCTGTATTAATTACATAGATGTCTGTTTTTTTTTAAATTTATTATTCCTATCTCTGTCAATTATTGAATATCATTAATTAAAATATTATTATTTATTATGTATAGATATTTGTTTCAAATTTGTCGTTTAGGAATTCATTTGTGGAATAATAGGATTTATCTAGTAATAATTTCTTCAGTCTTGTTTTAAAAATATTTAAGATTTGTTAATACTTGTTTTTAATACATTCAGATATAAAATAGTAACTAAAACACAGTCGGTATAATATTTATGCGTCTTAACAAAATCCTCATGCATAAATTATAGTGGTAATGTCAAAAGTGAGACGATTAGTATATAATCGTTTGTTTTGGATGAACTGGGTATTTAATATCTTATAGCAGGCACATAACTTTCCACGAATTGTGACAGGTTCCGTATATGTTCCATAACCTCCAATGTTTTTTTATTTGATTAATGAACTATAAAAGAGAATGAATATGTTTTACGCTCTGAATGTTTTTGTAAAAAGATTAAATCACTAATATTCGCATATGACTTCGTTCATGTTGAAGGGATAAGAAAAATGGTTATAATTAGGTTTAGTTCAGGTTAATTTTTATTTATTAACCTTTTGTATTATATGATAATCAGCGGTCAAACACACACATATTGTATATCTAAACAAGTTACGCCTTATTATGGGTTACATATAACGGACCACTCTGGTTCGGATCCCAGACACTCAGACCATAATATGTAAATATTGGAGACTGTTTTCTAGTGAATTATGCCCTCAAAGGCTAAGCCCACTCAACCACAGAGGCCGTTGCCGTAATTAGCAATTTGTTGCAATGTATTGTGTTTGTTTTAAGATACATTCCCGGTGCCTATATTATCAATAAGATTCTGTTTTGAAATAAACACATAGCTACTTTCATTTTCTAATAATTATTTCAAGCTCTAAATACTCCAAATATGATACAAATCGACTGTATGTGTGTTATTACAACAACGAAAATTAGACAAGTAATATTCGAAATCTTTGATTTATTCGGTTTTGTCATGCGTGTCGATATCGAATGATGAAACCAGTGTTGGGTCATCGTTTGCACATCACTATTCCGATATGTGTTCACGATTTTAATTTATTACAATCGAGTCGAGTGTCTTTTAAATTAATTGATTTAAAACGGATAGTAATAATATATATTGACCTTTGTTATTTTTTAAAACAAAAAAATAAACATGTTGTGGTGCGTTAGTGGCTAAGGTGCCTAGATTTTTAAAAATCTAATCTAGGCGTTTAAATGTGAGAATAGGGATGCGGACAGATGTTGTAATAAATTTTAACATTATTTAGGCATCATTACAAGAATAGGCGATCTTCTTCTTCAAGCGGGCGTGTTCCTCAACTCGACGACAGAAGTAGTGTCTATTATGCGTGCGAGTGCAGCCCAGGTCCTACAGAAAGTTCATCAACTTTTCGCCGTTGCCGAAAACTTCTCGAAGGCTACCTGGGGCGTCCAGATACTTTGCCCTGTATTGGGCCATCCCTCTGCATTCAAGCAAGACATGCGCAGCTCTTTCTTCTGCTTCCAGGCAAGCTTTGCACAGAGAGCCGTCAGTGACACTTATACTGAAAAGATGCCTGTTAAAGTTGCCATTTCCAAGAGCTGCACTAATAACTAGTCTATCAGGGATCAACTGAGTTTTAGAAACATCCTGGAGTAATGCATTAGCATTGCCAACTTGGCAAAAGATTCCTCGAGGTAATCCCAAAACTATTAATCAAGTGCCCTTGTCCTTTGATTAATGTTATTTCTGGACCAACTGTGTGGGCAGACGCAGAAACGATTCCCAATCCAACCGATTGGGACTCGGAACCTCTTGTCACCAGTTAGTCTGTCGCATCATACCTCACCTCGTGCAACACTGTGTCCAATCCTAGAACAGATGTTAAAATAACATAGATAGATATGCATTTAAAAAACTACGAATACAATATTGTGATGGTAAAAACAAAAGGCGGCCTTATTGCTCACAGCAACCTCTTCCGGGCCACCTAACTTAAAGAATATTTATAACTAATATAATAATTTTTTTATCCCTTCAACATGAACGAAGTCATATGCGAATTTTACTGATTTCAAATTTTTGCAAAAACATTCAGAGCGTAAAACAACTAACATTTATAAGATTAATTAAACGAAAGTCGCTTTCACACGATGTTAAAAAAAGTGTGAAACAAATACATTTTTGCTTTTACAATTGCTAATTATATTCTGAACAATTCCCAGGGCTATGCGAAACGTTAGGCTGGGAACACATTGTGGGCCCTAGCGTAGTGTATAATTACGTAAGGTGTTATATCAGGATTATAATATGATTATTGTGGTTATAATATATCATTATAATTAGCATTGTTTTGAAATGTAATTGTTTAACAGCGAGTTTACAAAATATAACGTGGAAAACGTTTTTTTTGTACATTGTAAGAAATTATGGACTAGTTTTGAACAATGGGCGCTTTGGTACGTTACAGTGGTAATACAAATTCGTTAGCTTGTTTATACAGATTCGCGCTACTTTAGATGTTGTAATCGTGGCGCGTTCACACAGTCTATTTTAAGATTCATGTTGAAAATAGTTACATATATACAATACTAGTAATATAATAGTAGCATACACTACTGAGGAAGTTTTCTGTCCTAATGTGGATATTGTTACAATTACCACGTGATAAAGTTGAAAGAAAACAGTGTATTGCAATCTGCACATCGAGATGACCGATGAGTCAAACCCGCCAATCGCCTTAGAAAAGCGTAACAGGTATACTCTATATTCCTCTTTAAAAATGGAAAGTTTGAGCCCAGCACTGGGACGTGTACAGGCTGATATTATTATATTATACAATAGTATGCATATTTATGTGATAAATGGTTTTCTTTATATCGTATTGTTCTGTAATTTGACCTTCAGTTTCGATTATGCTCACCCCAAATACACTCACAAGCTGACCAACTATAATGCCGGCATTTTTTTAATTTAGATTAATACAGACCGGATTCTTGGAGCTCTGTATTGGCTCTTGTTTCTTGTTAAAAATACATAAGACTTTGACAGTTGCAACATTTTCATATAAATGCATTCCTTCTATAATCACTAATGCTGTAATCTATGGGGTATATGAAATGTCATTATACGTCAACTATAATACAGTTTAGCTATATTACCAACCGATAGAGATCGGTATAGTTTTGGTATTCCACAAACAAAATTACCAAACTGTTTATAATCAAATCACGTAAAACACTATGTTAACAAATTACCAACTTGTGTACCAGGTTTTATAACAGTATCAAACGTTTTGTGAATAGGTGATGCATCGAAAGTGATAATACGTTTTAGAAAGTGCAGTGATGTGTGTATGTTAGATCTTTGTTGTGACTTGAAGACAGAAATATGGGGCTACATAAGAACGAGAGGCGGAACAGTAAGTATTATTGTTTACTATTGTTTTTCAAGCGAATTTGCTCACTACTTAAAAACTAAATAAATATACAGACATCTTAGACCCGAATATATTTAAAAGAAAGAAAAAGCTTTATTTGCAAAAATAGCGACGTAATTACATTCCTCATGCACTTTTATACACAGAGCATATTTTGAAAATTTATACGGCGTATTTTCAACAAACAAGGCTTACACTCAGCATATTGCTGTGCCGGAATTGTATCCGACACAACGCTGATTTTCAGTGCGAAACTTCCTTTTGGCGTAAGACGAAAACGACCCGATTTTGTTACTTACTTACTTACTTACTCCGTTGGCTCAGCGACCCAAAGTGGGTCTTGGCCTCCGAAACGAGAGCATGCCACTTTCCTCGATCCTGTGCGGTTTCTCGCCAATTACTGGCTCCTATCTCCGACAGGTCAGCCTCTACTCTGTCCTTCCGTCGATATTTACAACCGACCGGACACCGACATACCGGCTGTCCCAAATATGTTTTCCTCACACTGCGATCCTCTCCCATCCGTTCTACGTGACCGAGCCAGCGGAGTCGGTGAGCTTTTATTTCTCCCATTATGTTAGGCTCGGCCACGAGATTCTCAATTTCGAGGTTACTTCGGACCTTCCAGCTACCATCCTCTCTTTTGGTTGGACCCAGATGTTAATAAAATAATAAATAATAGTAATCATTAATAAAACTGATTCTACTCATGTAATACTCAATAATAATACGTAAAAAAAATAGCTTTACAATCTGCGTTGGTAATTTACAAAGAATAACGATTTCGTCCTCTGCATGAGTGCCGATATCATATCGTGTTTATTGCCCATTAAACGTTCAGATGCCGTTGCGTTGGAACTGTTTTGTACTTCGTATGTGTATCTGCCAAAATTATCCCATTATTCGAGCTACCGGTATACTATGTATATATATACTTATTAAAGAAAGTACACTCGCGGTATGAAAAGTTTCGCCAGTTTTCGAATCGATTCATTTAACGTTCCGCGAGCACAATTTACTACGCACTAGGTTTTGTGGTGTCTGTTGGATCGACTCGGTATTCACATGATGATGCAGCCTCTTCTCGTGGACTTGTGTGTGTTTTTGTGTATCGGCCACGACTCCATTTTCAAATCTCACTGGAGAATGTCAATTCTTATAGTATTGGATCCCGCTATACAAAGACCTTCACCGAGATGCTTATTTGATGAAACCTATTTTATATTTAATTTAATGTGTCAATAAATATATTGCATATGGGTTGCCTAAAAAATTTCAGTCCAGTATATGATTAATTAATAATTAAATATTTTTTTAACACTTCACTGGTTTGTTTATTAAATAAATTCTATAGCAATCGAAAGTATGTAGCCCATAGAATATGCAAATGTTAGGTTTCCTATTCTTTTCCGGTCACAACTCCCGCTATTTTGATCTTGAACATGAAAAGGATTATACCTGGCTACACAAGAGTTGTGACCACAACAAATGCTAATACACCATCATCAAATTAGCACTCGGTGAAGGTCGATGTATAGCGGTATTTTAGCCTATTATGTACACATTGTTTTTCCTTAGACCATTTTCATACATTAATATAATTTAATATGGAAATGATAAACGCTTAATATTGGTCAGTTAAGTTGAATCAAGCTTAACTGAAGTTTATCGTATGATAGTGTATTAAGAAATGCAATTTCATAAGTTATTGAACCGATAGCACTAACTAACAGATAATCTACAGTTAAAAGTATCTTAGAAAACGGGCATTACACAACTTAAGCAACATCTAAAGTTAGATATTATAGTGGGAAATGTTTTACATTATGAATGAATGAAAAAACTTTATTGTTCATGAGGTGGGCACTGAAAATCAGCGCTGTGTCGGGCCTAGGCTCGGCACAGCAAAATGCTGAGTGCCAACCTCATTTTCAGTATGCGGCATACAATTTCTTTATCTGTGTAATTTAATATCTTAGTAGTGTTTTGTGTTCTGTGTCGATATTGAAAATAAATATTTTTCTTTCTTCTTCTTTCTTTCTGTTCACCAAAAATTAAAACTAAGTGCAGTACATGTTGAACAACGGGCGGCCTTATCGCTTAAAGCGATCTCTTCCAGGCAACCCCTATATTAGTAGTTTATAGACACAAAGTAACAAAAATTTTATCAAAAAATTTTTTTGTGTAGTAAGCAAATACTAATGACTAATAATATTTCTCCTGAACAGGACGGAGTGGAATATTCTCGTTTCGGAGGCCAAGACTCACTTTGGGTCGGTGAGCCGCAGCAGTTAGTTAGTTAGTTAATAATGTTTCTCAATAATTTATTCTAGAATAGAAAATTACAGTTATTATTTTTAGCTTGGTTTCAGCAGACAGGCATATGGCCCACCTGGTAAAAACGGCTACCATCGCCTATGGACATTTGTAACACCAAAAACATCACAAATACGCTGTTGCTCTCTAAAGGGAAACTGGAACTTGGCCACTAATACCGGAACAAAACTCAAAGTTACGGCGGCATACTCCAGACCAGGTGTGGTAACCCAGACGGGGAAACACCCTACCACCTGGCTGTGGGTGGTTTTGTCGCCTCTTACCACAGGCCGCCCGGCCGCGGGAAAATGTATTTGTTCTCCGGCCTGCACAATAAAATCAAACACAATATTTCCACATACATATATATTTTTTACGTAAATTGCCTCGGTTATAGACGGTGAGCCAAATATGTAAACTTGGAAAGATAATCAGAATGAGTCACACGAAATAAACCGCATTCATACTGTAATTTTGTTAAATTATACCCATGGGAGTAGACGATGAATACGATGAGTTTAGTGACTCATGTATTATACTCAATAAAAATTGTGGAACTGATTGCTAGTTTTTGTAGTTGAGATTATTTGGTTATAGGGCTCCTTAGCTATTTTAACATGCATTAAAAAATACACCTTAGCACAAAATAAAAAAATTGGCAAAAAACAAACAAACAAACTTTAAATAACTAAAAAGTAAAAAATATATTATCCGTGCAGGAACCGAGAAAGAACCAAATTTCCTGCGGCCGGGCGGCCTGTCGTAAGAGGCGACAAAACAACCTACAGCCAGGTAGGGATTGCCTGGATGGCTGCCATTACCCCTGGGCTAGAGTATGCTGCCAGGTTCCAGTCTCCCTTCAGAGAGCAGTAGCGCATTTGTAGCACCTTTGGTGTTACAAATGTCCCTAGGCGATGGTAACCGCTTTCCGTCAAGTGGACTCTCTGCCTGTCTGCTGAACTCCTGCAATAAAAAATAAAAATTGGCCAACAATGGCCGCCGTACAATATCACTGAGGCTAGATTTTTTTCAATATACACATAAAGAGTTCTTGTAAATATAATACATAAACAAAACACTTGCGTAACGTAAAACAAAATGATGATTTTCCCCGCATTTCACATTTTAACGTTGAGCCGTGAAAGTTTAAATCAATTATTTCTTCGCAGCTTTATCAAGATTCAGTATGTCATGCTCGTAAATATTGTTTCTGACACCTTAACGCAAAAGTCATGTATGTGTTTATATGTAGGTACTTATTTTTATAACATACTCAACGATGTAATGTTTATGTGAAATTTTTGTTCCTTTACTTTAGTGTTTCGATATATGTGTATGTCTATCAGTGCAGGAACGGAGAAAGAGTACAATTTCTTGCGGTCGGGCGGCCTGTTGTAAAAGGCGATTAAACAACCCACACCCACACAGGTAGGGCATTTGCCCGGCTGGATGGCTATTACCCCTGGTCTAAAGTATGTCGCCATAACAACCTTGAGATGTGTTCCGGCATTAGTGACCAGGTTCCAGTCTCCCTTAAGAGAGCAGCAACGCATTTGTAGCACCTTTGCTCTTGCAATTGTCCATAGGCGATGGTAACTACTTTCCATTAAGTGGGATGTCTGCCTGTATGCTGAAGTTCTGAAATAAAATTTAAAAAATGCTCTCACTGACACTCTCTGACAGCAAGTAAGAAAGACTTATTTTTTTACTTTGTGTTTAAAATTTGTAATTAACAAAAACATTCTATTGTTATTGTACTTGGTTTATGGCAGTCTTTGGGAGGTGTGTCGAACTGATTCTTAGAAATTATTGTTTTGCGTCGAGGCATATTGTATATTGGACAGAATAAAAGAAATGCCCGAATGGAGGGGAGAGGCAGTCAGAGGATTACGATACGAGCAAGACGTAAATTCGATGAGCGATATAGTGACGGACCTTGCGCGTGTTATTGAATTGTGCAGTTTGTACTACTTGCGTCCAGTTATATTTGTACCTGTGTCATACGTGTTTATATAGTTCTAATAAATTCTATAGTAATTCCAACGGCATTTTAATTCGAGTACCGCACTTGTAACAGTATTATACGAGTCCTTGAGATAAGAAAGCTTGAGATTAATGGCGAGTATACTAACACTGAAATACTTAATATAGATTAAGGCAGTAAATAATTCCTTTTTCAATAAGCTCCCCGAAACACTGAAAACAAACCCCCCTACTTAATAATCCAACCAGATAACCAATAATTAGAGGTGGGCAACTTTTCTTTTAAGTTAAAAGCATTCGTAGGTACGTCTGAAGGTCGCCGGAAAATCAATAGGGACGCAGACGGCGTTCGCCTTTGCACGGTGTTGCCAGGTGACACGATTTCTATTGTATCTCGGTGTTTATTGACAAGTTCCATACTGCTTTTTTAAATTCTGAATGAATAACACCATTTTTATGTAAGTAATTGTATAGTGTTATTTTACTTTCCGTATTCCATTCATCTATTTTCTTTCATACAAATAATGGAAAAAATTGGGTATGGTTGCTGGTAGCCACTGCTGTTATTGCTGTAAAAGAAATCTCCGGATTTTAATAGTTGGAATTATATTTTGAGGTAACTTTTATACAGAGTATTATAGAGATTATTTTTTTTTGTAGTTCCAAACAATGTTATCAAAAGAAAAATTTGAATATATATATTTGTTTGTCTGTTTATTTGTGTCTCTGAAAAACTACTGGACCGATTTCGATGCGGTTTTCGCTGGTCGACAGCAAATCTTTAAACTTTGATCTGCGCTACTTTATGTCCAGGGAATCTTGCGAATGGTTTTAAAATGACCAAATAAAAAAAACGAATACGTATGTCATTTTTTTACTGATGAAATTTTATCTAATATATAAAATTCTCGTGTCACAGTTTTCGTTGCCATACTCCTCCGAAACGGCTTGACCGATTTTGATGAAATTTTTTGTGCTTATCCGGTATCTATGAGAATCGGCCAACATCTATTTTTCATCCCCCTAAATGTTAGGGGTAGTCCACCCTTAAATTTTTTTATTTATTTTTTAGACAAAATTTTTAATTTCTATTTTTTTATGATACAACATACAAAAATACATACAACCCTAGATTTTCAACCCTCTACGATCAACCCCTATTTTTTACCGGGCAGGACGACGTCTGCCGGGACAGCTAGTGTAATATAAAAATGTGTGATATTTTTTATCCCGGCAATCTAGGGGGAATTTTCCCGGGAGCCGTTTGTAATTGTTTGGGTGCAAAATATTAGCTTATTCTGACACAGTTTTCGCTAAAACGATAGCTTACATTATTTTTATAATGCTGCAATATTCTGTGTCCCGGGAATCCCGCGGAAATTTGAAATCAAGCATGGACGAAGTTGCAGGCATAATCTAGTTACCAATAATGCCATAATTAACGAGACTATATGAAACTATGTTAATAATTGTAGTTATTAGTGGCAATTGCTTATTTTTTGGAAATTAAATTAATGGACTGTATGATTATTATTATTGAACTATTTACATGAATCAACATAGAAAGAAGAGTAAATTTGGGGAATAGTGTGAATGGAGCGTTAGGTAAACTTCTAGGTGCTAAGAACCTCAGCCAGAAGGCCCAGCTTACCATACACAACGCGGTTCTGGTACCTACGCTCACGTATGGAAGCGAGAGTTGGGTATGGAATAGAGAGCATGAAAGTAGAGTAAATGCGGTCGAGATGCGAGCACTGCGCAAAATCTGCGGAGTGACGCTCGCGGACCGCGTTCGTAATACCGAAGTAAGAAAGAGAGTGTCGGGGTGAAGGTAAGGAAAGGAATGCTCCGGTGGTTCGGGCATGTGGAAAGAATGTATGATGAAAGAATGACTAAACAGATATACAATGCAAAAGTGGATGGATGCAGAAGTCGCGGAAGGCCACGACACACCTTCCATGATCAAATTGATCATGTGTTAGCAGAAGGTGATGTTAGGAGCCTTAAGAACAGACGAGCGTGCATGACAAGAGCTATGAGTGTCAAAGAAGCAAGGGAGGTGTGTAAGAATGGGCCTGTGTGGCGCTCTGTTGTTCGTGCCTACCCCGCAAGGGACCTGGCGTGAAGTTATGTATGTATGTATGTACATGAATCAAAATATGCATAGAAAAAGTGCACGAGAGAGTCGAATGATGTAAGAGTAGTGAGTCACAAGTAGCAAGTAGTTTTGTAACACGCTTTTATTAGCTTCACCTGTATGTATGTAAGTATGTAACCGACCCCTTTGAGATCGATTTTGTCCTACTTTGAACGATCAGATTTAATTCAAACTTTGCACACCTGTCAAAGGTCGATAACAATGCAATAATATAGTACCATGGAGCTGATCTGATGATGTGGTCGGAAGGTGGCCATAGGAACTCCTGTACTAAACAAGATAGACCCGTCGTGTTTGGGCTCGTTTTACTTGTCTTGGCTAGCACTCTGCTACATGATATGCAGGATCTCAAAAGCTTGTATTTAAAAACATTAAAAAAATATCAACTAAAACATGAAAAATAAATATTAGTTAATTTTTTTAAAAAAAAACACGCTTTCATAAAAAACCCAACTGAAAAACAGAAAATAAAATTTAGTAAATTTGAATTCTGATGAATGGAGTCTTAAAAAAAAGCGTGGGGTGTATTCAAAGCGCTTTTTCTTCTTCTTTAATATCTTAAAAAGCGCTTTGAATACACCCCACGCTTTTTTTAAGACCCCATTCATCAGAAACCAAATTTATTAAATTTTATTTTCTGTTTTTCAGTTGGATTTTTTATCAAAACGTGTTTTTATAGTTTTTTTTAACTAATATTTTCAGTTTCCGTTCGTTCTTATATCCCGCGTACCGTCCGACGTCTAGCTGCTAATTGCGCGAGCTATTGGCGTCGGCGGTATGCGGGACGCGGAGAGGTGTGCTCTGGCGGGCGGGTAAGGGGGACGCTCTCTATCTACAACAATAGTTGTGAAAATAAGTAGCTGTATTTTTACGAGAACCTTGTTCCGGCAAACATTCGCTGTTTAAAGATAGTCAAAGACAAAAGATGGCGCCACTTGAGATACCGAGTTGGTTTTGGCTAGTGTTTGTTGGGAACGATTATTAGACCGCAATCTATTTAGCCAATAAAGCTTAAAATGAAGTTTAAAGTCGATGAGTGGAAGTGTGTTTAGATTTGGCAAGTGTAATAAAGTGCTGTCTTCCTATATTGTAATTTCTTAAGCTCTGGTACTATTAATATACAAAACATTTTCCAGACGCTTGCGTGATATCAGGACAATACAAACGCTTACAAGTTAAAATGTCTGTGACATAGATAAACGGACAGACGTACGGACATGAAATATTTATTTGGGCCCCGTTTTGGCCAAATGGCTACGCGAACCTCAAAGGCGTACATACTTTCCTCGAAATACTGTATATACAATATCCATTCGAAAGAAATGAATTCTTAGCGTCACGAGACACAGTGTTATTGTACCTATACCGCGATACTAGTGTTGCCTGATCTATTTATAGAATATTATTCAAAGTTTAGTTTATTAAGACGAAGTCACGGGCGCAGCTTTTAAAATAAGTGTTATTTGCTTAGCTCGGGAACATAAGTATGTGTATTTGCCGAAAAAAAAAAGGTATAGAGTGGTAGATATTTTCAGATAAAATATGGTTCCCTGATCACTGTCGGTGGGAAGGGTATTTAAAATGTTCGCTGCATTTGCATTTGTTCGATCCCATACTAACAGGCGGGTTAGAATCGCTTAGCCTTCGAAGAGACTTTGCGTCTCTCTGCGTATTCTACCGCCTGTACAACGGAGAGTGTTCCGAGGAACTGTTTGATCTGGTGCCAACGCCTCATTTTTACCACCGCACCGCTCGCCAACGACGGGATGTTCACCCTCATTTCCTTGAGCTCCCACGCTCAACTACGCAACGGTTCTCTAGAACATTTATTCCGCGTACAACAATGATCTGAGGTAATGTCAGGACAGGAGCTTTAAGAGCAGGCGAGCGTGCATGACAAGAACTATGAATGTCAAAGAAGCAAGTGAGGTGTGTAAGAATAAGCCTAAATGGCGCTCTGTTGTTCGTGCCTACCCCGCAAGGGACCTGGCGTGAAGTTATGTATGTATGTATGTAACAATGATCTGGAGGGAACTTCCCGCCGCGGTTTTCCCTTTGCGCTATGACATGGGGTTCTTTAAGAAGGGCGTTATAAAATATCTTAGAGGTCGGCAACGCGTTGGCGACACCCCTGGTGTTGCAAACGTCCATAGGCGACGTTAACCACTTTTCATCAGGTGGGCCGTCTGCCTGTTTGTCTACTTAAGGCAATAAAAAAAAATTGCACGTTGTATGGCAACACTAATGCGTTGCCTAAACTATAGGACAGTTGAGTTATGCGAGGCTTATTAATTTGTTTATTCCAAGCTCGATTCCAGCGCCACTTACCGATTCCAATTGTGGATATAAACCATCTGGGATGCACTCAAACACACAAAAACAAAATCACCAAAGTCGGTCCAGGTGGTTAGGAGGATTCTAGAACCCGATTTCAGCGCCACCTACCGGTTCCAACTGAATAAAAATTCCTATATACGTCTCCTGGTTCTAAGCTACCTCCCCACCAATTTTCAGCCAAATCGGTACACACGTTCTTGAGTTATAAATAGTGTAACTAACACGACTCTCTTTAATATATATAGATATATTTTTCTTTATTTTCTTTCATATTTTATTACGTAATACATAAGAATATACACGTATTAAAAATATAAAAGGTCGACATCCACCGCCAGACGGGCCTAACGGCTACCGGCCTGTGGCTAAGGCTAGACACAGGAACGTTCTCACAATATAGGCCGTGCTCAGGAGAACCGCCTTTTGTATCAGGCTTACTTACTCCGTTGGCTCAGCGAAGCAAAGTGGGTCTTGGCCTCCGAAACGAGAGCATACCACACTATCCTGTGCGGTTTCTTGCCAATTAATGGCTCCTAGCTCCGACAGGTCAACCTCTACTCAGTCCTTCCTGCGATATT
This sequence comes from Dendrolimus punctatus, assembly GCA_012273795.1. Taxonomy (NCBI): domain Eukaryota; kingdom Metazoa; phylum Arthropoda; class Insecta; order Lepidoptera; family Lasiocampidae; genus Dendrolimus; species Dendrolimus punctatus. Next base: position 13,818,240 of record CM022546.1, on the reverse strand, counting down.
TGGGACGGCCGACAGGACGCCCACCTACCGGCCGTCCCAAATATGCTTTCCTCACGCTGCGATCCTCTCCCATCCGTTACGTGACCGAGCCAGCGGAGGCGGTGAGCTTTTATTTCTCCTATTATGTTTGGCTCGGCCACGAGATTCTCAATTTCGAGGTTGCTTCGGACCGCCCAGCTACCACCCTCTCTCTTTGTTGGGCCCAGAATCTTACAGAGAACCTTCCTTTTCGCTTCTGTATCAGGCTCTTTACCCATTTACCTCTCTGTGTCGATCGAGGCTCTTCGCTACTCGTTGACACCATATACCACATGTCGGTAATCTCGTGAGCGAAGTCTAGGTATTTCACAATTCATTAACTTGTCATTATTACCTGGTGGAAAGACCACCAGCCAGTACCAAGCGCTTCGCTTCATCTTTTCTAATGCGCACTGCCGAAGAGTGGAATAATTTGCCGGAGTCGGTTTTTCCTGACAAATACAATCTTGAAGACTTCAAGTCACGAGTGAATAGGTATTTTCTAGGTAAGCGTGCTCCACCCTAGGCTACGTCATCACTCAACATCAGGTGACACAGTGGTCAAACGTAAACCTATACTATAAAAAAATTAACAATGTTTACAAACAAAGAAATGAATGATTCACTCATACATACAACCGTGCCGGCCTGTCCGCGATGTATGTAAAGAATGTGACATTCACATTTCACAGACCGCGTCCGCAGCGCCATTAGCAATGGCCGTGGGCTGTGAACTTGATATTAATTACAGTGTCATTAGTTTCACACGAATCTGTATCGTCGTAGAATAGTATAGAATATACTTTATTACTCACAATATATACAAAATAAATTCGTACATACAATCGTAATCAGACAACCTTTGGATGGACAGAAACTCGGTATGGATGGGGGCTAGGTATGCAATAGATATAACATACTAATATATACGTAAATATAAAGGAAAATGTTACATAAATGACAATATAACACGTCTAATATCACAGCGTACTCTTCAGACCCACAATGGATAGCTAAAAAGTAATATAATATGTAATTTGTAATATTTTTGACTTCTCTTATCTCTTGTACCCAACCCAAAACCGCACTTTCATTATTGGACCGCATCGGCCAGCCGCAGACGTTACGGTTACCGCTCTATATACCACTTCCGCTACCAAATGAGGGTGTTATTCGCCTTATGCTGCTTACATGTATTACATGTGAACCATAAAATAACATACTGTCATCTCATGTTTTTACTAACAATGTTTTTAAGCAAATAAATTATTTGATTTGATTTAATTTGACAGGGCCAGCTAATGTCAACGAGTGTTTCGTTGGCTCAATTTTTTTATGGCTGGAGAACAGGCGTAATTGATGGAAATTGGCTACCGTCACTTATGGACATTTGTACTGGTGTTACAAATGTGCTGCCAGCTTCTAAGGGGGTGCTGAAATATGGATGCTGATGGGGTATTTGACAGTGAAATCCTTCATTTTGTATGGGTTTACTGCGTTGTGACGTCGCAATTCAAACTAGTCAAATAGCTTAATATTATTATTTTAAAAGTAATTTTATTTATATGATAAAATGTGAGTTGTTTCGTCGCTTCTTATTACAGACCGCCCGGTCGCAGGAATTGGCATTCTTTCGCCGTTCCTGTATGAACGAACATTTATGGATTATACTGATAGCATACATTACATGTCTGTAGATTGAGTGGGTTATAGTCTGTTTTTGTGAATTAGTTGATTTTCAACTTAATTACTATTTGTATGTCTGAAAGGGAAAAACATGTGAAACATAAAGTAACATATTCTCATCTAATGTTTTTACGAACCATGTTTCTAAACAAATACAGATTTGATTTGGTTAATTTGTGCGTTTCATCAAACGAGCGAATAGTTTAATCTAGTGGTTTTTTTAAAATTTCCTCAATGGTGCAATTCCTACCCTTTCCTTATTATTTTTGATTTAATCATTTGGTCCTTCGAGCCGGATCTGAACCAGCGACCTATGGATTCGATTTGGTTTGGCTCGATGGACCAAATGATCAAAGGATCCAAATCAAACCTATTAAGGAAGGGTAAAAATAGCACTGTGAGAGATGTTTTATTAATATATTAAATTTACACTGTTACATTTGTAGAAATTTTTTATGTGACAAAAGTCAAATTTCAATTGTTTGTTGGTCTTGCCAACACTCAATACACAGTATATTAAAAAAATTATTGTAGTTATATTCAAGTAAAGACATAGATATATTTAAATATAGTCTTTAATGATTAAAACAACTGTATGTTCAATATTTTTGTAATACTGGTATTTATGCGCTTATATGAAGATTGCAATCCAGATTTTTCTTCATATTTTAGTTGTATGGATTTATGACTGTAATGGGTTTGTCTATCGATAAATAAAAATGGAAGAATAATACCGCCCAGTGGTTGATTGTTGGCGAACACAAACGAACGATTGTTTACCTTCGTCAAGCATATGTGTAGGCGGCCCTATGTCGAACCTCGCTAAATATTTGATAGTTCCGGAACAAAGCCGTAGGTTTTTATGACGTATTTTGGAAACGTAATAGGCTGTAAGCAAGCTATTATTATCGACTATGGATGTTAATGTATTAAGAGCATATCGATATCTGTAATCTCAATAAGGGATGAAATAAAACTATTTTTAGGGTACACCTTTTGCCACAATTATTAATAATCCTTGTGAAAATATTATTATTAGTGGTCGCCCGCGGTCGAAATTCGACCATAATAATTAATTTAAATTATAAGTCTGAATATTATTAAGGTTCTGTTGTCAATATCATAGATTTGGCCGAGGCTACGCTGTTAGTTTGACTTTTACAAAAAACAAAAGAGTATATACGCCTATGTATGTCAAATACATAATTAGTAGTAGGTAATTAGTAGGTAGTGTGTGTAATGTTTTTTCATTGATTTAATGTATTTTTTATTCACATTTAAAAAAAAGATTAGTTTTCCTAACTTTTTCTCTATATGAAATATAAGTGTGCGAAATTTCATACTCCTCCGTCGGCGCAATGTTTGTAAAAAGTTTTTGCTGTGTTTTGTTTCCCGTATTAATATATAGACTCTGATGAATCCGAAACGTTTGGATATCTCCTATGTTAACATAAATCTGTACGTTCGGATACGACAAATAATTAACGAGTTTTTATAGGGAGATATACGTTTCCAAAATCGTAAAATTTGTTTGCGTATGTATGTGGTTGAATCCCTTTTAACTAAGATAATTTTGTAAGAGAGCTTAAAAATTCTTCTAAAGAAAATTTATTGAGCAGTTTTTGAAATATGAGTTTTTGAAGTGAAACTTGTTTAGAATCGTTGTGATTCGAAACTCGGTGAAACAAAGTGACACTAAAAGAGATAAACACATACATTTATAAGACTAAGCGTGCGAGAGAATGAGATAGAGTACATTATATTTCATAATTTAAACACTAGGTATGCTCATACAGACAGAGTTGGGAATGTTTTGAAGTTTTTCGTTAATACCTCTATATATATATATATATATATAATATAATAATGTCAGCCCATAAATGTCCCACTGCTGGGCTCGGGCCTCCCATTATAGGGCAACGGACAGTATACCCGCCACGCTTGTCCAAGGCGGCTTGGCAGGTTTGACACATCGGTTATCTCGATGTGCAGGTTGCATCACAATGTTTTCCTTCACGTGGTAATTGTAACAATATACACATTTGATCAGAAAGCTGACTAAGAGGTGCATGCGTTCCGGTCAGGATCGAACCCGTGCCCTTTGATTTAGGGGCGCGTGCGCTAACCATTACGCTACCACGACTTAATACCTCTAATTGTGTTTTAAAGCTTACATATAAATAACAAAATTCCTTATCCGTGCAGGAACGGAGAAAGTACAATTTTCTGCGTTGGGGCGGCCTGTGGTAAGAAGCGAAAAAACAACTAACAGCCAGGTGGTAGGGTATTTGTCCGGCTGGATGGCTACCACCCCTGGTCTAGAGTAATTCGCCATAACAACCTTTAGTTGTGTTCCGGCATTAGTGACCAGATTACAGTCTACCTTACGAGAGCAGCAGCGCATTTGTAGCACCTTTGGTGTTGCAAATGTCCACAAGCGATGGTAACCGCTTTCCATCGAGTCTGTCAAACTAATAAAATAAAATTTAAAAACGATATTGTTACGACCGACAAAGACACCTGCAGTTTAATACCTTTTCGGCATTATGACTACCTGGTGTTTAAAATTTGTAATTAGAAAAACAGCCTATTGTGTATTGTAATCCTTTATGGTAAGCATTAGCCAGGTGAGATTCTTAGAAATTATTGGTACCCGGTCGAGTATTGTGTCGAGATATATGGTGTAACTTAATATAAAGGAATGCCCGAACGGAGGGGTGAGGCAGTCAAGCGATAACCACGAACAAGGCAAGACTTGTGTACATTCGATAAGCTATATAATGCCGGACTTTGCGCGTGTTATTGAATCGTGCAATATGTTTGTACTGGTTGCGTCCATTTGTCCTGTGTTATACGTGTTTGTATAGTTCTAATAAATTCTATAGTAATTCCAACGGCATTTTAATTCAAGTCCCGTAACAATATAATATATAAAACGTGACGTCATGAAACATAATCCGTTCCACCCCTTACCACACTGTGTTTCACTTCTACTGCGTGTAAACTACACACACAACTATTTTTTTTATCGCGATTTTCTCATCACTTAGACCACAGGCGTATCGGGACACGTGACAGGGTTGTCGGTACGCTGTAATCGTTAGTGTTTATCTGCAATGTCGTTACGGGGCTTTACGTACCCATTCCTCGCTATTGTGCACTCTGGATCGGACTATTTCGTATCGGATATTGGTTTCACACCTTTCTTTTGTAATATATTTATTTATCAGAGATCAAACAGCTATACACAAAATACATTAAGAAATCGAGGCTTTTTACATTCTTTTATTTTTAAATTTTATTGCAGAGTTCTGCACACAGGCAGACGGCCCACCTGATGGAAAGCGGTTACCATCGCCTATAGACATTTGTAACACCAAAGGTGCTAAGAATGTGCTGCTGCTCTCTTGAGGGACACTGGAACCTGGCCACTGATGCCAGAATACAACTCAAGATTGTTATGACGGCATATTTTAGACCAGGGGTGGTAGCGATGCAGTCGGGCAAATGGCCTACCACCTGGCTGTGGGTTGTTTTGCCGCCTTTGACGACAGGCCGCCCGGCCGCAGAAAATTGTATACTTTCTCCGTTCCTGCTCGAATGTAGCAGTACATAAGCCAATAATGGATCTTAATTTACAAGTCAAATTGAAATAAAGAGAATTATTACAATTTAAAGAAAAATGTTAAAATTTAAAGCAAAAATTATTATTATTACATGCCGTCAAATAAATTATTCCTGCGAACGGCCAACAAAGTAAAAAACAATAACAATAAGAAAAAATTAAACACAAAGTAAACAAAAGAATTCCAAATGCGGGAAGGGTAATAAACCACATGCGCATTTCTTTGTCGGTATGTAACATTACAATAAAATGGAACAGGCGTTAAGATAATGTCATCTTCCAAAATATCATCATAGAAATAACTTTATTACTTTTACAACAGCAATTAATCCGTTATTTGTGTCATATTCATTGTATATACGCATGACGTCATAAATATGTACGCACGCGCATCGACGAGGTTTTCTGAGATGATAAAAAGTGTCTCAGTCGGCTTGTTTTTCATCTACCCCATTTTCAAAACCTTGTCCTGAAACGGACTGAAAGTATTGTAATTTGTTACAAGGTAGTCTGCAATAGTTCGCAACATTACGGCTTCGGATTTTGTTACAGAAGGATGACCAACAAGTGCTAACGCTATAGTTACATATTAATAAGTGACAACGGAATCCAAATAACACTTCTTGTTTGCTCTGTGCGTAATAATAACACTGACATGTTTATCTGCTGCATACAAGGCCTGATTATTATTAGGTAAGAAGTGAATTAACTTCTGGAACTGGTTATACGACGGTGGTCTGAAAAATTTCCGACCTAACAAATTGTGCGGTGTAACCGCGCAGGTTAGTTGCGACTTCCGCGGACGAGTCGAGTCAGTTCATGATAGCGATGGGCGTTTTCGTTAAATTTTGTCATCCGATGCGCATCGTTAATTGTAAACCGCATCCGATGCCGGCATCGTTATTTCTGGCATCGATACGATTTGCCAAAATTAGTTGCCGGCTAAAGTATCTGCAACTCTGCGTATGACATTGGATGCCTGTTGTCTAGTAGTTATGTAAATTATTTAGATACGATATTCAACATTACGACTTCTACTGGTATATTGTTTTAAAATTGTGGAAGTTAAAAATAAAGTAAATAAAAAAAAATAATAAGTTAATTAATATTAGTCTTTATTTTTAACAAAATTAGAGTTTACATTAAGAAAAACCAATTTTTCTAATTTGGAACTTGTAAGACGAGTTCTTCGTTCATTCAAAATATGGCTTTGGAGAATATCTGTTCGCATGGCACAGAAGTTATAATAACACTGCACCTCGAACGGTATATTTCTGCCAACGCCGAGTATATTTTGGAATGACGAAGCCACCATTCAGTGGGATTGTTAAAAAATACATGAGATACTTTAAAAAATAAATAAGTACCTATATTATTATAAAATTTTCTAACAGTTACGCTCGCTCCTAGTGTTGTATTACGTTGATTGTTTGCCTTGCACAACCACCGATCGTACCGAGAGCACCCGAGAGTTAGCGAGCGAGCGATACGTCGAGTCTTCGGTTTGTCATCGTTGCGTTTTCCGTGGCGTGGTCAACGGTGCCTCTCACTCGCTCGCATTCGGTGAAGTTCGCATCGGATATTGCGGGCATCCGTTTTTCAATATATCGGCATCGGATGCCGGCATCGTCTACTGGCATCGTTGCTCGAAAACGTTTTTACAAAAACGACCATCTCTAGTTCACGACCAACACGCGCTGATGACACTCGTGTCATTTTGAACTCAAATAAACTCGTTTTGTATCAAGTTATCTTTCATTTATTACGGTGTTGGGATTCACCCAACATCTTATGGTCCTTCGAGCCGGATAAAGCCAACACAAATATACAAGACATTTTTTCATTTACTCTATTCTACACACTTCTCCCAGCGAAGTCCTACCTCTGTAACCTGTCCAAATAGCACTCGGCGTTATTCTCTGCAAAATAATTGTTCACGAAGGTGATTGGCCTCTTCGTCTGACGAAAATCTTTGTCCTCCGAATGCAATTTTTAGATGAGGGAACAAAAAGAAGTCGCTTGGGGCTAGATCTAGCGATTAAGGCAGATGGTGAAGCAGTTCACTAGCTTATATTTACTAGTGCTGCTATCTTCATGTTGAAGTCGGAAACTTTCAGACGACCCTCGTATAGGAGAATATAGAAGTGACTTAGGCTACTTTTTTAAGGTTCGTTACTCGAAGTCGCGAGCACAGCTAATAATAGATAATATGAAGGCACTATGGTCGCGTCTTTTGGTGCCGCCGTTGAAATTCACTATTAAATATATTGTCTTCGTGACAACGCGAACGAAGTTTTTCTGTGACGGCCACTCAAATATAAAATGACAGAAGCCTGTCCAATAGTAATAATACAGTTCAATGAACAACATTAACTCAAAACACTAACTGGATTTTTTTTCCTTTTGTTACAGAGAATGGTCTTCTGTCCTATGAAAATCCGAACTACCACTTGGATCCGTCCCGTTTGGAGTCAGCCCTATACACAGACCTGTACGACATGCACGACGAGAAGAACACACCTGATGATTACGACAACTACTTGGACAACAGAAGGTATGCATTCAAATATTTTTTTAAATATTCAAGCAAAATGGAGATATTTTTTATTGCACGAGTTCAGCAAACAGGCAGACCTGATGGAAAGTGGTTAGTGGCCTATAGACATTTAGAACACCAGAGCTGGTATCAATGTGCTAACGCTCTCTAAAGGTTGCCTGGAACCTGGCCACCAATGTCGGAACACAAGTCAAGATTTTTATGGCGGCATACTGTAAACCAGGGGTGGTAGCCATCTAGACGGGCAGATATCCAACCACCTGGCTGTATCTTATGGCAATGGCTGCTGGAAATTGTATTCTTTCTCCAAGACCAAATCTAAATAGATACTTATGTAATAATCGAGAAATTATTTATTTCGTATTATTGTTTTTTAGGGTTTCCTAGCCAAAAAGCTATAATTTCTAGCCAAACATAAAAATACCTCAAAAGTACTCAAAAAGCAAACATAAATATTTTCTACAAAATCTTGAAGTTTCTTTCTTAACCGACTTCAATAAAAGGAGGAGGTTGTCAATTCGTCTTGTAAATATTTTTCGTTTATGTATGTTCAACGATAACTTTTTTTTGGTAATAATATAAATGTCATTGATTTTGAATACCATACATTAAGGGCTTTACTTATAATCATCGTTTTTAAATTTAAAAAAAATAGCTCAGTTTCTGATTAGTCAAAATCTTACCCATGAACTCCTCTTTAGTCAAATATTTTGGGTTACAACCTACGTTAATCATTAAAATTTCATTTATCTGTGCTCTTTTTAGGTAACTAACCGGTAATACACGTTTATAAGTGAAAAAAAGATATTCATTGATTAGCGTCTGATTCTGATTCTCTTAATTTTTATTATTGTTATTGCAGGAGTTCAGCAGATAAGCAGATGGCCCACTTGATGGAAAGCGGTTACCATCTCCTATATACATTTGCAACAACTAAGGTGCTACAAATGCGCTGCTCCTATCTTAAGAGAGATTGGAACACAACTGAAGTTTTGTATGGCGACATACTTTAGACCAGGGGTGGTAGGCATCCAGTCGGGAAAATTCCCAACCACCTGGCTGTGGGTTGTATTGTCGCCTTTTACGACAGGCCGCTCGGCCGCAGGAAATTGTATTCTTTCTCCGTTTCTGTACGGATATAAGAGAAAGAGATTAAGAGATGCCTAATCGTTTCTTAACGAAATTATTATAAGTAAGGCCGTAAAAGTGAAAGAAACTATCTTGAAGCTGTACTAAATCCAACGCAATCAGTTCAGAAACAAAAAAGCTTATGGCTGAACATAAAATATATTTTTTTATAAATGAGTTTCGATTTGAGTACTTCCTTTTTTTAAAACATGGCAAAAAACTTAGGATACTTTTTATCCCAAAAACGGAATACGAGTCCAAAGCAATACACTTTTAGGTAAATAAAACCCAATGTAATAGAGCACGATGCTTCATGGTATGATAATGTTACACGTCCGTGACGTCACGCGCGTCAGATGACGGGTGCATCGACCCGCGCAGTGCGCAGCCGCCTGCATCGATCGCTTGCATTGCTTCCGTGTTTGTTTTAGGGTGCGTTCACGTCACAAGCGGAAACGGGAGCGTTTTAACTCTTGCCTACAAAAGTACTAAGCTGCATGTAAATATTTACATAGTATAAATAAATAAGCATTTTTAAAAAAGGTTTTTAAATACAAGCTTTTGAGATCCTGGATCTCATGTAGCAGCAGAGTGCTAGCCAAGACAAGTAAAACGAGCCCAAACACGACGGGTCTATCTTGTTTAGTTCAGAAGTTCCTACGGCCACCTTCAGACTTCATCATCAGATCAGCTCCATGGTATCATATTATTGCATTTTCACGCGATATAAATGTGCGTGCAAAATTTCAGTTCAATCGGAAACCGGGAAGTTGGTCAAATTTAACTTGCAAGATTCCACCCGAACTCATGCATACATTCATTACAAATTAAATAAAAGCTTGTAAAAAGGCCTTTTGCACGTCTGTTTGTTTGTGTATATCCACTAGCTCCTTCTAAACGACGCAACGGGTCGTTAAGCGGTTTTTACCATCAGTTTTTTTCAAGGAAGATATACATATAATATATATGTCGGAGAAGGCCTCGTTCTCACGACATCTTTAGTTATTGCAGGTTTAGTGGGCGTCATCTGGATAAAATGCGAGCATAAAACACAACGGCCAAAGTTTATACACTTTTAATTTAAATTCGATCAACATTTTGACATAGTTTAGACCGAGGAGCGGGTTCAGGGCACCGCTCATACTTCCAACTTCAACACTTTCTTTACAATTCTTAAAGGTCCAACTCGACCTGTTGTCACCAACCAAATGTGCCACAAAAACTCCGTCTACCGAAGTAGATACTACTAAAGTATAGAGGGCGTCTTGACCCCGCTCAAGACATGCTCTGCTCTCATTGGTCGTTTATAAAATTACAATATTCATAACTTTTATTAGGTTAGAACGATCTTCAAGTTATAGAAACATTTAACAAATCAAATAAAATTGAATTAAGAATTTTAAAAGTAGTTAAAATGTAAACAAATAGTATTGTGCGTTATAAATCCAAACAACAACAATTATCCGATTTATAGCTTCCCTCCGAAATATATAAGGACATACTAGCTTTGCCCGCGGCTTCACTCGCGATATTAAAGAACCTATTTGAGTATTTTATATAAGTAAAATGGAGCTACGTACCAGGGTTCAGTCCACAGTGTAGCAGCGGGACAAGTCCAGTTGAAAATAAACTTAAAAAACAAAAATTACAATACTGTTAAATAGCGGTGAACCAATTGAATTGTAACTATCCGTACTAAAATTATAAATGCAAAATTAAGTCTGGTTGTCTATCTTACGCTTTTACGGAGAAACAACGGAATCGATTTTGCTGTATATTATTTAATTTAGTATATACATATGTAGTTTTAATACCGAGATATTGTATTATTTTTGTTCCGGAAATAAAGTTCAAAAACTGCGAGTAGAATACTTGTAACGCTATATATGGCCGGTTTCTATATCTAACAACTCATTAATTTAATTGTGTGGATTATTACTTATGTGCAATTTTAGCCGATAGTATGGCAAATAAACGTTCGGTAAGATACAGGAACCGGTCACTAGTTGTGTAGGGTTTGGGAACATTTTTATTGTTCTATTGGCCGATTTTCAAACTAAGTATTTTCTATATTTATAATAATTAATACTAGTGGTTGCCCGTGGTCGAAATTCAACCATAATAATTAATGTCAGACTATACTTCTATAATCACAGATTTCGTCAAGGCTACACTGTTAATTTGACTTTAACAATCAATAAAATAATATATATGCGTGTGTGTGTCAAATACATGGGAGTGTGTGTAATGTTTTTTTTTATGTATAATTTTAAAAAAATATTAGCTTCTGCACTCCTTCTTTATATAAACTGTAAGTGTGCGAAATTTGACACTCCTCGGTCTGCGCAATTTTCGTAAAAAGTTACAAGGGGTACAGGATTTTTGCTTAACGCATTAAATTTATAGATTTAGTAGTTAAATATTCCTGCAATTTCCGTAATTTGTAAAACAACACGTGCTAAATTCAATATAAACAGCAAACCCATCAAATTGTCCATAAAACGTGTTAAACATGAGCAAACGTGCAATAGTTTATTTTTAAATCCACTATAAACGCGGGTTTAATGGCCCCGCACGCTGCCCGCAGCCGTGGCACCGTTGCCTGAACAACATCCGCTCGGGACGTGCTGATAATAAAGCTGCAGTGTTATATGCGCGTGGTGCAAGTTGAGAGCTTATAGCGGGGTTGGTATTTTATGAGTTATGGTCCTGAAAGAAAGCTAATAAGACTTCTTTATAATTAAGACGGTAAGAGAAACGGAATTCAGCCCACGTATTGGAATGTCGTATTTAATCAATATTTCCTTCAACATGTTAAAGTCGGTGCCATAAAACGTAAAAATGTTTCACTTGGTACCGACTTTAAGATGTTATGGAAAGTATTGTTACGAGTCGCGAGACTCGAATTAAAAATGCCGTTAGAATTACTGTAAAGTTTATTAGATCTATACAAACAAGTATAACACAGGTACAAATATAACCGAACACAATAAGTCCAAACGTAATGCAGAAGGTCGTAATTCAATAAAACGTGCAAAGTCTGTCACTATTAGATTCCAGAATGTACACACGTCACGCCTGTATCGTAATTATCGCTCAACTGCCCCCCTCTGTCCATCAGGCTGTCGTTTTATACTTCACAAATGCAAAACAATCCGCAACACCTGGCCAATGATGCTAATCAGCGAGTACAATATGATGGCTATTCTCAACAATAATTAGAAACGTATGCCAATAAATAAGTAAACAAAAGAAGACGACCATAAAGGATTACAATTAGTTCAAATACCGACAGGTAATAAAATGTACTTCTACTGATCTGTGCGTGGAATTTGTCTTTGTCGGCGCCTAGGTTGTAATGATATTTATTTCGTGCTTTTTTATTACCTATGCAGTTGGTTTTGATTTTTGATATTTACTTGCCAATGGTAGGGCATGGTAAGGTAAGGTAATAATAGTATTATGAGCCGGCCATCGCTAAAGTTGAGATCGATGACGTGAAACGAATGACTCAGCGCTTTACGTATTTTAATAACCATTTCTAAAAGTATCGTAAAGTTTTATCGTTTCAATCGAAAACAGTTTTAAAATGAATAGCGTTCTAACAAGCCACAATATATAGCGGTTCTAATGTATCACGTTATGTTGTTAGTTTTTATGACGTCTACGTCGCGCTAGAGCTGCGAAAGCCTTCGAAAATTACGACCTACGGAGCGGGTTTTAAACTTTGCACAAGATATTAAACTTTCTTTGTGGCGCTTTATTGCACAATTTAAAAAAAGAACCACGGAATGACATTTGACGTTCGTGACGTTTTTAATCAAGTCGATTTATTTTTAGTTTTTTTTTTGTAATAGCAGTCGAAGGTTGATTGTAGTTTTTCATGAGGTTAAGTTTTTACTTAATCAACATTTATACAGTTTAAAATACTTATGTATATGATGTATAAATAAAACAAAGAAGAAAACTTAACTTTGTATTAAATTTATAAACTAGTGTTAGTATGTATATTTAAATTGTACAGTCCTATCTGTTTTCTGCTCCACCAACATCGCCAGATTAGTTAAGAATTTCTTTTAAGCTAGGTTATCTGAAAGAGATGAGATCGCTTATAAGGCCGCAAATTTTTTTGCGAAGAAGTATTGTAATTTTGCATTGCTTTGTATTTGTTTATTTTGGTGAGCAATTAAGTGTTATCTATCTATCTACTAAAAGTAATGAATTAATATTATTTATATTGTATTCTACCTATATAATCCCTTATTATGGCGAAGCTGGTAAACTGGCAGATCGCACAACTGATGGAAAGGGTTTTTTTTATCAAGTTTTATCCATTTTTTTCCACTGGAGAACACTTTTTGAAGGTCATACATACAAGTTAAAATTTAAAAAGTATTTTATGTTCATTTTCGGCGTTGAATATACATACATACATAACTTCACGCCAAGTCCCTTGCGGTGTAGGCACGAACAACAGAGCGCCACACAGGCCCATTCTTACACACCTCACTTGCTTCTTTGACATTCATAGCTCTTGTCATGCACGCTCGTCTGTTCTTAAGGCTCCTAACATCACCTTCTGCTAACACATGATCAATTTGATCATGGAAGGTGTGTCGTGGCCTTCCGCGTTGAATATATATATATATTATATGTCGCAGAACGGCCTCGTTCTCACGACACATATACACATAACACGCGCAAAGACCGTCACTAAATTGATTACGGAATGTACACAAGTCTCTTAGCTCGTGGTTATCGCTTGACTGCCTCATCTCTCAATTGGGGCATTGCTTTATACTGCACAATTACAATATGTCTCTCAGCCGCGCAGACTGAATTTCTTAAAATCACACCCCGTTAATGACTACCAGAAAGGATTACAATACACAATGGGCTGTTTTTCTAATTACGATTTTTAAACACAAAGTAAACAAAAGAAGTCCAAATGCCGAAAATATAATAAAATGTGTTTAAGTAAGTGTGAGTTTGTCTTTGTCGGCACCTAGATCGTAACAATATATTATTAATTTTTTTTGAGTCGCGAAATTAAGATCCCTTTTGTTACGTAATGTCGCACTTCTGTGTCGTGGTTTATGGAAAAGAAAAGCACCCAGATTCTGTCGCTTACGATACCTATGTCATAATAGGCTTAATATGATATTGGCGGTATATAAATGATATTTTAATTTGAATTTCTATGTTATTACATAATTTGGTATAAACTTACGTAGAAAGTTTTATATCTCTTGATTTAGGTTAATAAAATTATTTAATGCGTATCGGAAATTTTTGATTAGATATCGCAATTAGTAGAGCAGGTAATCCATATTTGTATACTATAAAAAAAGTGATTATCATTATAAGAATAAAAATGCTTCTATAATAAAATTTTTTTTGTAGTTTGACCACGAAACCCCAAAGTGATTTCAAGTTTAAAAAAGATTTATATTTTGCTATTTTTCCCTTTTCAAAATTTAATTTTAGTTTTTAATGTAGTATATAGTTTATTTTTAAGTTTATATTGTATTTTTCATAAAGAAAACGTGTATAAATTAAAAATGTGAATTACGTTTCCCAGAAGAATATAATAATAATTTATATGGGAAATCTTTTGACTCTCAGGGAAAATAATTAAAATTAATATAAAAGGATGTAACTTTCAGGATTTTTTCCTGACATATACAACAAATTTCAGATGGGGACCGAAAAAACAAACATTCGAAAAAAAATCATCTTAATATATGTTTTTTTACTTTTAATTCTGAAGTTGGCGAACGGGCCGACGGCCCATATAATGAAAAGCGGTTACCGTTGCCTACAAACGTTTGCAACACCAGGAGCGAATATAATGCATTGCCCACCTTTGGGATGGAATAATGGAAATGAGATGGAGGGATTAGACAGAAGCAGTAAAATAAAGGGGATAAATGATTTAAAGAGAAGCTTCCTCCACCTATCCCATTTTCCTTAGAAAATGAGCTATGGGAACTCTCACTCAACAACACAATTAGGTCATGGCTAACCGTTTAACGCCAATATTCCGTGAGAGCGTGGTATGACACAGGTCCATCCGGCCCTAAGAGCTGTAAACAAGATTCCAGCATGGCTCTACTACGTTTGAGACTTTACAAATTAACCGTCTAAACAAATTTTAACTAGTGTTTATTTAAAAAAATAACTTCTAAGAAAAATACAAGTCACACTTTGTTTTGCATTGCAAAGTGTGTCATAATGCAAGTCACATTTATTCTTGCAATAAGGAAACAGCGAGTGTCCTGATAGTTTTGTTTGCACGAGACAAACAACGTCTTCGTTTGCTGCAAGTAATGTAAATCAGAACATTATGTATGTAAGAGGGTTGCGGTTGCATTCGAAATGTCTTCGCAAAGATTGCGATCCTTGCACTAACACCAAAAATCGTCCTTTATTATCGAGTTCAAAAAAATGAGGTTTTGAATTTTAATGTATGTTTGATACGCGATTAGTACTGATTTTCAAATTTTGTAGGGCATAAGACTGTAGGGCTACATTACATTTGCCGAGTTGTTGTCTCTATTGGCCATCGGTCTTGTGAAAATTGTGGCCAACACACTGCCACTAAAGCCTGCTAATTATATAAGCTATATTGGTTACACTGGTTCTCTTACGGATGTCTTGATTTCTGCTTTTATCCCTAGATACATCTGACATGCCGCCTTATAAACGCAGCGACTTTAAATCTGTGTACCCCTGTTTTCTCAGAAACGTTGAGGGTTATTAGTTTGTGGAGATGACCAGAGTTTTGTGTATTGAATGGAACTACTGATCAGCTCCTACGAATTTTTGGCTTGTTTTGGTATACTTTGTTGTTTGTTCTGTTTTGTTTTGACTCCATAGGTTTTATGGGTTAGTAGGTGCAATTATATACGTGAATACACTGATTTGATTTTCACCTATCTCCTAGTTCAGTGCTTTTCAATCTTTTTACGCGACCCCTTTACAGGTTGAAAAGTTTTGGCGAGCTCCTTGGTTCGTAGACAAACAAAAAGTTAGTAATTTAAAAGACTAGATTTATGTTTTTTCTCTATTTTGTTGGACTGTTCATTATTATACTCTTCAAAAAGCTGCTGAGCATAAAAAGTACTTAAGTATGAGATAAAAATTTAAATTGCCTTTTCTCTTTTGCCAGCGACTCCCTGAGCAAGGCTCTGCGACCCTTTGGGGGGGCTTGATGTCGCGACCCGTAGATTGAAATACACTGTATTAGTTGATGGTCTGGAAGCGTCTCTGTTTGTAGCACGTTCATGTCGCTCTTATATATTGGCTTGTTTGCGCTGACCCCGCTGGCATGCTCCTCCAGAGACATATTAGAAGCAAGGCCGCACTCGCCTTATTACTAAGGGTCTAGCTTCTGCCCGCGACTTCGTCCGCATGGTGCGGTCTTTAAACGATCCCACGGAAACTCTTTAATTTTTCGGGATCAATAGTATAGTATGTTGACCAGGGATATAAGCTACCACCATACAAAATTTCATGTAAATCGGTCCAGTCGTTTCGGAGATTAGCCCGTACAAACAGAGAGACAAATAGACAAACAGAAAAACAAAAATATTGAAATTAAATCTAAATTAGTTCTATTTCACTTTTTACATGACCCCCTGACTCGGATTTTAGCATTTTTTTCATTGTACAGAAATTCGACCTTTACAATTTTATTATATGTATAGATAATATGCTGGTTGTTTGATACACCAATCCCTTCGTCAATGTCCAAATCTTTTTAATCACATGAGTTAATAGCAACTTATTTAGATGATGAATGATGTAATGTCTTGTCTTGTGTCAAGTATCAATTTCACAGTTTGATTCCAGAAAAGCGGCCCTTTTAAGGTCACAGGTCCTGACAATAATGCGTCTTGATCAGTTTTTTAACAAGTAAGGTGGGGAGATATCAGCTTTCAGCCCTTAAAATATATCTCAGTAGACCTACCTTTAGTAGTCGTATATCCAGTATGTAAAAAAGTCGATAGAGTCCTTAATATAGTCGAACGAGAGACAATTCAAAATTTATGAAGCAAACATTTTGTATACGCCGGAAATAGCGACAGAGCAGCAGTGGTTGACATAATAACACAAGGGTCGGCGTCCAAACGGAACGGGTTTTCCGTGTTGCATGTTTTGGAGGGTCGTTGCATCACTTAAGGGTGTATGCAAACATGTGGACACATCTATTATACTAATATTATAAAGAGGAACTACTGGACCGATTTCAAAAATTCTGCCACCATTCGAAGCCGAATAGGCTATATAAAAACTAGGGATCCCTACTAAAACTTCAATATTATAACCCGTCCAATCTAAAGAAAATAATTTGCGTTGGAATCGGGTTCTACGATTTTGATGAAATTTTAGGTGTGGATCCCGAGTGTTTTAGATTCACAGTTGCACCCGGTAGGTGGCGCTGGAAACGGATTCTAGATTTTATTTTTTCAGGGCAGCATAACGTCTGTCGACAGTGCTAGTATTACAATGAAATCAAGCATTATTTACATATTACATTTGTGTACTATGTATATATGGGGGGGGGGTCCAATTCGACTAAACCAACTTTTGATTTTTGTACAATGTCACAATATACTTTCCCTAGATTTTTTATTTTCCAAAAGTGTAAAAAAAGATGTATATATTTTTTCTACTATATCTTCGGAATCCCAACTCCGATAGCAAAAAAATTTACATGGGACCATTTGGAAGCTTTCTGAATCGAGCGCAAAAAGTATCATCAAAATCAATAAGTTATGGCTGAAAATCCAAAAATCGACCTTCGATTAGATTTTTTTTATTACTAAATTATTACTGGGAAACCGCTTTCGCTCTATACACGGGCTACGTTTCCTTGTATTTCCATTATATCCAGCTGAAATTGAACTGCGATCCGTCACGTACTGTTCGCCTCCACTGCGTATTGCAGGAGTGCATTGCCGTCTTACGGATATTGATCCGGAATGTCTAGATTGTTTTAGGCCAGAACCAGATTGTTGTCCAGGCAAACAAAGGAGAAGTGGATTTATGATGACACGCGATTATTATGTGCTGTATAGAATACCTTCGTGTTAAATTGTTATGATTATGGGATCTGAACTTAGAAGCCGTTGGAATTATATAAGTTTATAAGAATTTCACGCACGTAATTCACAGTTCCTGCAAATACAACCGTCTACAACGAGCTCAAACCGTAAAGCAGTAAATCATAATGACATGAATAGCGCAAAGTCCGTCGTTATAAGATACTAGTTTCGCAAAGGATACTTCAATCGCAGTTGAAACTCAACTATCTCAGTCTCTATGGACCGTCCCTCTTATACTTTTGCAAAATACGTAGCTCCCCAGAAACATATTCTTTTATGTTTGGAATTCTCGAAGTTGGAAGTTCAATGGCTTCTAAGAATGTGTAATGAAATTACAACAATAGAAGAAAGGATTTATGACATCTTACTGCGATGCAATACAAAGGGATACAAACAAAGGATTAACTATAATATAAATTTGAAAGCGTAATAAAATACTCGTTGCAAAGGATTATATACATCTCGTCTTTGGAATTTTAGCAACAAAGTAGACTTCAGAGAGAGAATTGATTTTCTCAGAAGATGTCATCTTCTGGGAAAATTAATTGTGTGACGTATGACGACAGACAAACAAACCAACAGACGAATAGACATTTTCATAAGGGTTTTGTTTTAGTTAAAATAGCTACTGAGCACCAATAATAATCGGCAAATAGTCTATGGAAAGCTAAGTTACGTTTATTATGGAATTAATATACAACGGACAACTTTGCGGCTGATCCCAGAAACTCAGAACTGAGTAAATAAGTCATTTATGATATCCATCGTGCTGGGAATCGTAAACTCGTATATTCATTGATTAGTAACTATGTTACATGTCAGGGCATTTGGAAATTTACAATGATTAAGATTTACATAATATTTGTCCTTAATCTTTACATTCCACGTGTTCCTTCAAGCGATGGTGTGTATTCCTTTATTGCTGAAGTACGGAAATAAAAGGTGGTAAAGTAATAAGTACGACAGGTGACGGCTCAACTGTAATGAAAAACATTTGCAACACTAAAGTCACTACCAATGTGCAGCTAGATTCGTAGATTGGGGGGGGGGGGGGAGCTGGGGCTGAAACCTGACCACTGAGGCCGGAACACAACTCAAAGTTGTTACGGCAGCATGCTCTACACCAGGGATGGTAGTCATCCAGTCGGGAAAATGCCCTACCACCTGGCTGTGGGTTGTTTTGTTACCTCTTACGACAAGCCGCCTGGCCCCAGGAATTTGTATTCTTTCTCCGTTATTGCACGGATAAAATCTGTCTAATTAGTCGCTTCTTAAGCCGGCATGTGAATAAACAGGAGGAAAAATGTCGACCCATAATTAATCGTACCAGTGAACTAGAGAAGCTACCACTTAGATCACTGAACCACACGAGTCCTTTTTAATATGTAGGTGTCTCGACTGTTGAGACGTCAACTTTTTAGCTAAGTACTCTCATTACGACAGCACGACTATCGTGGCTTGGTTAAATAAAGATTTTTGTTTACGAAATATGAAGAATAATTCAAATAAAAAGTGGAGTTTTATCCATTCTATTTTTTTTTGAAAATTTTCTGATCTTATTGTTTACATCATTTTCCAAAAAGATATGGGTTGAAAACAATATTATGATTCTTTGTTTCAGAGTTGAAGATGAAGCTTCCTCGCCTGTGTCGAAAACAAAGTGAGTGATTATTCATTAATTAACATTTATTAATAATTAACATCCTTATTATCTTATAATGTCATAATAATGATAGTTCCTAAATTATCCACTGCTATTCTTGGGTCTTCGCTTTATACTTAGCATGCCTCGAAATCGAAAAATCTACAAAATTTAGATTAAGCTCCATTAAAAAAATCGCACCGAAATACTCATGATGCGCGCGCAGCCCTATTAGAGGGCACGGAAAGTCTGTCTCTCCATTACGCCAATGGCTGGTTCCTAGATCTTACTAATCATTCACTTGCAAAACATTTGTGTAACTGCGTTTGACAAGTCGTTTATATATAATAAGAATAGGAGTGGACCCAGGATGCTACCCTGTCGTAAGCCAGAATCATTTAATTTATACGCTGAGGTGTAGGATTTAATCACATTATTTTTATCTAAAGAGTTAATTTCGACACGCTGATTTCGATTTTTGAGATAGCTAGTTACCATTCTAAGATAACTTCTCTAATCCCATAACTGTCTTATTTAATTACTAGCTTCTGCCCGCGACTTCGTCCGCGTGGTGCGGTTTTTTAACTATCCCACGGCAGCGCTTTAATTTTTCGGGATCAAAAGTATCCTATATGTTGACCAGGGATATAAGCTATCACCATACAAAATTTTATATAAATCGGTTCAGTCGTTTCGGAGATTAGCCGGTACAAACAGACAGACAAACAGAGAAACAAAAAAATCCAAAAAAATCGAAATACGTCTATTTCACTTCTTACATCCCCGTGACTCGGTTTTTAGCATTTTTTTAAATTGCACAGAAATTCGACGTCTACAATTTTATTATATTGTTGTATTTAAAAAATATAATGTTGTATTTAAAAATAATTGTTGTATTTAAAATATTGTGGTTGCTTATAGGCAGAGGTGATTATTAAATAAAACCATATTTGATCAGTTACGTTGCTTTATTTCCGTATTCGATACGGCACCCCAATATCCGAAGATTAAAACCTCCGTTAAACAAATGTAAGAAATGTTTCTTATAAAGTGCCGTTATGAGTGCCGACTTTAGTTCACTGAAAGCTTTTTCTGCTTCTTCTGTCCAAACGAATGATGTGGTTTTCTTCTTCGTACTGGTTAAAGCATTTAATGGTGCTGCTAACGTACTGAAACCTTTTATGCATCTGGGTAATATGAGCAGGTACCAACAAACATCTTTACTTCCTTTCTATTTGTTGGCGTAGGGAATTCTACTATCGCTTGGATTTTTGCCGGGTCCGTTTTCAGGCCCTTTTCATTCTCCACGTAACCAAGATATTTAAGTTCTTTACGGAAGAAGTTGCACTTTTCTAGGTTAATCGTTAGCCCAGCAGCTTTTAAGCGTTCTTGTACTTGTGTGAGTAAGTATAAATGTTCAGAGAAGGTGGACGAGATTACGATGATGTCGTCTAAATAAACAAATACTTTATCGTTGAATTCTGGTCCAAACAGCCGATCCATGAGCCTTTGTTGTGTTGCTGGGGCTCCCGTGAGACCAAATGACATTACTATGAACTGATACAATTCTCTGCCCGGTACCGTGAAAGCTGTTTTCTCACGTGATGCTGTGTCCAATGGGATTTGCCAAAAACTAGCCTTTAGATCTATAGTAGATAAATACCTGGCATTTCCTAGCTGGTCCAAGATATTTGATATCCATGGTAACGGATACGCATCCTTCTTACTTACTGCATTTAATTTTCTACTATCCAAACAAAATCTCCATTCTCCATTTGCTTTTGGTGTTAGCAATGTGGGGTTGTTCCACGCGCTATTGCTTGGGTTCCACCACGCCGGCTTTCAGCATTTCATCAAGCTGCCGATTTAACTCCTGTAGTCGTTGAGGGGAAAATCTGTAGTAACGTTGTTTTATTGGCTTTGTGTCCCCTGTATCGATGTTGTGTGTAATTAAGGTAGTCCTTCCTAGTCCTTTTTTTTCTGCCGATATTTCTTCGAATTTGTTCATTACCTCCTTTGCTTGGGTTTGTTCATCCTCTGACAAATCTTCGAATGGGTGAAGATATTTTATCTCTCTACTAGGACAGGCTATGTCAATTGTATTTACTAATGGTAACGATGAGAATAGATCTGGCGCTATATTAAAAGCCTTCCAGAAGTCCACCCCTAATATAATTGGAGTAGAAACTGACGGTATTAAGTAAAACTTTATTACCTTAACCGTGTTATTAAGTAGGACTGGTAACATTAACCTTCCACTTGTGCTTGCGAATCATTTGCTGTAGCTACTGATTTAAGTTCGCTACAGTTTCTTAACGTCAAACCTTGACTCAGGAATGTTTCACCCATGTTCGCCCCTAATATCGTGACCACAGATCCCGAGTCCAATAACCCTTGATATGATTTCCCGTATATGGAATTATATACTATACCTGTACAAATTACTATTAGTATCTCGTGTTTAAATTTGTGTTAATTGTAAACAATATGCTCTTACTTACACATGACTGTCTAAGGGCTGTATGTTTTCAGTCAGAATTCGAAACCATGTGATTTTCAAATTTTGAGACGCGAGCACGTTTACCACTATTCTACTATGTATGACTTCACATCCAAGTGTTCACATTTATTAACTGTTTGCTTAGTGCGAGTTTTTTACTTCTCGACGATGGTCAAGTTAACGTAATTTTGTATTGCATGATTTATGTTTCTCTCCACATTCACGAGATGGTCCTACGTCATTCTTATACAAAATTGCATTAACTTGAACGTCATCGAGTAGTAAAACGTCCTGGAGTGAAGACCAGTAAATGTAGTATGGGACAGGGCTAGAGGAGTCCTGTGAACCGATAACCGGTGAACGCTGGATAAAAAAGCGGGAGAAGCGCGAGTTCAGCAGACAGGCAGATGGTGTATGCACAGTGGTGATGCAAAGTGGGTACCATCACCTATGGACATTTGTAACACCAAAGGTGCTACTAATGTACTGTCGCTCTCCAAAGGGAGACTTTGAAACCTGGTCACTAATGCCAGAACACAATTCAAGGCTGTTATTGCGGCATACTCGAGACTAGGGGTGATAGCCGTCCAGACAGCATACCCTTACACCTGGCTGTGGGTTGTTGTATTGCCTCTTACGACAGGCAGTTCCTTTAAAGACCTTGTTCTTTAGGCAACAGTACCTATACGATATTTTACAAATGATATTGTAGTGTACTTAATGTCATATTTAAGGCGATTGAATACATAGGTATATATAATTACTTTCCCTTAAAACGTTCTAAAATAATATAGCTAATGTCGTCTAACCCGATTTCGGTTATAACGACCGCGATCATTAAAAGTCTGACTTTTGAGCTGATTGTTTGCTCACTATATAGCCTATGCATGTAATGTAGTAAGTGGACTTCTGACACAGTTAGGAAATTTCCAATACTTTTGCTTACTGTTCAATACAAAAGAATACATGCATTACTCGTTTAAAAGAGTAAATGGACAATTAAGTAAGCGCGTAATAATAATTACGGTTACGTATAAAATAAGTGTGAGTTTACACTGTCCAAGTGTAAATATGTAAGATGATAGATAGATAAATCTTTATTGTACGCCGAACTAAAGTGAAAGTAACAAATAACCAAAGTGGAAAAATACAAGAGATAGTACAACGGGCGGCTTTATCTCTAAACTCCTGAAAATATAATATAATACAAGAGTTGAGAAAGGAATGTTCAATTGGTTTGGGTATGTAGAGAGAATGGTTAAAAGAGAACTGCTAGTTTTAGCGTATATATATATATATATATATATATACGTGTTTACGTATATTACTGCAGTCTGGATAGTAGAGTCTGTATCGGCAGACGGCGGCGTAATTACCTTGATTACATTGCGGATATTTCGAAGGTCAGATATAGTACACTTCAAACAGACAGCATGTATAAAAGGATCAATGTGAGTAGATGTAAAGAAAGCCGTGTGCCTACATTGTAACATACGGGGAAAAAAAAATTGTAACAATTTTTTTTTAGTTAGTTGTTAATAACTTTTACAATTTTTGCAAGCGGAACTTCATTTTTTTCAAAAATCATCTAGATGCCATTCCGAATCGAATGACACCTCATTTATTATTTTCGGAGACTGCTGAAAAAAGTTGGTCCAAAAGGCACTTGTTTACCAGTCTACTAAGCTAAAAGCGATTTAGAATGATCGAGTTCTTCCCGCAGGAATATAATAAGAATCTTTTAACAAAGGTTTCTTAAAATTCTTCTAGCCTAGCAGTTCAGCATTGCAGACTTACCATCAGTTGAACACTATGCAAGTATCAGTGTCATAACAGTCAGTACAATAATTTTTTCTTAGAGATTTTTTGCGTTCTATTAGTAGGTACGTATTGCAGTAGATGTCACTGTTCTCAAATTGAACACCAAATGAAAGAAAATAGTATGTTTCGTTATACGCAGTAGTTTTAATACTTGTTTAAGAAATATTTGATATGTTTTATGTTTTTGCAAGCCATATGGGCTAATAAATATATTTTAAAGTGTTTAAATTCTATTCCTCACCTTTTTCAAATTATAAAGCTCTTTTTAAATTTAATTACTGCATTTTTGATGAATTATTGATTTACCAAAAACTTATTTCAACGATGTCAATTATGTTAAAACCAAAAAGACATTTCCTATCACTATATGTAGTATCCATATTAGTTTGTGTTTCCTATCTATCGAGTTACACTCGTGAATGTATGTTGCTTGTTTACTGTGTACTTTAATTGTGTTTTGATTATTTTTCGATAACTTTGTTTGATTACTGGACTCCGAAGACTTCGCATATCACGTTTACTAGTGTTCTGTGATCACGTTGGACTTACGCATGTACCCTGAACACCGATTTGTCTAACGATTTATTCTCTGATGACTTGGATTATGGCTTCTTCTGAAAGAGGTTGTTGTGTGCCCAGATGCGGTAAAACTTGTAAGTAAATCATCGTAACGGCACCAGATTGGATGTGGATACAAATGATGTAATGAAAATGTATGCCTTTGAATATTTTAATAAAAGTAAACATAATAAATCACGCTACTGCTAAATTGTTGTTTTATTTACTGACAAATAAACATTTTTTGGGAATTGCAGGAGTTAAATTACTAACTCCCGCAATTTCCAAAAGTTTAATATAAAAATCAAAATAATACTAGACCCCTGGACGGTTTTTGCCATTGAATAGTGTCGTATACCGATAGAGTGCGTTAGTACATACATTATGACTGTTGACTCTATACCAGTATATATAAAGTACTCTGTGGCAAGTATCCTTGATCGCAAACAAAAAGTCGCAACTTTTTAATAAATACTCAAATGTCAAAAACTGAACACTTCAAAACAAGAAAATATACTACCAGCCAGAGTTATACAATTAGTATAACTGGATATAGTATATCTATATCTCAATACGTGAAGCAAAAACTGTACCTCTTTTTACGAAAATTGCGTGGACGAAGGAGTATGAAATTTCGCTTATAGTTTTTATACAGAAGGAGTGCATGAATGCTAATATTTTATTATGAATAAAACATACATTGAATCAATAAATAAACATTACACACACTACCATATATTTGACACACACACATATACTGTTTTGTATATTGTTAAAGTCAAATTAACAGTGTATCCTTGGCGAAATCTGTGATTATAGAAGTATAGTCTTTCTCAACAGAACCTTAATAATGTTCAAACGTATTATTTAAATTAATTATTATGGTCGAATTTCCACCACGGGCTACCACTAGTTTTCTTAATTTAACACTAATGAAACACTACAGTTAATAAAACAAAATGCGAAAAATGTAAATACAAGAATGGCATGATTACCCGATGTTATTGTGAGGTCAGGAGCGAAGAGAACAAAACATCATAGGCAGTCTAAACGGTCCTTTATTTACAAGTAATGCATAAAATCGCGCTCGTGTGAATATAAAAAACTGCATTTTATGAGTAATTAAAAGTCGGCTACATTTGCAACGAAACTGGTCGAATTAGTTCGAATATTGTTCTTTTACATTGTGCTACCTTATACTGTGTGCTGTGGACGTGTGCGATAACCTAGAAGATAAAAGCCTCCAAAACGATATTATACTTCCGATAACGTATTCGCGTATTCTTGAAACAAAATGCGAGTTATATTCAATTGATATATATTTTAAATTAGTTTCAATTTTTGGTTTTTATTTTTTGTAAGTATAAATTATGCACTAGTATTTACTTATATTTACGCATTGTATACTATAGAGTACATACAATGCTTGAGTTTTTCAAATATATTTTAAAAAAGAGTGCTCTGAAATATCTTATCATTTTACTATTAAAATTCCATAATAGAAATTTTTTACTTCTTAAACATATGATATGAGGTCATAACCTGCTACACTCGTACAAAATCTAAGGGTCTGTCTGTGGTGTTTTATAAAACGATACAAATGTCTCAATATGTACAGGTAGATTTTTGAAATGGGCCTTTCTGGTATACGCTCAATGGACAAATACACGAAAAACATTAGAAGGAATCGCAGGGCCGATTTTAATGTAAACCCTTTGGTTTACATTAAAATTTACCACTTTTGGTATCATTAGATTTTGGAACAATCAATTACCTTAGTTAGGAATCGAATCTGATGATTATGAAAAAAACACAGAAGTTCTGTAATATTACTCTATATTACATTAATCACAGTCTCTCTCACTCTTATAAGTATGAATTTCCGTCAAGGTCAAAACAGCAAACCAGGGGTTGAGACAATAGCGTTTATGTATGTATGTATGCATCTAAGTATGTATATATATGTATGTGTGTATATATCTAAGTATAAATACATATATCTATAGTATATATGTATATACGCGATTGTATAGTCCAAGGCTTATGCAAAAGAATTGGCATATATAAAGCTATAGAAA
The DNA here is from genome assembly GCA_012273795.1 of Dendrolimus punctatus. Classification (NCBI taxonomy): domain Eukaryota; kingdom Metazoa; phylum Arthropoda; class Insecta; order Lepidoptera; family Lasiocampidae; genus Dendrolimus; species Dendrolimus punctatus. Next base: position 13,791,517 of record CM022546.1, on the reverse strand, counting down.
AACTGTTAATTCTTTTAAACATTTTTCTTTTGTTTACTTACCAAAAATTATACAGTATCTCTACACAACAATGCTTCAAATGAGAATGAATCATGTACAATTAAAAAAAGAGTTAATATTATTAAAATAACTGGAGGCTTTATCTTGTATTTCACATTTTATACTCTGTCTCTTTAGAAATAAAGGTGAAGTTTGAGTGTCAATGTGTGAATATGTTTATGAGGAAAAGAAGACACAAATCTTTCAACTATCGGTGAGTTTATATGTTTATTTGAAAATGAAAATACGCACACTGGCACAATTAACGGAACTGAAAAAATTAGAAAGCGGTTCGGACTAAAAATAAACAATCTGGGCCTTACTTATAATAATTTCGTTAAGAAAGAATTAGCCATCTCTTAAGTAATTTAATAATACCCTAGTGATTTTTTATTGATTGATTTTATAAAACTTTTACCATTTCTTTTAAAAATTAGCACTTTAGCTATCGTAGCGCCACTAATTTAATGCCTTTTGCCGTTACTTTACTACCTCTTATGCTTAAGAGGAGTTTATGGGTAAGATTTTCACTAATCAGTTGCTGAGCAGTTTCTTAAAATTTAACAAACGATTATAAGTAAGGCCATCTATGTACACATACGTCTATATACGTATAATAAAACTGTAGAGGTCGAATTTCTGTACAACGAAAACATGCTAAAAACCGAGTCAGGGGGATGTAAGAAGTGAAATAGAAGTAGGTTAATTTTTTTCAAATTGTCTGTTACTCTGTTTGTACCGGCTAATCTCCGAAACGCCTGTACCGATTAAAATGAAAGTTTGTAAAGGTGGTAGCTTATATCCCTAGTCAACATATACAATACTTTTGATCCTGAAAAATTCAAGAGTTCCCATGGGATAGTTACAAAAACGGAAGCGGAAGAAGTCGCGGGCAGCAGCTAGTACTGAATAATATAGGTTGTATTTATAATAACTACTATTAGGCACTATATTATTGATTGAATTGACATCCCTTCATGTGGTACGAGTATTTGTTAGTGAAAAAAAAACGAAATTTAGCAAACAGCGCTCTTTGAAATTTCTTGTAAAATATTAGGAGTAATTTAGGTTTCTTTTTTTAGGATTCCGCGAAAAAAATCCATGCGGACACCATTGCGGGCACTGCTAGTCTATACATATAAATAAAATTGGAGTGTCTGTTTGTAATATTGAAATAACTGCTTTTTACTACATGCAATTATGAATATTTATTTATACGGTACATACACCAAAATAACTTTTTTTACAATTTTTGTCTGTCTGTCTGTCTGTATGTTCTGGCTAATCTCTGAAATGGCTGGACCAATTTTGACGGGACTTCTGTTGGCAGGTAGCTGATGTAATAAGGAGTAACTTAGGCTACTTTTGTTTTAGGAAAAATCTTTTATTTTGGAAGAGAGACCGCGGGCCGCAGCTAGTCTAAAATAAAACTAAGTTAAGAATTAAACTAAACTATACCTGTAAGATAACAAAACTATAAGTAAAAAATTGTCTTCTAATCGTTGACGGTGGAGCAGAATATAATAAAGAGCGTAGTGACCTCTCTGCCTACCCCATGGGAAACCAGCGTGACAATGTGTATGTATATATAAATAAAAAACAAATCAAGATTATGTGTGTATGTATACTGTATGTCTAACCTTTTAGAATTGAAATTATTCTAACTGTATGTATGATTGATATGGAATATGTATATGTATATATTCCCTAAAGTAATATAATTTTTAGTACGTCACGTCATTATTATAATGATAATAATATTTTTCTTTTCTTTTATTATGTCTTTCTCTTACTGAGAGTGCACTATTGCTACAGCTCTCATTAATTCTAAGAAAAGTAATTGTGTGACATGTGTATAAAATTTATTTTAAAAAAAGTTTGAGCTAGATAAATAGAAGAAACAACTTTTAGTTAGACGTGTTGCTGGAGAGTTTCTAGTCTCTTTTGTTACACGTTGCTTAGAATACGAAGTAAAAGTGAGTTTTAACTTACATGTACGGACCCACAAAAAGTGTTCTGACTTGTTCTTTTTTGAATAAAAACCTTTAAGTTTGAATAAAAATAAAAATTATTCATTATCATTTTGCTTGCGTGGGGCTATGGGAAGGCTAACACGTAGCAGCCCCTTGACAATTTTGATGTAAATGTGGCGTGACACTGATCGGTGATTATCCCTGTCTACACCATATAAAATGCTTCCAAGGACAAGCTCCGGCCAGTGCAGCGCTATTGTAAGAAAATAGAACAAAACGCATGGGTCTATTGAGATGAACTGCTAATGGTACTAGAAATCTAGGTCTATGGGGACTATGGCGTCGGCCCGTCGCAGTGTTCGGTAATGCCGTACAAGATTGGTGAGTGTAGAGAGGTAGGCTGCAGGTTCACCGAAGCTACTTCTAGCTTCTGACTATAGGCCATTTGTCCCTTCCACCCTTGGAGCTTGAGTCTTAGCTCTAGCGATCTCTACTCCGTGCTGGCTGGCTAAGGTAAGCACTGAGGCGGGGGCTAGGTCTTGGCACCCCGGAGTCGGATACCAGATGCGAGATGTCGCTACTCACCTTAGGTTTCGCCACAAAGGCCCCCCTGCGAGTATTATTAATTATTAGTTTCATCCAAAGTTGTATATAATAATTTGTTATTGAAGCTAAATTAACATGCATTAAAAGTAGTTTCATTGTTCTCAGAATGTTTTTAGGACAAATTCCAAAACACTTTTTTTCTTTGCATATTTCATTCGTATAATCATAATAACGACTACGTAATAATTTGAAAAAACAATCTTCGTTGTTTACGAGCAGTGGTGCACAACGCATCTGGGATCATTGTTGTGCTATGCCTCATTCCGATTGAACGGCTAAATGTTGCAAGTCATATTGGGGGCAAAAATGTAATACTCGTACGTTTAACTGGTTATATGAAACAGGTTGTTTATCCTCTTTATCTGTGCCGGAACGGAGAAATGAATGGATGAATAATTTATTGCTAAAATGTATGAACACGAGATGTTAGAAAAAATACAATTTCCTGCGGCTAGGCTGCCTGTCGTAAGAAGCGACAATACAACCCACATCCAGGTGGTAGACTATTTGCTGGATGGCTACCAGTCTAGAGTACGCCGCCATAACACCCTTGAGTTGTGTTCTGGCTTTGGTGGCCAGGTCCTAGTTTCCCTTAAGAGGGCAGCGGTACATTTATTTGCAACGCCCTTTGGTGTTGCAAATGTCCATAGGCGATGGTGATCGTTTTCTCTATAAGGTAGGCCGTCTGCTTGTCTTTTGAAAATACAATAAAAAAATCCTTAAGTATTCATTGACAACATTATATTTTTTAAACACGAGATACTAAAAAAAGTATTGAAGAATTTTGTAAAGCTAATTAAGGTTCATTGTTTAAATAATTTGGGGACAGAACCGTGATGAAGTTTTGTTATTTTATTGTATGAGTTAGTTCAGTAGACAGGCAGATGGCCCGTCTGATGGAAAGTGGTTACCATCTTATATGGACATTTGTAACACCAAAGATGCTAACATTATGTTGTTGCTTTCTGAAGGGAGACTGGAACCTGGCCGCTTATGCCGGAACACAATTCAAGGTTGCTATAGCTGCATACTCTAGACCAGTGATGGTAGCCATTCAAACGAGCAAATACCCGCTACCACCTGTCTTGTCGCCTGTTAAGACAGGCCGCCCGACCCCGAAAAATTGTATTATTTCTCCGTTCCTGCACGGATGCATTTTTTTGTTATTCCTGAAGTATAACAGTCAGGCTGACTTGATGGAAAGCGATTACCATCGCATAGGCGACATGTGTCCATAGGGACATTTTGACATCAGAATCAGCGTCGAAGGGAGACTGGAACCTAGCCACTGATGTCCGAACGCAACTCGAACGTAGTTCAGGCAGCATACTCTAAATCAGGGCTAGTAGCCATCAAATGCTCTACCACCTAGCTGTAGGGCGTTTAGTTGCCTCTTACTACAGACCGCCCAGCCGCAGGAATTAATATACTTTCTGTCTTCTTGTCGTGTCAGGGTGGCCATCAGCCCTGGTCAAGATTATCCCGCTATGACAACATTAAGTTGTGTCCTTAGGTGATGGTACCTGTTGCCCATTAGTTGGGCCATCTGCGTATGTTATATGGACATGCAATAATTTATTTCTTACTATTCTTGAGTTTACCACTTTTATTTCTGGACGTTCGATATGTTTTTGCAATCTATTAGTCCGTGCGTCTGCAGCCTTGATTTAACTGAGATTACTAAAGAACAGCTTACATAAGAGGAAGCGTGTAAACAAGGATGTTGAGATCAAGATCATATATTCTTTTTAATACTATTTTTATTTAGCTTAATTCGAGGCGAATGTTCGAGGAATAATGGTATGGAAGGTATCACAATCATTGACCGGGACCGGGGCTTGTCTATTATACGACGATTTGAGCAACTGGGTGGGGCTATCCGGCAAACCTTCTGCGCACAACTTGTAATTCGTACTATATGACGCATACTTCGAACTTTAATCTCAATTAGATGCGGGCCAGTCTAGTGATATTTTTGTTCTAAATTTTAGTTTGACTATAATAGCTGTGAGATCTGAGCCCCTTAAGAGAGCAGCTTAGAAAGCGGTACTTATCGATAGAGTAGATAGAATTATTGTAAATATTCATTCTGTAATTGTTCATGTGGTGAACAATAAAGTGTTTTGTATTCTTGGTACTAAAATTGCCATCAGAAACTCCGTTTGTAACATTTTGCACTCTACTGCTGAACGCAAGCCTCCCTTATCCCACCAGGCAGTTTATTTATCAAATCAAGCTTCATCGGTGTCTTTTCAGTGGCGTCCCGAATTACGTTTATTAACGGGTCTTCATACCAGAACTCGTCTGCTTCATTAGTCATCGGCTATGCGACAAAATTGACCTTTTTATAGTGTAACTAGCTGTCCCGGCAGACGTCGTCCTGCCCGGTAAAAAATAGGGGTTGATCGTAGAGGGTTGAAAATCTAGGGTTGTATGTATTTTTGTATGTTGTATCATAAAAAAATAGAAATTAAAAATTTTGTCTAAAAAATAAATAAAAAATTTAGTGGTGGACTACCCCTAACATTTAGGGGGATGAAAAATAGATGTTGGCCGATTCTCATAGATACCGGATAAGCACAAAAAATTTCATCAGAATCGATCAAGCCGTTTCGGAGGAGTATGGCAACGAAAACTGTGACACGAGAATTTTATATATTAGATTTAGTAAGGATCGATGTCATTTACGTAGGGTACGATAAATTTGAATGAAGGCATGTCAATTTATACAAACACAACAGCTAACCGGCCACGCTTTTTTATGGCTCGGTCTGATAAAAATTTAAGAGAAGTATATAAAAGTAGTCTATCGAACAGAGATTTTCTTATCCGTGCAAGAACGGAAAGGAATGCTAATTCCTGTGGCTGGCCATAACAACCTTGAATTGTGTTCTGGCAATAGTGGCCAAAATCCAGTCACCCTTTAGACAGCGTCAGCCACATTGGTAGCAGCACCTTTGGTGTTGGTAACCCCTTTCCATCAGGTGGACCGCCTACCTGTCTTATGAACTCATGCAATAAAAAAATGTTGGATACACCACCAATACGATCAAGCGCTTTGAGTCCACCTTCATTATGCGCAACGCAAAGGAGTGGAACTCACTGCCGGAGTCCGTTATTCCCGAAACCTACAACCTGGGTGTCTGCAAGTCTCGTGTGAATAGGCACCTTCTAGGTAAACGTGCTCGATCTTAGACTATACCTGCTCAAAATCGAGCGGGATAGTAATCAAACGCGAGCCCCTTACAGTAATAATAAAAAAAATGGCACTGAAAATCTTTATTGTAATGTTAGAGAAAAGAAACAAAAACACTTCTATTTAATGAAACATTATATAAAAATTTCATACGTACATGGCTGAATTTTATATATGAAAATGTAGACAGATAAACCGGAAATATGACAAATATATAAGAATTCCGTTTTTACTATTTGGTCACTGCACTAAAAAGCCTGGAAATACGAAATATATAATTTCTCTATTAATATAAAATTGGACTTGGGTGAATACTGATGATTACTCCTTGATTTTTTACAGCGACAAAAACGGCTTAATAACACCACAACAGAATGGCGGCGAGGAGTCTCCACCTCCCGAGAAGGAGAGGGCCGATCAAGAGGATACAGAGAAGAGTCACTCCGAAACAGTTACTCACTGCGCGGAGGGGCCGAACGATGACCTGTATGCGATACCAGTGAAACTGAGGCCGAAGAAGGAGCCTCAGTTACCGCCGGGTTGGGAAAGACATGAAGGTGTGTAAGACTTGAATTAATAACTGTGCTCCTTAGATATCTTGACAAAAAGGAAACTTCTGTAAAATCTTCACTTTTTTATTGTTGGAGTACAGCTGACAGGCTTAGTCTGTTTGTATGTCACAGCTGTTTTTGGCAATAACTACTTGAGATATGCGTTTCTAGTTCTAAAATGTGCTTCCCTCCTCTATTTTTGGAACTAAGAAGTGGAAGGTTTTCAAAGAAGAGCTTAAAAATATTTCCAAACAAAGATCAAATATCCTTGTTTTCAACAAAAATTAGTTTACACAATTTTGGAGTTTTGGAAATCTTAGATTGAATTATTATTTTGGTTTCGTAGCCAAAGAACAAAAATTTTAGACGTTCGTTACCTCTTCGGAAACCCATCCGGGATCAAATCGTTTACATTTGGTGTACCACTTTTTCACGACTAATGGGTTATCTTCGCCATTATTTCAGATAATGACGGTCCATACTACTGGCATATAAAAAGTGGCACAATCCAGCGGGAAATTCCCAAGATGCCCCCGATCGAAGCAAAGGAATCCCGCATATCCATGGTCAGGGACTGCTCGAATCTGTCCGAGCTGAATAAGTATGAGGGTGGCGTCATGAACAGCTCCGTGACCAGAAGTACCACCAGCGGCGCCCTGGACCATGTGGATCAGGAAGCAGAAAGGAAGAGGAGAGAGGAGATTTCTTACAAGTAAGTTTTTTTTCAAAACAACCTATCGACTCTTATGTGATCCTTTAGTATGGTGTGTACCCCTTGCAACGGATCCGTTTGACGATCCAGTGAGGTGGTGTACCCAGTTTTCTGTGAGCAACTTGCCCACAGAAGGCAGTGCCCTTTTTTCTTTGATAACGCAGTGGGGATTGTCTTTGGACATCATTTTCGAGCCCTTCGGAGGAAGGACCATGCATCAAGGTTGTGTGGGACTTTCAGCGACGGGTTCTCCACGCTAGCTTCAAACAGAAGCAATCGCGAGAAATAAACGCAACTACCCACTAAAACTAAGTCTGCGCCCCTGTATCCGCGGTTTTACGGGGCGTCACGGGACCGAGAACAGCATCGTGACGCCTGGGCTCGGCAGTACTGGGTCACCTCGGTAGCAGAGTGACCCACTTCATTAATCAGAGGGGGGGCAGTCTGTTGCTACACGAGTCGGCCCTTGTGACGGTAGTTATGGAAGGAGGAGATGCGCACAACGGCACCTTCAACCGCCGGTAGAAGACAGTGCCCTAGACTACTAAGTGTAATTACTACTACTGTAAGTGTAAGTACTAATTTATAGTCTTAAGAGATTGTAAGTAGACTACTGTAAACTTCTGCAACATTTTTGGCATAACTTAAGACTGATAAACCTGTTTTGACGCCTTTTTATAGAAGTTCATATATTAGGTAGCTTTTTGCAGCTAATCTGGATAAGCTATCAAGTATTGCGCAGACGTTTAATATAATTGGTGTGATAAGCGTTAAAATTCTTATTTACAGACGGCGCAGCTTCCCGGCCCGTCCTGAGCCGGACAATGGCCGCGCTGTCCGCTTCTTCGTCAGGTCCCTCGGGTGGGTGGAAATCGCCGAGTCAGACCTGACCCCGGAGCGTTCCAGCAGGGCCGTCAACAAGTGCATCGTGGACCTCAGCCTGGGACGGAACGATTTGCTGGACCAAGTCGGACGTTGGGGCGATGTGAGTGTCACAATGACATTAAGTCTGACAGCTTCTGTGGTTTATCCATGCAGGAACAGGGAACGAATTAACTCTTGCTGCAGGGATGCCTGTCTTAGAAGGTGATAAAATAGCCCACATCCAGGTGGTTGTAAGTGCCACGTGGTTGCTTTTGACAATCTGAATGAGCACCAACCCTAGTCTAGAGTATGTCATGAGTTTTGTTCCATCAGTGGCCAGGTCCCAGGTCCCAGGACCCCGGCAGGTCCAGTCCCTGCTTCGATGCTTTCGTATTGCAAACATCAACTGGCGATGGTAACCAGTTTCCATCAAGTGGGCTGTTGTACTAAAACAAAAAAAAATGAATGGCGTTGACAACTTCCAATGCCATTTTCCTGTACTTCTGTCGTGGAAGTAGGCAGAATACAAACCAGATGTCTCTCTGTGTTATGTTCGTGGATTATGTCCTAAAAGGGTTTTTAATGTATTGTTTTTTTAATAGGGCAAGGATCTCTTCATGGATTTAGATGATGGAGCTCTTAAGCTGATCGACCCTGAGAGCCTGAACACACTGCACACACAGCCCATTCACACTATCCGCGTGTGGGGCGTAGGCAGAGATAATGGACGGTAAGAAGCAACTGATCGCAAAATATTATGTTTTTTGTTGTTATTTTATTCACAAGTGTGTTGAAAAACCTCGTATGATACACGTGTGTATTGATGATTACCGTCCTCGGCTCTCTCAATGGCGCCTCGGCGGTAATCACCAATGTTACACACTAGTACCATAATGTACTATTAATTATCTTTTAAACACTAATGAATTATCTATTTTACTCGTTAAAATTGTGACATCATAAGGCAGTATTCTCATACAAAATTATAGAGGCGGTGCAGTTTTGTGTGATGATAAAGACTACGATCCACATGAGGCTCACAACGACCACGCTCACGACGGCGATTTTTACCGTTCCATTTGCTTGCAAGCGTTAGGATCGTAAGCTCAAGTGGAACGGATTTTCGACCCGCCTGTCATGTGTTGTTATGAGCACTGCGTAAGCGAAAATAATGACGCATTAGTGACGTTTTCGCGGCAACCATAATGACCGTGGTGGTTATGTGAACCGGCTAAAGGAGAATTTTCGGCGTTGTGAGGTACAAGAGGAACGCGCTCAGTGTCATTCATTTGTCTGTCAAATGACAATGGGGATTGTTCACAAAAAATTACCCTCTGTTTTTATATTTTTATTACGTAAAATAGGGTATTTTTAAATACTAGTTTGAATATTTTTGTATTTTAAGCGTTAGTTTTTTTATAATTCGATTTTAAAATTATTTCTCCGATGACGTCATAAGGGACAAGTTTACATTGATTTCTTTGCCTAGAAACAAAAATAATAAAAGTAAGTTTTATCTATATATAATCATAGTACTCTGTGCTATTTAAATGTCACTGTCATTACTCATTACGTATCGTGATCATTTTAGTGGTTTTTGTCGCTAGGCTTATAATTGTTCGTGGTCAACCATTATTATTTTCTATAGTTATCGTTAAATTTTTTAAAGTGCTCTTTAGGAAAAAACTATGTTACAGAACTTAAATCAAATAATGTACAGCTAGAATTTTCTTACACCTGAAGCAGGCAAACAGACAGACGGTCCACCTGATTGAAATTAGTAAGGTCAAATAAAGGTCAAACGCATTTCTTACAAAATACAAGATCGTAGTTTTTTTGGAATTTTAACTAAACAGAAATGATTAGGAACATTATTCCTCGAAATGGTTTTTCAAATAGCTAGATTGAAAAAAGGTGAACAATCCCAATTGTCAAATTGACATTACATGTATCGAGTTTATTTCAATAGGCAGTTAATCTGATTGACTTTTAGATTAGTCAAGTTGTTAGCTAGATTTCAAAATTGGTGTGTTAAACCACTACCATCGTTTGGACAGAAATTTTCCAGTTAAGTAATGTCTCTGTCCAAACTATGAACAGGAGTGCCTTTCTAAAACAAAAAAAACACGTTTTGGATTTCATTTTTAACTGACTTAAGTTACTGACGATATTTCTGTAGTCGATTTTAATATACCTATATGTATACTTATCTAATAGTAATTATTATTGTTTGTACTATGTATTTTTTTACTCTAAACGTTTATCGCGTGATTATTAAAAAATAAATAATTCGCTTTGATTGTCCCCCTTGCATTCTTGGAACAGTGAGAGGTACGCTGAACATTGTAATATAGAAATTGGTTGTAGTTTGTCGCTATTTCATACATTTAGATGCTTTTATCAGAGACCGAAAGAAATAAACTGTCATAAATTTTTAGTACATCACGCGGTATTTCATCTTATATTTTATGTGCACTTTCAATAGACTTTATCTAATTTCTCAAAATTTGCAGTGATTAATTAAAGTTCTATATCTTAGGTTTTTAAAAAAATTTAATTTGTAAATTAGTATTAGAATTTTAAATTTATGTTTTTATTTATATAAACCTTCAAGGAAAACCGCTTAAAAATCCGTTACGTGGTTTAGGAATTAAAAACTACACTCATTATATATGGAAATATTTTGAAATTTTGATGTTCACAAATCAAATTGAACCTTGAGATTTCTTTCCTATTTTAGTTATCACAAGCTTCTCGTGTCATTCTTTCAAAGTGAAAACATGGAATCTGAATAATAGGTGTTTATAATATATCCTAAATATGTATTATTTTGCATTAAAATATAAAATATTTTTTGAGCTTTTTAGAATATTATAAAAATAATAAACCTTATAATTCTCTTAATACCCCTGATAGTATATATTTATCTTATTCTCTCGTGGGATAGTTTTCTGAAGTTTGACTTGTGAATTGCACAATTTTTATTTATTTAAACTAAATTCCAGTGGAGATAATTTTTTGGAAGACACTTAAAAATTAAGTCTACACCCTATCCTATATAGTCGCTACGTAACCGGCTTGTAACATATGTCTCAGGCTTTATAATTTTTTATACTTCAATATAGAAAGTAGCGAATGTCCTTCCTTATTATTAAACGTTTACAATTTGATTGATGTTTTTTTTAATATATTTGTTACGCGATTTCTCCGTCAATCTGACTTCAAGAGTAACTAAAAAAAAATAAAAAAAAATTTTTTTTTTGCATAATGTATAACAGTGTTTTTCAACCTGTGGGTCACGACCCCTAGGGGGGTCGCAGAGCTTGCTCTGGGGGCCGCCGACATAAGAGAAAAGCCAATTTAACTTTATACCTTATACTTAAGTACTTTCTAAGCTCAGCACCTTTTAGCACAGTATAGGCCGTAATAATGAATATAGGTAACAAAATAGGTTAAAACAGAGTCATTTAAATTGCTAACTTTTTGTCTGTCTATAGCCCGAGGGGCTCGGCAAAATAATTCAACCTGTAAAGGGGTCGCGTATTCAAAAAGATTGAAAAGCACTGATGTTATAATAATAGTTTTTATGTGTCACTTGGCTTCAAGATGTAGAAAACATTTATTTTAGATTAGATTAGAAAACACTTTATTATTCACCAAAATAAACAATTACAGAATAAATGATTGCAATAATTTAACGGCAGAACAAAAGGTGGCCTTATCGCTTGAAGCGATCTCTTCCAGGCGACCTGACTGAGAGGATACTTTTATCAACTTATGGCTAGGTAGAAGTTACATAAAAAAAGGAAGAACAGTACAACGTACAACAATTATTTTATGCTTTTCTAGTTACTCTTGACATCGGGTTTGTTCTTTTTTACTTCCACTCCCATTCCATTTTATATATATACTTTTTTATTCTAATTATATTGCAAAACCCTCACGTTAGACAATTTTCCTCTAATCCATCGTAAAGTTTTCTGGAAGAAATAGACCTTAGTGATAAGACCGCCTATTGTCTTCTGTACTTAAACTTCTTGAATTGTATCTTAATCATCATCATCATCCGAGCGTTAAATCCCGGTTGCGTTCGGAGCGTTCACTCCGACGCCCAGCCAGGGTCCGCTTTCCTGCTTTTTCTACTCCACTTCGCGCGGTCTTCAGCATCCCCCGTTTTGACACCATTGGCACGTATGTCATGCTTCACGACGTCAAGCCAACATTTCTTGGGCCTTCCCCTTCGACCGGGACCTGGCGGAGGTGGCATGGCTAGACATTTGTTCCCCACATAATTAGCCGGTCTCCGTAAAATCCGTGAATTGTATCTTAATAATATTTCCTTAAGTTTTCGCGACTTGTATATACATAATAATACCACGTTTTAACGGTTTTAAGCGCGGTAATTTATTTGATTTCTTCAAACCATAACATGTTGCTTAGCGGTGATGAATAAGATTAGGCTCCGCTAGAGTGAATAATAACCATAAACAAAATTAAATTTAAATTATTATAATTTTAAATTAAGTTCCACTGGAGAACACTTCTTGAAAGTCATACATATAGGTCAAAATTTAATTCTACTTCCTAGCATATGTAGGTAGACCGCTTCGCAACGTGTTATTGCTGGTAAGGAGAAGAAGCGGCAAGAAACTCCCCAGCAACACGTCTAGCTAAAAATTGTTTTTCTTTGTATCTCTCTTATTCTACTTATATCTCAAGTTCTTTTTTCTTATAATTTTTGTACAGATGTATGTTTACTTAGTTTATTTATAGTATTTTAACGTTATGCAATATAGTGTATAGGTCCTGTCACATAAAAAGAACACTGAGCGGTAGTGGAGGGGATGCGTCTGCGCAGGTGTACAGTCGTATCGTAAAGTATCACCCCGTCTCGCCCCCTTCATACCACCAATTCGATCGATAAAACGCGCACTGCGCAGGTTCAGAGCCGGCGTTCTTTTTACGTGGCGCGAACTATATTCTATTGTATTCCACGGTGTGATGTGATGTATGCGGTCGTTCAGGGACTTCGCGTACGTGGCCCGCGACCGGTCGACGCGCCGGCACATGTGCCACGTGTTCCGCTGCGAGGCGCCGGCGCGCGCGATCGCGAACGCGTTGCGGGACATCTGCAAGCGGATCATGATCGAGCGCTCGCTGCAGCCGCCGCCGAGGCCCACCGACCTGCCGGCCGCCAGGCGACACAGGCCGCTCTCAGGTCAGTGACAGGCCTGTGTGGTTCATGAACGATGTTATATAGAATATTGCGCGACACCTGTGAGGCAAAATATAATATATTCTAATAAAAATGGGACTAAATAAAATGAAACACCATTTTTTCTTTACGTTCGAATCGCAACCAACTCGATTTCTTTTAATATAAACACGTCAAAAATCGAGCTGCCAGTATTACATTATTTACACAAATAAGTAATTATTCACAACACCCGTATATATACTGACGAGAGAATGACGATGAAATGTGTTGGAAAATAGTTATATAGTTTTTACCCGTGCAGGAACGGAGAAAGAATACAATTTCTTGCGTCTGAGTGGCCTGTCGTAAGAGGTGACAAAAGAATTTTTACACATTAGAATGTTCGTCGTACGCCTAACGCCTACTAGGTATAATGAATGAATGTCCTTTGGTAAGAAAATAAAATCGTCTGCCATCCCGTACCGGTGTGTAAGGGCCTTAATGAGTCAAATTACATTTTCTAACTGTTTGTTTGCAAAAATATGTATAATCAAGTTTATTAAAATTAAGGGGGGGGGGGGGGGTGCAAATTGTAAATAACTGCGCCCCGCGGCATTACCCGCTATATCTTTATAAATTATAGCCTATGTGTTATTCTGGTGTGTAAGCTGTATCACTGTAGTTTCATCAAAATTCCTTCTGTAGTTTTTGCGTGAAAGAGTTACAAACATACATTCATTTTGCTAGGTGGTAGGGCATTTGTCCGACTGGATGGCTACCACCCCTGGTCTAAAGTATGTCGCCACAACAACCTTGGGTTGTGTTCCGGCATTAGTGGCTATCTTCCAGTCTCCCTTTAGATAGCAGCCGCGCATTTGTAGCACCTTTGGTGTTGCAAATGTCCATAGGCGATGGTAACCGCTTTCCATCAAGTGGGCCGTCTGCCTGTCTGCTGAACTCCTGCAATAAAAAAAATGTGTGTACTTTTGTACACGCGTTAGAAGTTTTACTTCTTTGGCGTATCAAGAAAAAAAATCTTTTCAAAAATTTTATCTTTTGCCTTATTCTACCTTTGTAGAAAAAACGACACTAACAATAGAAAAACTAAAATGTTGACTATAGCTAATTTCATGGTGTAGCTTTTTCGTGTGATCATTTTCCCCTGACGCGCCTAAAGAAGTATAACTTGAAGAGGTCATTTCGGTTGGCAGTGGGCTGCGCGTTCCCGACGCCGATGGAGGAGCCGCGCAAGACGGTGCGCGCGCGCTACCTGGGCAGCGCGGAGGTGCCGCGCGCCACCGGCATGCGCGTGCTCAACGACGCGCTGGAGCGGCTCGCCGCCGCGCGCCCGCCCTCCGCCTGGCGGCCCGTCGCCGTCGCCGTCGCACCCTCCATGATCACCGTCACCGAGGAGGGGGTCAGTCCTCTATTCTTCATTATTTCATCATGTATTCTTTTGACGTTCAACTTGGCCGCTATGTTTTATTGTTTATCTATGTACTCTGATATTTATGATCCGATTTACGTGATTCTTATGCGGAATAGTTGCCATTTGGTCCCCTAAAAATTTAACATTCTTTGGCCCAGGAGTATTCATTTTACAATCATTTTTTGTTCCCGTTTCTTGGGACCTATATTTTTAAGGCTCGCGGCGCCTTTCGTAGACTTCCACATAGCTAGACACTAAAAAGTAACTAATAAAAAAAAATTGTTTAAAAAAAACAGATGTCCATAGACGATGGTAACCGCTTTCCATCATGCGGGCTGGCTGAATCTGCTTAACTCATGTAATAAAAAAAGGCGGCTTGCTCATCTCGATGTGCATGTTTCAACACGATGTTTTCCTTCACCGTTATTAGCACGTGGTAATTGTAAGAATGTGTTTTTGAGTTCCTTCGCGTGCGCTAGCCATTACGCTGCCACTACTATTATAAGTGTGTTCTACGACTTAGCGTGATTTAGAGAGGACACATTTACAGAAGGCGTAAAAGGGCCTCTTTGACAGGACTCATATACCCATACGGTCATTGGTGTGCATCTTTCCCATTTTCCGTCCATCTTATACTAATCTATAAAGCTGAAGAGTTTGTTTGTTTGCTTGATTCAACGCGCTAATCTCGGAAACTACTAGCTGATTTGAAAAATTCTTTCAATGTTAGATAGCCCATTTATCGAGGAAGGTTATAGGCAAAGTATATATCATAACGCTAAGACCAATAGGAGCGGAGCACCAATGAAGAATGTTTCAAAATCGGGGCGTTTTGGAAACAGTTTCCACGCGGACGACGTTGCGGGCACAGCTAGTTTTATTATATAGGACTGACTCCGCGCTGGCACTCCGCAGTGCCCATTGGTGTACCGATTAAAAGATTTAAATATTACAAGAGCACATCGGTCTTTACCTTATCTCCACCACGATACAGAACACACATTGGCGGCACATACCACTCCACAGTCCGTATTACGACTATGACAGGCATCCAAATAAAGTGGAACTTATATAGCCCATAAATGACCCACTGCTGGGCTCGGCCCTCCCATTATAGGAGGTAACGGACAGACCCGCCACATATGTCCAAGGCGGCTTGGCCGGTTTGACACATTGAGCATGTTTTCCCTCACCGCCGTTAACTCGTAGTAATTGTGTAACAATATGAACATTCGATCAGAAAAGTGCCCAAGTGGTGCATGCGTTCCGCGCCCTTTGAGCTTAGGAAGCGTGCGCTAGTCATTACGCTACCAAGACTAACTTAATGCTGTCTTACCGTGTATCTAGTATCTAGACATGTGTGTCGATGTTCATTCAGGAGACGTCGCCGATAGTGGAGTGCCGGGTGCGCTACCTGTCCTTCCTGGGCATCGGTCGCGACGTGCGTCGTTGCGCATTCATCGTGCACACGCCCCAGGACGTGTTCGTTGCGCACGCCTTCCACGCGGAGCCCTCCTCCGGCGCCCTCTGCAAGACCATCGAGGCGGCATGCAAGGTATTATACACCACTAAAATCACTACCACCACCAAGAAAAGCACTAGTAATTATATTGGTGGCAGTTGCTTCTTTCAAATAAAAGTCTTTTTGGACTGTAGTATTAATTCACTATTTACTAATTTTAATAATCGTAGAGAGAGCAGTCGAAGAATAATTGTAAGTGAAGTCGAATTTCAGCTGCTTCTTTTGTGGCATTTGACGGCCTCTGTGGTTGAGGGGGCTAAGCCTTTGCCGGCCTACCTCACTGCAACGCAGAGGCTTCGGGTTCGATGCCTGTTATAGTAAATTTCGGAAACGTATTTTCTCCGTTATTTACTATGGTCTGGGTGTCTGGGACGGCCCCAGAGTAGTACGTTGTATATTACCCATAACACAAGCGTAACTGGCTTAACTTGGGGATATACAATGTGTGTGTTTGTCTGCCGATTATAAATCAATCCCTTTTTCTGTTTTATATAGGAAGATAAAAGGTAATAAGAAGATTAAAGTAAAACGAGTGATAGTGTATTTAAAGGTGCTCTCAATACTTACTTAACACGGGCAATTTTTCGAAAAATTTAAGACTGGTTGAATTGGCAATTTACACACAAGTACTTGGTGTCCCGCTAGTCCTAATGGCTAGTCTTAATGGCCCTATGTAGACATTATTTCTGTAACAATTTTTGACCATAAGTTATAGATACTAATTTAATTTTGATTTATCACTTCCACCCCTGGAGCTCGAGTCTTAGCTCTAGGGATCTCCTCTGCATGCCGGCTGGCTAAGGCTAGTACGAAGACTCGTCGGGTATTAAATGTTGCTACTCACCTAAGGGTGCGTTCGCACTATGTCGTAACGATTAATTCATCGTTGGACCATTGTCGTCTCTAGCTGTTCCCATTATAACGACTGTTTGTCGCCAAAAATATTTAACGATCTTTTATCGTTTTATCGGCTGTCGTGCTAGCCGTTCCCACTGTCATGACAATCTGTCGTCACTGCAAAAAATGTCGTAGACGACAGTAAGTCGTGTCGTTCTATATGTGAACACCTCCATTCAAACATATAAGCAACGACACTTAATACTACACGACTATTTATCGTCACGGCATAGTGGGAACGCGCCCTAAGGCGTCGCGACAAAGCGCACTGCGGGTGGGGTATAAACGATGGTGGTGGATTCCAGTTGCGCTACCAGAAGTGCCTGGACGCGCACGGCGGGGCGGCGTCGCTGGTGACGAGCGGCAGCGGGAGCGGGGGCGGGGGCGCGGGCGGGGGCGGCGAGGGGCGCGCGTCGCTCGGGCAGGCGCTCAAGTCGCTCGTCGGCTCGCTCACCGGCCGGCGCGCCTCCTGAACGCCGCCGCACACGCCGCCGCCAGGTGATTGTTTAAACCTAGATCTAGTCTGCTGACGCCGCGGCCTGCTTTAGGCTACTTTTGTATTATAACATTCGTATAAATCAGGGGTCGGCAACCTGCTGCTCGCGAGCCACATGTGGCTCTTTGGATGTAGAGCTACGGCTCTTTAGTTATACATCGAGGGCTTCATAACAAATGGGCGTACAGACAAAAGTGCAGTATTAGACAATGCACACAGTTGTGAATAAAACAAAACTAGTTGATCATATAATAGACTAGTAAACAAGTGCCTTTTGGACCAACTTTTTTCAGCAGTCTCCGAAAATTATAAATGAGGTGTCATTCTATTCGGAATGGCATCTAGATGATTTTTGAAAAAAACTAAGTTCCGCTTGCTTAATTGTAAAAGTTATTAACAATTAACTAAAAAAAAGGGTGTTCAGTTTTTTGCAAATATCTCAAAAAGTAATAAAGATTTTTCAAATTTCAAGTAGTTTCATAAAAATCTATTCAGTAATTTTTGCGTGAAAGAGTAACAAACATACATCCATACATACATTCTTACAAACTTTCCCGTTTATAATATTTATAAGATATATAGGATAGGATCATAGGAATTTATAGGATGTACAATATTTTCGTCACTATTTCAATGGTGACGTTTTTTTGTTCAGATATTTATAATTATTTTCAACCTTTGCTTGCATACGTAATAGATCGTTGCACTCGTTATGCGTGTGTTTTAACTTATTTTCTAAATTAAAATAAAATTAATTCACAAATTTGGCACCGTTTTAGACGCAACCCCTCCAGCTTTCCCGAGCAGCGACGGCGCTGTACAGCTCGAAGATATCATAACTGAAGATGAAAATACAACAACTAATGCTGAATAGCAGAAGTGCTTAATAGCGGATGGTGAGGAACCGGCTTTCTTTGTCTTACTACCTTTTGTCCTACCACTGGTAGAATATTGACATTACATGTATGGAGTTTGTCGAATTATAACCAATGTAAAGGCAGATGAATGGATTTCAAGCTATAGAAAGCGGCCTGAGTTATAATCAGTCATTTCCATTTATATACTGCACCGAGCCATAATTGGCATGGCATCCTGTTATTTGGTTCAAAGCAGTCTGAGGAATCTTAAACCTTTTAATTCTTTACCCATACGATGATAATATTATTATTTCATAAGTATAAATTTAAATGATTAAGATTTCCTTCTATTATTTTTGGAATAAATTGACAAGTTGTCAATTACTTACTGCATGATATCAAACACGGTTGAGTTTCCCCCACATAAATATTTTTTGTGAATCAGTTACATTTAGAATGAAATTGCATTAATTAAAAATATCAATCGTTCATACGATGTTTGTTAAAATTGTATTGATTTGAATTATACAACTTATGTTAGAATAAAAAAAAACAATGAAATTACGTTGATACATTTAACCTTATTTTTTTTGTTTAACATTATAATGAATTATGATTTTTTTTAAAGAAACCCAATATTTTATTTAGAAATATTGGTGTGAAGGTCTATTTCATATATTTTTATGGGTATTTATTTGTATGGTATCGTATGGGATTTTGTTATATTTATTATTTGTATCTCATTAAAGATTCAATAAAAACGATGCTCAAACACCACTCAACCAATAAAATGCTTTAAGTAAATGTTTGGCGATGTATTCTTTCTATGAAAATAACTTATGGTTGAGTGCCGTTTGAGTACTTAGTCATAAAAAATCAAAACGCATTCGTAATTCCATCCGAAATATGAACAAAAAATAATTAGCAAATGTTTTATATTTTTTAAAAGAAATGCAGATTTTCTAAAAATTTAAGTTACTTTAAACTTATTAGAAAATGTAGTCACTTTGTGTGTGTAATATAAATTTGAAAAAGAATGAAATTAAATAATTAAAGTATATATTGAAGGAAGATTAAAAAATGCTTTTGTGTAAACATTTGAGCTCATTGGTTACAAAAACAACAAATTAAAGTACTAATTGTTTTTGGAAGTCTATTAATTAGTTGAATTGAATTGAAAGTGGCTGAAATAGCCCAATTCGTTTTTTGTCATTCCTTATTATTAACTAAATAAGTACTCATTACATGAATTAGTAAGATAAACGAACTTTTATGAAACCTAACGCCTATTTGCTTGAACGGTGGTTTAAAACTTGAATATTCTTGGATACTTCACGTTGGCTAGATACACAAGTTGTACAAAGACCAACAAAAAAAAAATGCCAATTTGAAATTCTTGGTCTCTCCACAATGGTTACCTTAAAGATTCCTAGTCCATATTAAAATAAGTGAAAAGTTGAGCTTTTGTAAATTTGCCATTATTCTACAACTCGATAAGCTAGGACTTACACGCGTTCACTTTTGTCTTACAATTTGATAAAAATGGTCCAAAAAAAAATCGAACAAATATTACAATATCATTTATAACTGACATTCTTAACTTATCATTAAAGCAGATTAAAAAGCCATTATTATATTTATAAATAATAAAAATAATCAGCTTATAAAAAAGTTTTAACGATAAGATTTTTTTTGGTCCATTTCTATCCAAAAGCAGACAGAAATGAACGGTCTAACTGCGAGTTTTATAGCCAGATACTATATCAACTATTTTACCTTACCGTTGGTAGAAATCGGAAATAATCTCCGTACTAGTAATATAAATTTTCTACCAATGGTAGGTTAAAAGAATGTATAGATATATAATCTTGGTCTAAGTCAAGGACTCAATGTTGAAATTGGTCCTTTTTCTGTGTAAATTCGTTTAGGATTTAAGTTATAGATTTAACGCGTGCGCAATGTTAGCAATGTAAATAAATTTAAAGTTTATTCATATGATATTATTAGGGAATGTTTGTCAGTGTTTTGTGTAAAGCCAGGGTAACTGTTCATTTCTTCGATTAAATAATCTTCAATTAGATCGTTTTTATCTCGCAAATATTATTATTCATATTCACCTTATTGTGACTTAAATATAATAGATATTGTCGACATACAGTCTCCGAGGCCGGCAGCATGTTGGTATTATATCTGGTGGTGCAAATGTCTATGAAGACGGTAATCACATTCTATCACAGATTGTGTTGTACTAAAAAAACAAGTTTTTGAAGGACTACACGACTGTTGGACTTAGATCAAAATTGGACTAGGACAGGACAAACGTCTATATGGGTCGTCTGACGTCTAAGACTCTTCTGTGACTGAGCCCAATTTTCAGCTTATCGCATACAACAATCCTTGCAGCTGTTGTAGCAATATACATAAAACATCAGTGATAAAAAAGATTTATTTAATGGAAGTTTTGAATGAACCCTCTATTTCAGTTAGACGTCATTGAGCTAGTCTTCGTATCAATTTATTGGGTTTGGGATTCTTCAAAATATTCATATATTTGAAAACCACATCTATAAAACTATAATTTTATAATATAAAGATTTCAATGGTAATTTTATTTCTGACATATCAAGACTATATTTTTTATTATATTAGTAAAACCTATTGAATTCTTTTGCTCTGATACTGGTAGAAAATTGACAAAGTTTATAAAAAAACCTATCAGCTGTTATGAAAAATAACGTAAAGACATAACTCTTTAGTCGTCTAAGGGCGCGTTCCCACTATGTCGTAACGATTAATTTATCGTTGGACGACTGTCGTCTCTAGCTGTTCCCATTTAACGATTGTTTGTCGTCAAAATTTTGTATCGTTTAACGACAATCGGATCTAGCTGTCCCATTCGATCGCGACGACGTGGCTACGATAGATTTGCCGTCACGATTTAGTCGTAACGATCTTTTATCGTTTTACGACTGTCGCGCTAGCCGTTTCCACTTTCATGACAATCTGTCGTCACTGCAAAAGATGTCGTAGACGACAGTAAGTCGTGTCGTTCTATATGTGCACACCTCCATTTAAACATATAAGCCACGACACTTAAAACTACACGATTATCTGTCGTCTCGACATAGTGGGAACGCGCCCTAACTGGAATGAAAATTTGGTGTCGAGCACGGTATGAGCCTAGTTAATAAGTACTAATCATTGATTTCCAAATAAATAGTCATTAGAGTAATTAAATGTCGTTGTAGAGTAATTGCGTTGTAAATTTAAGGAATATAGACCCTTATGGAGTATACAAAAGAGTTTATTTTTGCTTAAGCCTTAAGATATTAATGTTTCATACATTTAATAAGGAGTCAATATTTTGTGTATAATAGTCATGTATAATATATAGAGCTTATTATATTTTATTTTAACTATGATCTCCAGTTACTTTCTAATTTTGCTAAACCTGCTACATGGTGTTTTAACTATTTTGGTGCCTTTCCGATTTTAAATAACCTTTTTTTTTGTTTAGTATTCATAGCAAATAACTATTAAGTCGTAAATTTGCGTAACGTAAAAATATTAGGTATTATTAGGTGCATAATTATATCAAGTATAAACAGATGGTACTTTGTAAAATAATATTATATATTGCAAGAATTATAAATAAATTCCAAACTGTCAAAAATGTAGCATTTTTGACAGCTTGCAATGTTTTTTGGGAACTGTCATACTTGCCATTGTAGTATAAGCTTTCAACAACGCAGCGACCAGTTGACAAATCGTGGCTGACAGTTCGCA
Organism: Dendrolimus punctatus; assembly: GCA_012273795.1. Taxonomy (NCBI): domain Eukaryota; kingdom Metazoa; phylum Arthropoda; class Insecta; order Lepidoptera; family Lasiocampidae; genus Dendrolimus; species Dendrolimus punctatus. The sequence continues at coordinate 13,769,392 of CM022546.1, read as the reverse complement.
ATGTGATTATAATCAAGCTTATAACATAAATTAGAATTATTTAATATCTAAGAGCAAACTTAGAGATAACGAGGGAATAGGGACCCAAAGAAATATTTCTAAAAGCATCGCACTAAATCCATGACTATTCAAATGAATATATTTGAGTGATTCTGGGCACAGTGGACAAATCGATATTTCGGAAGAAGAGTTCCAGATAATTAAGAATGAGGGGTATGTGTATTATAAAAAAAGTGTTTTATGTCTGTAACACTTGAAGAGTAAGATAATTATTACAAATAAGATCGCAAAATGGCCTTGCTGTCATAATATGACATATTATATCTAGACTAGTTAAGCTATTGCCTGTCAAATATGTCCATAATGTTTAAAGGATCGCAAACTGAACGTGAACTTCTGTGAAATTTATAGCAACTGTCAATAATGTTCAAGAAATATTTCGAAGATTTTTGACAGGTTTGACAGTATTGTAAAGTATTTGAGGAGTAACAGCAATATTTGCTCGCTTAAATGTTCTTCGATGTAAGCATTAATATAGGTAATGACAACTGGGCCATTTTATTTCATTAAGTTAATTTGGTAGTCATAAAAATTAGCTTCAATGATAAAATATATTTCAATATGTTAGAAGTCAGTGTTGCTTTACACTCTAATTATGATAATAAATATAATATACACTGAGCTGTTCTATAATACGTAATATATAGTGTTATTCACGTTAATATTAAGTAATAAAGTGAATATTTATACATATATCAATCGATTGATACATTCTTATAATTTTCTGTGTGACATTTTTGATAGTATGTGACGGCATGCGCATCACTACTGGATTTAATACTTATAAGCCGACAAGTTCGTACGTGGCACTCTCAAGGTCCGTGGAAGATATGGGACACCATAACAGGAGGTGTGAAAAGGTGTGCAAATAGACGGATGGAACAACAAAGGATTTTTTTATAATTTATTTGGACAAAAAAACAGTATTGTACAGAATTTAGTATTATGAATCTTATCCATAAGTAGTAAGTTTCACTTGATACAACACCAACATCATTTGCCACAAATTGAGTAGTTGAGATTATAATTAGAGAGATTATAGCTACCGTAAGTAAAAACAAAAGAGAGAGAGAGAGAGAAAAAAAAACAATGTTTGGTATACAATGTCTAAAAAAAAGAAGAAAGGGAGACCTCACCAAGACGCAGAGCCGGAGTTATGATCACAGCGAATGCCTGCGACCAGCCAAAGACGCTAATTACCGCAATACTTATTTACCCAAACATATTTTATACCTATTGAGGAGGTGATGATGTGTGATGGTTGTTTGGTTGTAGCCGTTGAGCGGTGTACGGGTCAATGAAAGAGATTGTTTGCGACGTACACCTTTTAATCACACACTCTGCTCTCAATGTTTTATTATACAGTTCAGAAGGATTTTTGGAAGGCAAGCAATAAGCGCGAAACTAACGTTTGTACACGAGCACGTATGTCGTGCGGTCGCGTTGAAGACGTGAGTCGGACTGTGGCCGAATTGTCCCGAAATGAACTTCGGTTGTCGACTGTTTCGCGGCAAGTGGATTGCCGCGAAAAATTGTGGGCGCGATGTCATAAAACGGCGCGATGTTTTGCTTGCCACAGATAAATATTGGTTCCGCGCTTGCGTGCTTGTTTTTATGTTGGCACTAATGTCGCCACACCATCTACCAATCTGTGGAGTATTCCAATACTTGAACGCTGATTTAAAATTAAAGAAGCGGATAGTTAAATATGATAATCGTAAAATATTATTTGATAATTTATTTCCAAACTGATTTTCGCCTTATATCTGCCGCTGTCACACTTTTTCAATGCCCCTGTAGTGCGTCTTCCGTCGCTCGTGGACCATGGGAGTAGGAGTATCAGGTACAAACTTGCCAACCTATACTTAAATCTAAAATAAAACTACCTATTTCCTAGTATGTACTATTTCACCTAGTTCAAAAAATCACCCATTTGTTGCAATGCAATCAAAGACAAAGAAAATTATATGTTTTTTTTTGTCACGCCTAATCTTTTCTTCAGTCAAACAACAACAAACAATTTTAGTTTGTTTATAAAAGTATTCAATTAATTATAATAAATTCTATAGACGCGTATACTGACGATGACAATATTTTCTTAAATTTGAGTTTTACCGCACTATGGTACTATTGTCATAACAGGCCCTCTTAAACACAGAAAATTTAAGAATTATGTATCAATCAGTGTGTCAGTGTGATTGGTTAACCTATCACTCACAGACCACTCAAATTCGAAAACTCAAACTTTTATTACCACTTGAACGTTAAACGCGCTTAAGCATTGTCGTAAAATTGAGTTCTATATTAACGTTGAGTTGTGTTTGAGTGTGAAGCTGTTATAGACGCAATAGATGTGACAATGCAAGCTTCGACTGCCTTCGAATGGAATATGTCAATATTTTCTATAAATGAAATGTAAACGTTTTATGAAGTAGATCTATTAGATAGCTTGTGAATTCATGTTTTTCTAACTCGCTGTCAATCAATTTGACAATGGGTATATAATGTTATATATAAATTATCTATTACGACACTGTCATCGCTTTACAGCTTGAAAGCCTTCGGAACTGTGGCTTTTAATGAAATTTTGTGAAATTAATAAAAAAATATATATAAAATCAGTTTTGGTTTTCATTTATTTTCCTACCATTTCAGATCTATAATAATAATGTTCGTGTCATAGTCCCAGACCCCCAGTACAAAAGGAAAAGAAATTAACAGATTTTTTCAAGTTTTCAATATTATTCAGATTAAACATTTATGGTCAGTTATTATTTCAATAAATATTTAATACCCATACACACCACGTATTTTGTTTCTGTGTATATTTTATTTAGACCTTTATAAGTGAGACAGACCACTTCTGTAACTCTGTAAGCCAGAAACTCGGGTTTGTGAGAAACCTCTATAAGAGAAAAAGAGATCGCCGTCCCTTGAGTTCTCACTTATCCAGGTTTGACTGTACTGTAAATATAATAATATTTGTCACCGTCTTATAGCGTAGAGCCTCTACCGTCACCTAGAGAGGCTCTCGCTAGGAGGCTGAATGAAGGGCCAGATACAGAATGCAGCACTCTTGGACACGGCACGTATTGTGAGAAGTTTGGACCCCAGGCCTCATGTGATGTGATTTTTTAAATGATCATTTAATGTAATAAATGTGTGATATTTTTTATCCGGGGAGCGTTTGAAGTTGTTTAGGCATAGAAATTAACTTATTCCCGATCAATTTTCACTAAAACGATAGCTTATATTCTGATTTAAATGCTGCGATATTTTGTGTCCCGGGAATTTCAAGTCAAGTATTCGAGTCACCTATTATCACTAAAGGCGACCAAGTTGAGCATTCGCTCGATGTGAGCACGTTACACGTCGAATAATTGGCAGTACAGCGAGCGCCGAGTACAAACCACCACACACATGCGAACATATAATAGTAGGGGAGGCCACACGGGGATTTTGGGATTCACTCGAGCGTGGCATAATAACATGAGAGGAGAAACCTTGGACCCTATTATGTACCCACGCCATATACGAACCATTCATATAGGGTGGGATTATTTTTTATTCTTCATTTTTTTAAACCGTCAGATTAAGGAATTTCCTCCACATAATTGTCACAATATGGGTCAGCACGACAAGAACATCAAGCAGAACCATCTGTATATTAATCTGACGCGCTAGAGTACTCATAACACGAATTTCTTTATTAATTTGGAAGATGGGAAGTGCTGGAGTTGACGAGGACTTCTATATGAATAAAACTTGCCATTTCATAATTGCATATTTTTATATTGTACAAGAATGAGGTATTATTCATTTATTATTCTATAAATGCTGCTGCTGCTATAAGCTCCTAAGCAAAGTAGAAACACATTTTAATCTATAAATACTAAATACATAGCCAAGGTTATGCAAGGCGTGCGGCGTAACGCATTCAACATTATTGTGAAGAATCGTAGACTACAGAATTGTCGCCAACAGTTTTATCAATTTGTCTTCAAAAGTATGGTAATGCGTGAGCGAGAAAATGAACTGCATTTAGGCAGCCCCTTAAAGGTGGGGCTTCATCTGCGTAAAGATTTAGGATGTTTCACGCGAATATGACGACGTTTTAATGGGTTTTTAAGATGCGACATAGTTGATGACGTTAAATATTGACAGATAACATGTACATACACCAATAACCACATAAGTGTATATATGTATATGTTAACGACGTTATTTTATAACGCTTTAAATAAGACACATCGGCTACAGCCTAAATCTTTAACGCTAACACCGATATGAGGATTTTATGGCTTATTGTACTAAAATAGTTAAGAACGTAATAAATAGAAATAAAGATACATAACTTACGGTTTGATTATATACTTAAGCTTATATAAGACAAACGTAAAATAAAATAGCATAGAATAAATAAAGCAATACTAGTGTCGAGAAATAAATATATGTAAATAGAACACAAGAGGTAATACCAAAAGTACCACTGTTCCTTAAGATAATACATAAATAGTAAATATATATATAGATGTTTAAATAAGATAAATAAGTAAAACAGTAGATATAAAGGATGAGTTAGTGATAGATATTTAGAATAGTAACAGTTAAATGTAATAGAATAAGTAAAATAGCATTATATAAAGTAGATAATAAGGAAGTGAATGTCTTAAAACTTAAAAATTGTTACTCAAGAAAATGTATTTAAAATAAGTAAATTTGGCAAATATTACCCTGACAAGCGTGTGCGTCAGGAGAAGGAAATTTAATTAAAAAAAACACTAACACCGATGAAGCCGCAACTATTTTATAATAATGCGATTATGCGACTGTCTCGTTTACCAAATTCGTGAACTTTTGCTTCCGTGCCACTATAAAACCAAATCTCATAGTAAGGTAGTAAATTATCTCAACAACAGTCAAGAACGAGAAGCCAAGGAATAGCCCGAGCAATCCACCACACTCAGCGATAAAGTCAGTCAGCCCGAATATACTTGACCGGACCATACCTACGAATGTGGGTTGCTGGAATATCCATTCTATTCGAGCATATTTGTAACTCTTGTTCTCTTTATCGCAAATACTAAATTCGTTACAATATAACTCAAAATAATATTCAAAATCATAGTCTACTTTCATAAGATCCGCGTCGTAATTCACTGTGTTACATGTAGGCAAGCAGTTGCAAGCGCGTGCAAATTCTTTGCCGTTATTAATTAGAGATATATTCATAGTATTATAGGAATAAGAACTCATATCCATTAATTGATCGACTTTCTTTGGGTGTAAGGAGCCAAATAGAAGGATTTGTGCGATATCGACGCATTGCATGTAGTAAACAGAACAAATACGGGTTGCGTTTTCACGTGGCATGTAGAACGCAACACATCCACAAAGTTGTTTAGTATAATTTGTAAAGCATTCCATTCTGCAATTGCTCTCTGTGTATGTAAGGAAAAACTGGAGGTACGGCTCATCCGGGAAGAAACATTGTCGTGTTTGAATAGGATACGACTTCAAATCGTCAGAGGTGGACACTGTATCGAATTTTAGTGCTAGAGACATGATTTCGTTTGTGACAACTTTGTATGGTTGTATTGATGCCTGTGGCATATCTGCGGGATTTTGTAGATATACAACAAATCCCGTATAATATCTTTTACACGACTTATCTTCATATTCAGCATTTTCTCTTAGTGTTATTGCAAATTCGGCTAACGCATCGTTTGCACTTCCTTTAATAGGATAAACTGCGCTTAAATTATCGCGGTAATTGGCATCTGATAGAAAAAGTCGATTTATTACGTTTTCCTCGCGAATTATTTCATCTGCATCTAGAGCGTTCGTTGTGAAGCACACTCCTTCCCGAATTAAAACTTTTTGAAATAGAGACTTACATGATGTAGGAATACTGTTCCAATTACAGCTCTCGAATACATCATCAAAATCTAATGCCGCATTTAAAATACTATCAATGTTCACAGTGTAATTGGAAATTTGTGATTTGGCAATATTTCCTCGTAAGTCATCGTCGCATACTAAAGCAACATCTGAAAAGTCACTTAACATTATTCGGTCAGAAGTTCCATTATAAACGTTCCACATGATATCATCATAATAGTTTAAATTTGCTTGCAATTTGAATGGGTTATGTTTTATTTTAATTTGTGGACAAATTGTCACTGAAGGATAAGGTACAGAGTCAACAGGCACCAGTTTTTCGTCCATAGTAATGATAATAGGATTGTTTTGCCATTTGATCCAGACGTTATGTATGAGAAGACCGCACACGGTGAGACTGGCAATCACAACGATCAACCAAAATAATTTTTCGATGTAACTTAATGTTCTGTCCACAATATAGCGTAACCCGTGCAGAGTAGAGTTTTGGGCGAATTCATCCAAGGAGGTGACAAATCCACTTTTTGCAATTTTTTTGAGCTTTCTTATTTTTGACAGCGGATTGTTGTCTTTACATGTTTCTGCTTCTTTATCAGGTTTTCCTTTTTCTCCATTATTAATATTTTCTGCAAGTTCCATTTTAACTTCTGTCGCCAGCGAACGTCGACCGTTAAATGAGAAGTAGGCGTAAAAAAATAACCACTCTATTATGTTTTTAGTATGTTAATCAACCACTATGTTTGATTAAGCACATTCTAATAATTACAGTTCTGACCGTTATTAGTTGAAGGTGTGTCCAGTGTTATAGTTCTTTTTTAATCAATGTCATTAGACCTATATGTTGAGAAGTAAGCAGAGATAAACATAAACCTATGTAGGTATACTATGTCTTGAAAAATACATTAATACGGAAAAGCAACTGAAAACTGAATTATTGCAGTACTTAGTAGAAGTATCATTTGAAATAATTTGAAAGTTACAATAGTGGTTCTAGTGCACAAGGCAGATGCCGGATCGAATATTACTAACTTCAGGCCTGTGGCGATATTATCAGCAACCCGCAAAAATATTAGAGTCGATAATCCATAAGTGTATCTTAGATCAGACATCTTGTCAGTTATCGGAAACTCAACATGCTTTTAAACCAGGTCATAGCACAAATACCAATCTTTATTTCATAATTATGTCGTTCGGTTGGCTGAAGCTGGCGTCCAGGTCGATGCTGTCTATTTGGATTTCAAAAAGGCCTTCGTTTGGTAACCAATATGTTATGATATTGTTGACGAAATTGGCAGCAGTTGGATGTACTCCTAAGTTATTAATCTTTTTTACTGATTACACAAGAGATGGTCAACAGTTTGTCGACTATGCTGGTTGTAAATCAGAGTAATACTCGATCAGGAATAACTCTCTATTACATTACAACTATTTCTTGGTTAACGTAGCAATTAAAAAATTTAAAATGGTGCGGGATATTAGAGTATGTCGTAATACATAGCAATTTTTCCGATCACATAATTAATATTTGTAAGAAAGCTTATCAAAATTTAGGGTTTATATTAAGTCGAATAGAAGGTATTAATAGTATTTTTGCCATTAAAACATTATTTAACGCTTTACTAAAAAGCTACTTAGAAAGCAACGCAATCATCTGAGCTCCACATGGAACTAAATATAGTCTCATGTTTGAGCGCGTACAAAATAAATTTACTAGAGATTTATACCTAAGACTATGGAGTTTACCTATTTTATCCCTTGATGTACCCCACCTTGTTTATCTTAGGCATGGTTGCGAGAAGAATATGGCATCCAGACAAAAGTTTGCATTGGTCTCCTACTTATTTAAATTGTTAAGAGGTGAACTGTTTAACCCAGGTGAATTGGCTGAAATTAAAATGAACATTCCAGCGAATTTTGTGATGTGACGTAGGCGGCCAACAACTTGCTTAATAAGCCGCCGATGACACAGGCCTTGCAAACATTGAACAAGATATGTCAACAAATTATCATTTTTAACCGACTTCGAAAACTTCTCGTTTCTTGGGACCTATATTTTTTAAGAAGCGCGGCACCATTCGTAAGTCCACCCATACATAGCTAGACACTAAAAAGTTACAAATAAAAAATTCGTTTAAAAAAACCGACTTCAAAAACTAAAGTTTAAGTCGGTAAACTAAGTTTGAAGTCGGTTTTTTATCTGTACTATGACTGAATGATTGACAAGAACTAGATACTATGTGTTATGACGATTGAATATGTATATATAATGTACTATGTGTACCACGCTATCGTGTTGGTGATAACTGTAATGATAGCGATTTTTGTAAGTTAATTGTTAAATGAATCATACAAATTAAAAATAAATAGTTCTTAATATTTCGTATCCGGATGCCTCGAAGGTAATGAGTTGGTTTGTTGAAGAAATTATTTATGAATTAAAGGTGTCATCATCTTAATCTTGAAAATGTATTGAACTATATCTCTATACATATTATAAACGCGAAAGTTTGTAAAAATGGATGTACGTTTGTTACTCTTTCACGCACAAACTACTGAATGGATTTTGATGAAACGTTAGTTTCATAGCTTACACATCAGAATAACATAAAGGCTATAATTTATAAAGATATAGTGTGAATTATCTAAAATATAACGATTTTCCATCACCACGCGCGTGAAATTACGGGCGAAGCTAGTAACCAAAACATACTGGAATCGTTATGTCGATTTCAGGTCTTACTTAGCTCGACGAGTATCGAACCACGCCTACAGAGAATAACTCTGTGATTGTGTTCCATTGGCCCACTTCTCTTCCCCTATCTTCCTTATTCCGTCTCTGAGAAGTGAAGGAATGGGACAAATCTCATTCCTCTGGTCAGATCCTTCTATGCTTCTATCTCTTCTCCCTCATTCCATCTTAAAGGATGGCAACGTGGTGGCTTCGCCCTGGTACTACAAAGGACTATATATGAAAGTAACCACTTTCCATTTTCCAGGTGCGTTGTCTACCTCCTGTCAGCTTTTCAATGAAAAAATCTTCGATCGATAGGAAAAAATAAAACAAGATTAGATTCATAACAAATTATATTTCTAATATAGTACATAAAAAATTAAAAAACGGTGCAAGTTTTCTGCATGCCGTACACAATGTATAGATATGTATACATTGTGGCTATTTAAAAAAAACTGGATTAAACTTTATAAACACGCTACAATTATTTCTAGATTTCTTGTTTGTTCATCGGTTTGTTTGTTGTTTGGGCCGATTTAGCGGCTCGACAGCAAATTATTAGAAAAAATCTGCGCTGCTTTTATCCTGGGAATCCCGCGGAAAATTTTCCGGGAGCAGTTTGTAGCTGTTCGAGTGGTAAAAAATTTGCTTTTGCGACACATACATACATACATAACTTAACATCAGGTCCCTTGCGGGGTAGGCACGAATAATAGAGCGCTATTCAGGCTTATTCTTACACACCTCACTTGCTTCGACTTATTGACACCTATTGCGACACAGTTCTCACTAAAACGATAGCTTACGTTCTATTTACTCTGTACTCTCTTCTTTCGGTCCCGAGAATCACGCGGGAATTCCAAGTCTAGCGCTTTTGTTTTATTGCGGGAGTTCAACAGACAGGCAGACGGCCCACTTAATGGAAAGCGGTTACCATCGGCTATGGACATTTGCAACACCAAAGGTTCTACAAATGCGCTGCTGCTCTCTTAAGGGAGATTGGAACCGAGTCACTAATGTCGAAACACAACTCGAGGTTGTTATGGCGACATACTTTAGAGTTTAGACCAGGGTGGTAGTCATCCAGTCAATGGTAGCAAATGCCCTACCACCTGGCTGTGGGTTGTTTTGTCGCCACTTACGACAGGCCGCCCGGCCGCAGGAAATTGTATTCTTTCTCCGTTCCTGCACAGATAAAAGCGTGCGTGCACCAGATAGCAGCGTGGACGAAGTAGAAGGCATAGACAATAAAGTTTTATATAAGCTACTAGGGACTATATAAAACTTTATTTTGGTGCTATATAAAAGTTCTACAAAAAAAGTGCTTTAGTTGAATACACACACACAGTGCACAAACTAAAAAATTTAATCTGCTTTTCCGGTTTTTGTGGATATTTTCTCCTGTCTTATAATAAAACATAATCGCATAGTGAGGTAATAAAATATCTCGACAACAGTGAGGAAGGAAAAACCAAGAAAGAGTCCTAGCAAACCACCACACTGCGCAATGAAATCCGTCACCCCGAACATACTCGACCGCGTCATGCCGATGAAACTAGGACGCTTGAATATCCACTCCAATGTAGAGTATTTGTAGGTCTTATTGTTATCATTACAAATTAGCAAATCCGAGCAATAAAGATCAAAATAGTATGCAAAATCATAGTCTTTTTTCTTAAACTCAGCGTTATAATTAACCGCGTTGCAGGTTGGTAAGCAGTTGCAAGAATCTGTAAAATCTTTGCTACGCTTCATAAGTGCAATTTCACTAATATTATAAAGAGAAAATTTCTTTATGAAATAATTCATTTTCTCCGGTTGTAAATTGCCATATAAAAGTGTTTGGGCGATATCCACACACTGCATGTAATAAGGAGTACAAATACGAGTTATGTTGTCATGAGGCATGTAGTACGCTACGCATCCACAAAGGTGCTTAGTATAGTTTGTGAAACATTCCATTCTACAATTATTCTCTGTGTATTTGACAAAAAACTGAAGATATGGCTCCTCAAGAAAATAACACTGTCGTGTTTCGATGGGGTATAACTTCAAATCTTCGGAGGTAGACATAGTGTCCGCCTTAAAAGCCAGAGATAAGATTTGGTTAGGTTTGACTGTGTAGGCGTGTATGGATGCATGTGGCAAATCATCAGGATCGTGAAAATATACAACATGCCCTGTATTATATCTTTTACACGATTTATCTTCATAATTAAGATACTCTCTTAGAGTTATTGTAAACTCGGCTAACGAGTCGCTTGAGCTTCCTTTCATGGGGTATACAGCATGTGGATATTTGCTATAATTTGTCTTCGATAGAAATAGTCCGTTCATAACATTTTCCGAGCGTACTATTTTATTTGCATAGAGAGAATTCATTGTAAAACAAACTCCACCTCGAATCAGAACTTTTTGGAATAGTTCTTCACACTTTATTACAATTTTGTACCACTGACACCACTGGAATACGTCTTCATAATCCAGTGCTTCTTCTACAATATTATCAACGTTGACTGTGTAGGATTTCAAAGACGGTTGCATAATATTTTTCCATAAATCATCATCACAAACCAGAGATAAATCTGCAAATTTATTGGAACGCCGACTTATATTTTTTAATGTAATGCCTGACAACATTAAATCTTTATAATATTTTCCTTCTGCTTCAAAGTCAAAAGAGTTCTCTTTTATTTTGATTTGTGGACATATTGTCAGCGAAGGATAGTTAACGGTGTTGACTGGCACGAGTTTTTCGTCCATAGTGATGATGATGGGGCTGCTTTGCCATTTGACCCAGACGTATTGTATTAGGATACTGCAAAGAGTGATACTTACAATCACTACAATCATCCAGAACAATTTCTCGATGTAATTCAATGTACTGTCAACGATGAATCTTAGACCATGCAGAGTGGAGTTTTGAGCGAATTCATCTAACGAGGCGATGATGCTACTCTTAGTAATCTTGTTAATCTTTTTTATTCTGTTCTTTTCAAGTTTGGGTATTTGCACAAATTCTTTTTCTACGAGATCCATTGTGACACGTCTATCAACTTTAGAACTCGAATACATAATGAGAAAATGGCGGGTAATAAAACTGAATTTATTATGTCATTACTTTTTATGTTTTTTCTATTCAAATTAACTCATAACCTAAAAGCATTAAAATGATTACTATCTGGGGGCTTGTTAGTCGAAAGCTATACAATTTTTTATTGTATACATAACACATCTACTCCGAAAAAGGGTGGATGGACTTTGCTAAATATTTGGTGAAGAAAGAAAAACGCTTTGTTTAAAAGGGAGGTATATAACAAAAATACTAAGGACAAACTCATACTTATTCATGTATATGGACGATATTGAGATTATAATTTTTATTATACTAACAAACAAATATAAATATGACATTATCAAATTATTTTACCCTTTATAGCGCGCGACGTTATCCCAGTTGAGCCTCAGGGTTCTCGGGCGCCTGGTACCGATGGTACGGCCTCCCGCCCCCCTCCTCGTCCTCATAGGCATCGCCGGCCGCCCCGTCGTTTAGTCGTTTAAGTATGTCGGTAAGCAATGCCTGTGCGCACTGCTCTGTTTTCCATGTACTTGAATTATGACGAAGTATATTGTTTTCAGTTTATTATCTTGTTTTCATTTCTTGCACACCAAAATGATCTCTACAAAGTGGCGCCCAACTTTCGGCCTATACCCGTGAAGAAACTGTTGTGTTTTATAAAAATAATGAACGTTTTTCGTAAATAATATTTAAAAGTTTGGTGTGCAATGACAGTTTTGTTTTGTTTGTTATAAACTGTAAATGTTGTGTACGTAATAGTGATTCGTATTCTGGAACATTCGGGTGACTTTCATTATGTCGCGACGGATGACGAGATCTCGTGCTGCGAGTCCGGCGGAAGCCGGTGTCATCGTTGGTGAAGGAATTATGGTACCGCCCCCGGTGCCCGGTATGGCACTTGCTTCGGGGTCTAATTCGGTACATGCCACAGCGTCTGTTTCGGTGCCGATGCGGGAGACTTCCTCGCAGGGCGCTGCCGCTGCGGCCGCGGGCGTGACGCGACCTGACGCGCCGCCTGCCCCGCCCGTCGGTGTTGCCACGCCGCAGTTCGTTCTGACGAATGATCAGCTGATGCTTCTGATAAGTGGTATGCATAACAACAGCTCAGGTACGCAATCTTACTTTTCTAATCAGCAGAATACAGGCCATTTTGCTAAATGTACGGCACGATTCGACGGCAGTAAATCGAACGATGTTAGAGCCTTTGTCGACGCAGTTGAGACGTATGAAGCCTGCGTAGGTATAGACGACAATGTTGCGTTGCGTGGATTGCCTATGTTACTGACGGGACTTGCTGCTACGTGGTGGCAGGGAGTTAAGGATACCACATTAACATGGCAAGCAGCGGTCGACTCTTTGATACAAACATTTGGACCCAGGTTACCGCCGCACAAAATCTATCGTGCTATATTTGAGAGAGAGCAAAAGAATATCGAAGCAACGGATTTATTTATATGCCATATTCGTGCATTAATCGCGCAGCTTCCACCTTTTACACTCACCGAAGTGGTGCAATTGAATATGACCTACGGGTTATTGCACCGTCGTATCCGGGAAAAGGTGCCGCGTTCCTCTTTTGATACGTTTGGAGAATTGTTGGCGCAGGCGCGCCGTGTCGAGGATATTCTAGAAGAATGTCAGCCGCAAGTGGTTTTGGAAACCAAGCCTTCCACCTCTTCTATCGTGCTAGCGCAGTCAGGGACGGGGCGCTCAGAGTCTAATACAGTTTTGAAACCCCGCTCACGGCCACAGTGTAATTACTGTAAGCAGTATGGTCACGTGAGGGATGCCTGTCAGAGACTTACCAAACAGAAGAGAGTAAAAGATGATATTTTGGAGGCTGAACCGCGAGCGTGTACGATAACGTGTTTCGGTTGCGGGACACCGGGGTATATTCGTACAAATTGTCCAACATGTAAACAAAAAAAAAACAGTAGCATCTGAAAGTTCATTCAAATCAGTGTCTGTGAGTTCCGTTAATATTAATTCGCGTATGCGCCCGGTGCTCAATATTCAAATTTATGGCGCAAGTGTTAAAGTGTTAGTGGACACTGGCGCGAAACATAGTATCGGTAGTGTTAGTTTAAGAACGCTTTTAATTAAGAGTCATAAGTTTCACTATGTTTTTACAGAGTTAAAATTTGCCGATGGCCGCGTTTGTGCGCAAAATGTAGAAATAGCTAGTGTCAATGTTACCGTGCGAGGGGTAACATGTGTGGTAGATTTCATTATGTTACCCAACGCTACGGATAGTTTATTGGGTATGAATTTCATTAACGAAATAGGTATGGTATTGGACTTTGCTAGTGATATATGGTTTGTAAGACACGATCGGACGCCGCAACCCATTGAGTTTGAGTCATGTTCTTTGCCGCTGATCAGCTGTTCGTCTGTGGGTCTTCGTGAGGATGAAGGTTCCCATCTTGGGTCAGATGAACGTGAGCAGCTCGGTACCCTCCTGAATGCCCATGAGGACATTTTTTCTCCAGGGGGAGAACCAACTACTTTTGCTCTGCATCGCATTGATACCGGCGATGCTATCCCGATTGCTAGCCCACCATATAGAGTCACGCCTGCAAAAAAAGAGGTTATGAAAAGAGAAATAGAGATGATGTTGGAAGGTGACATTATTGAGGATGCCGAGTCAGAGTCGGCTTCGCCTGTGGTTTTAATACCAAAGAAGAACGGGGAAGTCAGATTCTGCGTAGACTACCGGAAACTCAATAGTGTCACTCGTACTGACAAGTACCCGCTTCCGGTCATCGACGATTTGCTAATCAGTACAAAGCCTGATTGTGTGATGTCTACTATAGACTTGAAGGCTGGTTATTGGCAGACGATGGTAGCTCCAGAGGATCGGCCTAAGACGGCTTTCACTACGCCTTTTGGAACTTTCCAATTCCGTCGTATGCCCTTCGGTTTAAAGAACGCTCCAGCGACCTTCCAGCGGCTGATAGACCGGATGAGGGCAGGCCTTAAGGATGTTTGTGTTCTGGCCTACCTTGATGATCTCCTGGTGATATCACCCACTCTGGAACGTCATCTAAAGGATCTGCATCAGGTCTTTGAGCGTCTTCGTTTATTTAAATTAAAGGCCAATAGAGATAAATGCGTTTTTGCTAGGGATAGGATTAATTACCTAGGACATGTTGTGTCTTCGCGTGGAATCGAGCCAGATCCCACGAAAGTCGAAGCTGTAACCAGCATGAAACCTCCGACGAATTTGAAGCGGTTAAAGACGTTTCTGCAGACCTGTTCCTGGTTCCGGAAATTCATTTCGCAGTTTTCCGACGTAGCGCGTAGTTTGACGGATCTGACCAAGAAGGACAGACGCTGGCAATGGGGGAGAGTGAGCAACGAGCATTTGAGGAGCTTAAGTACCGGCTCACCACCACTCCCATTCTCGTCAGCCAGATTTGACCTGCTTTTGTTCTACGGACAGATGCCAGTGCGTACGCCATTGGAGCAGTGCTCATGCAAGGTGAGACTGTTAATGAAGAGAGACCCATTGAGTATGCAAGTAGATTGCTAACGCCTGCTGAGCGTAATTTCCATACCACGGAGCGGGAAGCCCTCGCTCTGATCTGGGGTCTGGATAAATTCGAGGTACATTGAGGAAGTAAGTTCGTGTAGCGACTGATCATCAGCCTCTGAAATGGTTGTTGTCCATAAGACCCAAGCGGTCGTTTAGCCAGATGGGCTACGAAGATCCAATCTTATGATTGGATATTGATTATACTCCTGGAAAGGTTAACGTGGTTGCGGATACGCTTAGCGCCGGTAAGCACGAATCAGAAGTATTGAGTTCCAGTTCGTGTGATATTTGTCCTGTAATTGTAGATCTGCCACGTCAGAAGCCTGAGGATCTTAGAGAGGCTCAGTTGAAGGATCCTGACGTTAGTAAAATTATTGCAGATTTTGAAGCACAATTTGATAATCCAGAAGCATCTTCACGCTGGACGGACAGAGGATATTATCTTTCACAAGGTATATTGTATCGCTGCGATCCGGATGGAGAATCCGAAGAGCCTCAATTAGTGGTACCAGAGTCATTAAGGGCGGAGCTAATGAAGGAGCTCCATGATTCGCCCACTGCTGGACACTGGGGTTTGGAGCGTACATTGCAGAAGATCAAACAAAATTATTATTTCAAGAATATGCGTTCTTATGTAGCTCAGTATTTAAAGTCATGTGACCCTTGTCAAAAATACAAATCGTCAAATTTGAAGCCTGCGGGGTTGCTTCAAACTCCAGTGCCCCAGCAGAGATTTGAGGTTTTAGCTATGGACCTTTTTGGGCCCTTGCCTGAAGGCGATGGTGGCGAGAAGTGGATCCTTCTTATAGAAGATGTCGCCAGTCGCTGGGTAGAGCTATTCGCTTTGTGTGACGCGACTGCTGAATCGTGTGCGAGAGTTCTTTTGGAGGAGGTTTTTCTGCGTTATGGTTTTCCCCGTCGGATTATTTCCGACAATGGAACGCAATTTGTTTCGGCTGTTATGCAAAAAGCTTTGTTTGTATTAGGGGTGCAGCAATCGCTGATTCCAGTCTACCACCCCGAAGCTAATCCAGCTGAGCGTAAGAATCGTGAATTAAAAACGCGACTTGCTATACTCGTAGGTCCTGAACACCGTAAATGGCCAGCTGTTCTACCGATGGTGCGTTTTTCACTTAACAGTGCGTACAATCAGGGAACCGGAGATTCAGCTGCCTACCTGACCTACGCGCGAGAGATGCGTTCTCCGCTCTCAGTGAGCACTGATCTACGTGCAATCGTTTCGAAGCAGAACTTCGTGCCGCAGATCACACCCTATCTGAAGGATTTGTTCGTGCCTTGCAAGATGTACAGCAACGTATGGAGGAGGAACAGAATAAGCGCAAGTCCGAAGGTGATAAGCACCGACGTAAAGATTCACCTTTTACTGAAGGAGATTTAGTGCTCGTTAAGACTCATATGGCGAGCAGCGCATCTAAGGGTTTTACAAGTAAATTTGCTCCTAGACGGGAAGGCCCGTATCGTGTCTCGCAAGTCATCAGTCCAACTTCTTATATGATTGTTGATAGTGCCGGTGTTCTTAAGGGGAAGTATCATTCTAGTGATTTAACGCGTTATACCGGATCATCCGATGCCGTCGTTCACCCACGTCGTCGTGGACGACCGCCTAATCCCAAGTCACAAACGGGTCGTACTTGTGACTTGGAGGGGGAGGTTATAGCGCGCGACGTTATCCCAGTTGAGCCTCAGGGTTCTCGGGCGCCTGGTACCGATGGTACGGCCTCCCGCCCCCTCCTCGTCCTCACAGGCATCGCCGGCCACCTGGCCCGGATGGTACCGATGGTACGGCCTCCCGCCCCCCTCCTCGTCCTCGAAGGCATCGCCGGCCGCCCCGTCGTTTAGTCGTTTAAGTATGTCGGTAAGCAATGCCTGTGCGCACTGCTCTGTTTTCCATGTACTTGAATTATGACGAAGTATATTGTTTTCAGTTTATTATCTTGTTTTCATTTCTTTCACACTAAAATGACCTCTACACCTTATATAATTAACTCTCAGAGACAGTCTTAATGATATACAAATAAAAAACAAGTCATGTGTTTAACGAATGAAATAGCGTTTTTTAATTGTTTAAACAATAATTAAAATTATCTTATTATGCTACTTATTTGATAAATACGGCGATAAAAAGGTATTTTAATTCTCGCTATTTTGTAGGAAGATTTTCTTAGAATTTAGAGTAGAATATGTCATGTATGGAATTGGGGCGCGCCGTTGGGAGACTACCGCTATTGTAGGGAAGCCTAAGCGGAGATTTTGGGGTTGAGTTAAGCGTGGCAGAATAACATAAGGAGGGAAACCTTGCACCCTATTATGGACCCTACATGAACCCTTCATATGGGGTTATGCGTTTAGGGCAGCCAATCAGAATAATAAAAAACGATCGTTAAAACACTCAAGCGCGTCAGATTAAGACAAGGCAAGTTAAATACATGCAGAAAACTCTACATTTCAATAATCTGTCAATTTGCGCGTGACATTATGAAATAGAAGAGTCACAAAGTTGCAAAAAGTTACCTAGGCATTGTCGAGTGCGGTAATTTTTTTATTTTGTAGGAAATCTTTCAAGGATCACGGGAATAATATAATGTGCCGATTTCGACAAGCCGAAGTAGTTATAATCATTAATAGTGTAATTTTTTTTCAAACCTTCAGATTAAGGAAGTTCCTGCACATAATTGTCAGAATATGGGTCAGCACGAGAAGGATATCAAGCTGAACCCTTTGAATATTAATCTGACGCGCTTGAGTATTTCAATGTTACGATTTTTTTTGCATTTTCAAAAATCGACCACGATTTTTGGTTACGTCCAAATTGTCAGTCTTTTGAACACGAGTTTCTTTAAGGTTTACTTTAAAGAAAAACCCATTTTCAACCCCTTTTTGCGGCCACCCCCACCAAGTATTTATGTGTAACTTTTTTTACATTATTGAAACATGTACACGCTCTCCCACCGGTAAAGTCATAATTTTTCATCTCTTCTTTCTTATTTGTTTTGATAAGGGGATTGTAGGTGTATGCATTATAATGTAAAGGGACGTAGATCGGAATAAAACAGTTATGTCGTACACCGTTGTTTCAGAGTTACGTTCTTTATAAAAAGACTAAGTTCTGCAAATAAAATATGCGGACTGATTGGTCATCAACATTCATTCACTATATAAAATTGGTTACAATTATTATTATTATTTTATTGCAGGACTTCAGCAGACAGGCAGACGGCCCACTTGATGGGAAGCGGTTACCATCGCCTACGGACATTTGCAACACGAAAGATTCTACAAATACGCTGCTGCTCTCTTAAGGGAGACTGGAACCTGGCCACTAATGCCGGAACACAACTCAACGTTGTTGTGGCGACATACTTTAGACCAGGGTTGGTAGCCATCCAGTCGGGTAAATCCCTACCACGTGGCTGTGAGTAGTTTTGTCATTTATACAGGTATTTCAATAAATAGACTAAATTTGTTAATAATATTGTATAATTTTATTTAAAAAGAAAAAATATACGTGTCGATAAAAATTGTGTGCATAACATTACAAATTCAATACACTTATTATATTACAGAAAAGTAGTGTTTCCAAAGATTGAAAGGAAGAAGCTTGAAGAAATATAGCCAGTGTTACAGATAACAAACAAGATTTAAAAATGTAATACCAGTACTAACTACTTGAAACTAATGGAAATTATAGATAGATAGATAACTCTTTATTGTACACCAATACAAACATGAACTTAAGACTAAAATTATATCTAGTTATGTACAAAGGGCGGTCTTATCGCTAAAAAGCGATCTCTTCCAGACAACCCCAGACAAACTCCCCAAATTATGACAAAGGACAAAATAAGAAATATATAAAAGAAAGCATAAAGGTACGTTACATAGCCTACGTTCCGTCAGGGACTCACAACGACCACGCTCACGACCGAGATTTTTCCCGTTCCACTTACTGCCGCCATCACAATTGTAAACTGTATTGGAACGGTTATTCGACCCACCTTTTGACATATCAAGACCCCATAGGTCGTTGTGAGCGTTGTGTGATCGAAAATGATGACGTCATTTGTGACATTTTCGCCACGACCACGACTGCGGTCGCCTTGTGGAATGGCTAACGAAGCATTTTGGATATTGTGAGCTACTAATGGAACGCGCTTTTAGTATAGAACAACCATAGCGAATCACCTCGTTTAGGTTAAGTTAAGATATGTAACAGGAACCCAAACTTGATGACAACAGCATTTATTATGATTATGATTACAACATTTATGAAGAAAAAGTAGTTTTGCCATAAGAAAATATTTTGCACGAAGTACATGAAGTTTATACAGTCGGATCTCGTACATTCAAAGTTTTAGACAATTTCTCTCGTCTTATAATACAACCTAATCTTAGAGTGACATAGTAAATTATCTCAACGACAGTGAGGAAAGAAAAACCAAGGAACAGCCCGAGAAGACCACCACATTGCGCGATAAAATCAGTAATCCCAAAAATACTAGTTCGGGTCATGCCGACGAAACTGTGACGCTTGAAAATCCATTCAATCTTAGCATATTTGTATGATTCGTTGTATGTGACGCAGGTTTCTAATCGGTTACAGAAGGAATTGAAGTAATATTCAAAATCATAGTCCATTTCCATAACATCAGCGTCGTAGTTAACAGTGTTGCAAGTTGGCAAGCATTTACATGCATCTACAAAGTCTCTCCCCTGCGTAATAAGGAATTGATCTCTATATTTATTCAGATTAGGATACATTTCTTTGAGGAGATTAACATTCGGTTTTGATATGTGCCCATATAAAAGTATTTCTGCAATTTCCACGCAGTACATCATAGAAGATTCACAAATAGGTGTTGCATTGGTGCGTGGCATGTAGAATGTGGCGCAACCACAAAGTGTTTTAGTATAATTTGCTATACACTCTAATCTACAATTGCTCTCTGTGTATGTGCGAAAAAATTTAAGGTACGGCTCATCTGGAAAATAACATTGGCGTGTTTGGATTGAGTATGACTTCAAATCTTCGGAGGTAGACACGGAGTCTAGCTTGAGTGCCAGAGACACAATTTGGTTGGGTTTAACTACATAGGAGTGTATCGTTGCTTGTGGCATATCCGCAGGATCTTGAAGATATACGTAAAACCCCGTGCTATATCTTCTACACGACTTATCATCGTAATCAAAATATTCTTTCAGTGTCATGGCAAACTCAGCTGAAGCATCGTTAACACTTCCCTTAAAAGGATATACAGATGTGTTTAAATTTTGGCGATATCTTTTGTTCGGTGAATATAGTTGGTTTCTTAAAGTTTCGTCGCGAATTATTTCATCTGCATTAAGAGTGTTCATCGTGAAACAAACTCCTTCTCGAGTTATAACTTTTTGGTACAGAGTGTCACATGGTATGGAATTAGTATTCCATTCACAAGTTTTGAATATGTCTTCGAAGTCCAAGGCTACGTCTCGAATATTATCAATGTTGACAGTGTGGTAGGGCATTGGGAAATTCATGACACCTTTCCATACATCAGCATCACACATGTAAGCTATATCTGCAACCTTACTTAGTCTTATTTTAAGGCTTGGAGTTTCGTTATAATCATTCCACATGACTTCTTGATAATTATTTCTTTCTGTTTCGAAGTCGTAGGAGTTCTTTTTAATTTTTATTTGTGGACAGATGGTTAATGAAGGGTAATAAACTGAATCAACAGGCACGAGATTCTCGTTCATAGTAATGATTATAGGGCTGCTTTGCCATTTGACCCACATGCTGTGTATGAGGAAACTGCACATGACGATACCAACAATCACAACTATTAACCAGAACAATTTCTCGACGCAGTTCAATGTTCTGTCAACGATAAATCGCAATCCATGCAGTGTGGAGTTTTGAGCGAATTCATCTAAGGAAGTGAGGATTCCAATTTTAGTAATCTTGTTAACCTTCTTCGCCGGTTTATCACTTGTATTGGAATGCGTAATATCTTCAAATTCATTTTTTATATTTTCTGAGAGATCCATTGTAACGCTTCTATTGCCTGATACATTCAATGTAACAATGGCGATACTTACAGCATTTTTACGTACCATGTCATTTGTTTTAATGGCTTTTTTATCAAATTAACCTATTAGTTTTATTAAATACGTAATAGGGCTTGGGGCTTGGCTTATTAGTATACTGAAAACACTCTTTTAATAATAGATATGGCACCTAACACATACGCTATCAACATTACATATAGTATGAACAGTAAACTTTCTGTCATAATCATTGGAGACGCAATCAGGCAATCTCCGCGGGTGGCTGTGTTCAATGTATGGCCATCCCTTATTCCTCAATTAAGAACTGGTGCCCGGAGAATATAGAACTTTGGACTTACCTCGCAGTCAGCCACCAGCCCACGACAGCGCTGGTTCAAGTTAAGTATTAAAATTAGAAAGGAAAATAATAGTTATTCTTAAGGTACACAACACAACATGGAAATCACAAAATTAATGTCACACATAATAACACATAAACAATAAGCGTGTATGAATTCAAAAAACTCTAACAATAATTAATTTGTAAAAAGGGTACGGAACTGGAGTCCGTAGATTAGTTAATTTAAAAAAAAGCGCTGGTTCAGCGACCTGCCGCTGCTTATCACGTAGCGATACAGGAGGCAAAGTCCTTCAACACGAGCCTCGGGGCGCAAGGGACGCAGATGCACTGACCACTTAAGTGGAAATACGGTTAGCTCTAGTTGAACCGCTTCACGGCGATATTACTGAACTTTTTAAATTTAGGTTTCTTTACTAGACGACTGTCATTCTCAATTTTCTTCAATGGTGGTTAGGAACAGTAAGGGCGCGTTCCCACTTTGTCGTGACGACAGATAATAGTGTAATTTTAAGTGTCGTGGCTTATATTTTTAAATGGAGGTGTTCACATATAGAAAGACACGATTTACTGTCGTCTACGACATTCTTTGCAGTGACGACAGATTGTCATGACAGTGGGAAGGCTAGCACGAGTCGTAAAACGATAAAATATCGTCGCGTCATTTACACGTGTTTTCCCTTCCCCCTCGCGACTGTAGATTTGTAACTTGCTAATGACGTGTAAACGACAAAGCGACTGCCGGTAAACGATAAAATGTCGTCGCTTTCCAATGGAAACAGCTGGATACGATTCGCAAAACGATAAAAAAAATTGATGAGAAACAATCGTTATAACGGGTATAGCTAGAGACGACAGTGGTTCAACGATAAAGTAATCGTTACGATATAGTGGGAACGCGCCCTCAGGGTCCGTTCAAACTTGCACAGAGTCGAAGCGCTTCGATGCGTCTATTTTGACATGATTGTGGTCAGTTGTGGACCAATGAAATAAATAGTACAAGTGATTCTATTATTACCTTTTGTGGAGACAGTACATGAAGCTATTTTTCTTAAGAGAGTAAGAGTCTTGTCTAACACAAATATCGAATCAACTCGATTTCCAACATATTTAAAGTTGACATAGAAAATCCATCCTTATCTTCACAGTTTCTTGACACTAGATTGAAAACGTTTTGTGCTATTCGGAGAAGTCGCATTGCAAATTTCTTAGCCAGGCTAGAAAGGTGTACAAACAGTATAATTGTAGCCATTGCTAGCAGGCTCTACACCAAACAAAAATGAATTTGCAGATTGCTGCATAGAATAATTAATTTAATAAAAAATATATGTTAATAAAATGCTTCTATAAAGGAAACACTGACTGGTGGATATTTATTTTTTTATTTTTTAAGGTTTAATATGTAATAATGTACAAAATTGGTTGTAATTATGGATCTTTGTGTCTGAAATAAATAAATAATTATTATTCACAACATAATGCACATATTTCAACATAAATTTAAAAATAATTCAATGTACTCTTTGCGGAACAACGTGTCTCATCATACTCGGTCGCTGCATGCGCATGCGCTTCGACTGCACTAGATTGAAGAGACCCTAAAGCCTTGTATTCATGGTAAACATTTGTTTAGCAACATGGTTGCATAAACATGTTGCCGAGTTGTTGTCAACACTTGTGTTGCGGAGTTGATCACGCCATGTTGACAGCATTGACGCCCGGCGAGCGAAAACATCAGTTTATCAACAAATGTTGACGTGTGTGGACGTGTTTGCAACTTTATAAACATGGCGGTAGTGTGGAGCAACGATAAAATTATGCAATTAATAGAATTATTTCAATCAAAAGCGTTACTTTAGGCGTATTAAGCGTTATACATCAGATACAGAGAGCACAACACTACTTCCTCGGGCAATATTTAACGCAGACTGGCGTGTGGAGAATCCATATTGATTGAAACAAAGTTTCCAGCAGTATTCTCGCTGTTCATCAACAACGTTAATCATATGCCGCTAAACAAATGTTTACCATGAATACGAGGCTTACAACACCTGTAGTACATACGTACATAACTTCACGCCAGGTCCCTTGCGGGGTAGGCACGAACAACAGAGCGCCACACAGGCCCATTCTTACACACCACTTGCTTCTTTGACATTCATAGCTCTTGTCATGGACGCTCGTCTGTTCTTAAGGCCCCTAACATCACCTTCTGCTAATACAAGAGCAATTTGATCATGGAAGGTGTGTCGTGGCCTGTAGTAAGTAGGTTTTATTGTGCATACCGAAAGAATGCTAGATTTTGTATCTATCCGTTTATTCTCACTTTAAGTATATTTGTTTACTACATACTGTTGGTCTGAGAGTGTCGGGGTGAAGGTAAGGAAAGGAATGCTCCGGTGGTTCGGGCATGTGGAAAGAATGACTAAACAGATATACAATGCAAAAGTGGATGGATGCAGAAGTCGCGGAAGGCCAAGACACACCTTCCATGATCAAATCGATCGTGTACTAGCAGAAGGTGATGTCAGGAGCCTTAAGAACACACGAGCGTGCATGATAAGAGCTATGAATGTCAAAGAAGCAAGTGAGGTGTGTAAGAATGGGCCTGTGTGGCGCTCTGTTGTTCGTGCCTACCCCGCAAGGGACCTGGCGTGAAGTTATGTATGTATGTTTACTACAATAACGTTTAGCAATTAACCAAAAGGTATTACGCGCTCACTCGACGATGCTTGTAAAATATATTTTAAACGTGTGTGTTAAAAAAACATGTGACATGTTTTTTAAGAAGTGAAACTTCTCTATGACCTTATTTTTTCGAAAAATGATCTATATAAAATTTACAGAAATTGGTTAAATAAAGTTAAATTATTATTTTGCTCTAAATAAACGATTTGTAACTCATCAAACTCGTATATTCATTAAAAGAATAAAGGAAAGAAATATTACAATGCTCATTTCACAATCGGATCGGATTGTGGAAAATGTGACGCGTAACCGAAAAATGTGACGGTATTTTTTTTCCAAAGCCGATAAAGAAGTTTCACTTCAACAAATAAGTTGAATGTTTGTCGATATATATTTAGGATTAATATGTCAGTCAGTCAGTACTTATGTAATATCCCTAAAACACCTTTCAATTAAAATACCATTCTATTTATAAATATTTATTCATATTTATTACATTGGGCGTAATTTGGAATTTTTGATTCTCGTCAATTAAAAAAAGTAAACATCTCACTTCAAAAATAATTCATTACATATCTCACACATATTTATTGAAAGAATAGTGCTTACATGTGTTAATAAGATACAAAAATCAACAGCGATTTATAAAAGTAATGTTGGAAAATTAACGTAGAAACCAATTAGGCCCTTTTATTAGTGTACTTCACAAAGATCACAATTAACAAAAATCCAACTAGGTAAGACTATACAATTGTTGGCTACTCAAAACATTATACAAGCCCCCACAATTATAGTACCTAATAAAAATATTATTGTGAGTATAAAATAAAATTTCTTAATCTTTTGGATACATTGATTCAGTCCTAATCATAGGGTGGGGTGCCAACAATAGTATAGTCTACACTGATAAAGATTTAATGCGTTTTTGAATTTCAAAAGCGGAAGATTCACTTAAAGAATTTCAAGCATAAATGCACTCCGTACTACCACGAAAGTAAAATACACATAATATGGCCTCACTAAAAGTTTATTGGATCACCTATAGCTATACAATATCGCGCGATACCAAGGCACCAATTCTACTAATATACTGTTACACGCCGACAAAGGTAAACGCACACCTGCCTGTCATAAAGCGCAGTTTATTACCTCTCCGCATTGGGCCATTGCTTTATAATGCATCAACCTGGCAAGCTTCGACGCACTACAATAACAACAAGAATTAGTTCCACATTCCTGCCTAATGATGGCCATAGTACAATAACAATAGAATGTTTTTCTTTATAACAAATTCTAAACACAAAGTAAACAAAATAATTCCAAAATGCGGGAAGTAATAAACTTTATGACAGGCAGGTGTGCGTTTACCTTTGTCGGCATGTGACAATATTATAGTCACAATGGTCGACCACTTGCGTCACAATATGTGTTTATGTACGAAAAAGCATACATTTCAACGCGAGTGGCCGACCATTCAAACGATAATAACAATATCGTCAGAATGGTCGACCACTCGCGTCATAATTGTCGTTTCTGTATCGAAAATAGCCTTAACGACGCGAGTGATCGACCAATCTGACGATATTTACAATATCAGAATTGTCAACCACTCGCGTCATAATTGTTGTTCCTGTATCGAAAACGGCCATTAAGACACGAGTGGTCGACCGTTCTGACAATATTGTCAGAATGGTCGACCATTACCGCAATAATGTTTGTTTTTGTACGATAAAGCAGCCATTATGACGCGAGTGGCCGACCATTCTGACGATGATTACAATTTCGTCAGAATAGTCGATCATCCGCGTCATTATGGCTGCTTTTTCATTCAGATATTTCGACGCGAGTGATCGACCTTCCAGACGATAATTACAATATCATCAGAACGATCGACCACGCGCGTCATAATTCTCATTTCTGTATCGAAAACAGCCTTTATGACACGGGTGATCGACCTCTACGACAGAATGATCGATCGAGAATGGTCGACCATTCGCGTAATAATGTTCGTTTTGTACGAAAAAGCTGCCATTATAACATGACTCCATCGGTCGATCATTCTGCGAGCCCCGGTTTTATAAATTCATAGTTGAGATTTGTGTAACATAGATTTGTCGTGAATAATTTGTGTCAAATCATTTCTTAAAAACTTTGCTAATGCGCCAGACATATAGCAAACTCAATTTAGGTAGCCCCTTAGGACATTAACAGAAAAACAAGGAAGATATAACCCAATAGGTGCATACATTTTTGACTATTATCCTTGTAAAATGCGGAAATGCATCGGCGAATTCAACGATGTGTTATGTGGCCTCGCCATGTGACATGAGATTTCATGTTCACACGAATCACTTTGGTAGATTCAATCGTTGAAAGATAGAAGTGAACCGTTTAATATCAGCTTTACATATTGGATTCCCTCATAAAGCATTCAACGAATTTTTTATTCTTCTAAACAAATTTAGCCAAAAATAAAAACTCATTTTAAACAACCTATCACAACTATACGAGTACGTATACACAGATGCATGTAAAATAAAGATAAATCGATAGCAGCGACATCTAGCGAACAAATCGAAATTATCTATCAAGGAAACGCACTTTAAACTACCGTCATTGTGGTTCCTATTGATTTTTTTTCATGGCTTATTAACATAATTATGCACTGTTCCAACAATAGGTATTCAACCAATAATATCAACTCAGAGCCTAAGTCTGCCATTGCGATCGTGTCTGAATGGTCGATCATTGTAACAACATTATGACGCCAGTGAACGGCAACTCCGACACTATTATATAGCAGACTTGGGTTTCCAGGTTCTCTGTACAACTCTATACTGCTTCATACAATACACAAATAGTAACAAATCAAGGAAATATCGTAGCTTAGTCGGTAACGCTCTCGTCACAAACTCGCATTTCAAAGGAGACATGAGAGAGAATCTTGTGTTAACGATGATAGAAAAACATCACGATGAAACATGCATGTCGATATAAGCGATGTGTGAAACTCACAACACTGCGATGGACACATATGAAATGTAAAAATGTCCCCCAAAGAGGTCTGACTCCAGTAGTGGGTCGTAATATAGTCTTATTTATTATTATTAATGAAATGATAACGCTTTAAAAATAATCAAAAGTTAGATAAATACTATCAAGCTTAGTTCCGTCAGGAGTTGGCAGGCACAATGGACCTCCACTTGCTCCAATCTTGGCATGCGATTCGTTTCCCACTTAGATACATGCAAATCTCTATCATGTCAGTCTATGATTTAAAAAACAAGTGCCAATAATTTAACTAAAAATTGCTATCTATATTAAATAGTAATAAATCAATCAACCGAATGACTATGCAATTGTATGAAGCAGTAATTTTAGGCGGCTTGTTTCAACGTTCTATGAAAGTATAGTACGCGACATACTCGAAGATCCTTTAAATTAGATACAGAAGTGATATGAAATATGGTAATGAACCAGCCATAAAAACTAGCTTGACACAGCCTTATTATAACGGATGTTAAACCATGGCTACAATTCTGCTATTTCAATATCGTCAGAATGGCTGACCACTGGCGTCATAATGGCCTTATGACGCCAGTGGTCAGCCATTATGACGATATTAAGATAGCAGTATTAGGCCCCTGTTATGAATGGCCGACTTTTGACGTCACATAACCAAAATTGTTGCTTAATGTTGTAAAGCGTCGAAAGCAATTAATTCTTGTATTGGCTTTATCAACACAAAGTAAACTACTAAGGTCCGATTTTGCCATTTCAATATCGTCAGACTAGCAGACCACGTGCGTCATAATGGCCGTTATTTAATACAGAAATAATAACTATTATGACGCCAGTGGTCGATCATACTGACTATATTAAAATAGCACAATTGGGGCCCAGTTGTCACAAGCTCGACGGTGTTAAGTATTTGCTCAGTTAATTGGAAGCAATACCGTAGTTCGACACATAGTTTTAACATGTTTTGGCAAACACAAAAGTAAGACAATAAATAAACTCACAAACAATCGTTTAAAAAACAATGTCAGATGCCAGGCTCTGGAATTGTATAGTTGAGCTAATCTTATACTAATATATAAAGCTGAAGAGATTGTTTGCTTGAACGCGCTAATTTCAGAAATTACTGGTCTGATTGGAAAAAATATTTCAGTGTTAGAAAGACCATTTATCGAGGAAGGCTATATATCATCACGCTAAGACCAATAGGAGCGGAGCACCAATGAATAATGTTTCAAAATCGGGACGATTTTTAAGTTACTGTTTTTAAACTATTCCACGCGGAAGTCGCGAGCGAAGCTAGTTTTTGATATTTATGTAAATGTTACTACAGCATAGACTTTATGAGATACCGTGTATAATAAATAATTATCTTTTATATAATTTTTTGTGATATTTTTAAAGCTAGGACATTATTTACAAGGTAAAATCACTCTGCATTCAATTTCTTATTACATAATCATTACAAGACGTGAAACAAGCCGCTCAATGTATAAGGCCGTGTTCTGCCACAGATGCTGAGAGCGACGCTTACCGTCAATCGACGCTGGACGCCGCCTCCGACGTCGGCTTAACCTTGTACCGAGTTATTCTCAAAACATCAACACACGAACATTAAAGTGCCTTTTCATAGAAGAATTCGTCGGTCGCGTACAGCGTCACGCCGTACGCAGCCTACAGCGTTTGTAACAAACCACCGCCTTATTTTCATATAATTCTCTTTGAAATCGTTCCTTAATCAATATGGTTCAACTAAATTTGATTTTTCATACAAAATATAATGATACCTGGCTATTTATTATACAAACCTATTATTTATATTATTCTGAATAAAATAAAAATAAAACGAAACATTAAAAACATAATTGTGAGTTGCTGTTCTGAATTCGATGTTATTATAAGGGTTTAGGCACTATACTATACTTCGTTTTTGAGATACACGTAGGGTACGTTCCCCTTGGCGCTCATGGCCGCGGTTTTTCCCGTTCCATTTGTTGGCGGGCGTTACAATCATACACACAAGTGGAACGACTTATGGAGCGTTAAAGTCATAAACAACGACGAAATACACTTGGTTATTGGTTATAGAGAAAATTATTGCTCTGTGGTGAACGCCCACTTCGACCCATCTCTTGACATGGGTCGTTGTGAGCTATGCGTGATCGAAAATGATGACGTTGCTAGTGAAGTTTTCGCGGATACGGCTGAAGGAGCATTTTGAGCGTTGTGAGCTACAAGAGGAACGCGTCCTTTACCTTGTTTTTAAGTTACATAAACTCTACTGATAATTTACTAATTTCAAACTAAAAATTATGTATTTTGACACGAGTCTGACATTGGCGACTGTCAATTTACCACTTCATTCATAACACTTATAAGTCGTTTAGCGACTTATTAAAAATTAAAGTTAGTGATTTCTATAATCGCAACGTGAAAAACATTTTGGTACTGTTTTTTAACGTATCGATAAACATCGTTAAGTATATTATATACCTTGAACGCGCTAATCTCAGGAACTACTGGTCTGATTTGACAAATTCTTCCAGTGTTAGATAGCCCATTTATCGAAGAAGGCTATAGGGTATATATCATCAAGCGTGGACCAATAGGAGCCAAGCACCAATGAGGTATGTTTCAAAATAGGAGGGTGTTTTTTAACTTCCTTTTTTTTACTATTCCACGCGGACCAAGTCGCAGGCAGAAGCTAGTTATGAATAAGGGGGGTTAGTCACTGTAATTACAAACGTAATATACAACGATACCAAGGGGCGGAATGCTATTAGGTTTAAGTGACATTTCGACAACAATTCACCAGGGGCCCAATTCTGCTATTTTAATATCTTCATCTTGCGAAAATATTAAATGTCACATTCCATTGCGATAGTGTCAAAATGTTTAGCAGAATACGAGTCTACTAAATCCATAATAACTACATTTATTTAAGCTATATGAATTTCACGAGTAGTCGCACACCAAAATATACAATTACAAAAACAGACCATATTTACATTTTCTAGGCAATACAATAGGCGGCCTTAACGCTCAAAGGGATCTCTTCCAGGCAACCTAAATCAAAGAAATGAAAGAAGAGTGCCGAAATCAGACAAAACTAAGATTGAGACGAGTATTCGGCGATTTTCACGTGATAGCAATAGTAGAATTAGGCCCCTGAAGGTGTTTCAAAATTCAAAATACTGCAAAACAAAACTAATCATTAAGAAACTATTCAATATATTTGAATATAAAAATATATCAATAGTTTTCAATAGGAAAGCAGGTCCCTTATATTTTTCTACTAGCTGAAACCCGCCCGCTTCGCGTGCCGTAAAATCTGTTCTAGCTGACTTCTACTTGGCGAAAGGAAGGTCCATGCCAAATTTCAAGTCTATATAGTTCCTGACATGTCGTGATGAGTCACAAAATACGTGGCTTTCAATTATATATATTTAGATAAGTGACATCGAAAGGAAAGTAATTGCAGGTGATCAAGGTGAATGGAGAGCTAAACACTTTTTGAAAAGCCAGTGTCTCTAAAGGTTCGCTTGGCAACCCCACTGTTGTTGGCTGTTGGTACCAACACTGATGGAGAGAGTTATTGTGCTGTGCAGTTTTATTTTCTAAAAATGTTTAAAATAACTCTAAAATGAACAGTAGTTGTAGGATATGGATAGTTTTTGAGTAGTTAATGTGTTTTTGTGTGAAATGTGAATTGCATAGTCAAATGTGGCCTTTTGAGTTGTCACAAGAACTCCGTTGAATGGCTCTATTTGATAACCTTCAGTTCAGCTGAGTTATACACAGGCTTAAGTAAATGAAGAAACTATATTGTAAACTAGATCTGGCTGAAAAGCCTAGCTGCCAAGACATAAACCTAAATTAATAAATGTGCGGCAGTAAAAGTTGGGTGTGGCAGTCATGTGATATAGAATAGTGGTAATAAGGAAATGTGGTGTATTGAAACATGTAATAAAAAGAGTAGAAAAAGGAAGGTTAAGGTG
The DNA here is from genome assembly GCA_012273795.1 of Dendrolimus punctatus. Taxonomy (NCBI): domain Eukaryota; kingdom Metazoa; phylum Arthropoda; class Insecta; order Lepidoptera; family Lasiocampidae; genus Dendrolimus; species Dendrolimus punctatus. The sequence goes on along the minus strand of CM022546.1, from coordinate 13,737,976 downwards.
ATTTGGGCCTGTAGAAATTATGAATCTATATATATATATATATATATATATATAAGCAAAGTTTGTTTTCTTTGTCCGAGGTAAACTCGAAAACTACTGGACCGATCAGCATGAAACCACAACCATTTAACGCGGAATTAATCGTAGATAAATTCTATGAGCCCTTTGCCATGTTTTCTCAGTTTGTTTGTTTATTAATTTATTTGCTCGCATAAAACAAAAGACAGGCATTTATCCTTGGTTCATTTGTTTTCTAGCTCATAAAAGAGGAACATGATTTAATATAACCTCTATTTTAGAAACAACTATAGTCTTAACATATAAAGCAGAAGAGCCTGAATGTATGAATGTATGCTTGAACGTGCTAATCTCAGGAACCACTGTCTGATTTGAAAATTCTTTCAGTGGTAAATAACCCATTAGCTATATATCATCGCGATAAGATCAATAGGAGCGGAGTACCAATGAGGAATGTTTCAAAATACGGGTTTTTTTTTAGCTTACCTTCTTTTTTGTTATTCCACGCGGACGAAGCCGCGGGCAGAAGCTAGTGAAAATATAATCACAAAACAAGTATACGACATATGTTCTATTATTTCGGATTATCCGTTAGTTTCGGATATTAGATTTTGAACAAATTGTAAAATTAATATACAAATAGATAATGATTCGGACTTTATTTTTAGTCAAATACATCTGTATCATGGTAGTCGAAACAGTCATACGAGTTAATTTTATAGCTACGCATTTCAGAGCGTCACCTATCAATTAAAAAACAAAATCGTTAAAAGCTTATTTTGATCGATTAAAACTTTCTTTATTTATTACATAAACAAAGAACTTTTATATCATATTCGGATATTACAAATATAATAATTATATTATATTTGTAATATCCGAAATAAAATAATAATAATATTAAATAAGGTAATAATTCCTCCTGGTGTATATACCTACGCAGTAGATCAATTTTAGTAGTGCGCGACAGTGTACGAATCGCGTAAGCGGAACAGAGCTACGAATGCATAGCAAGCAACGCTCTATGATTACCGCTTGCGAATAAAGTTCAATATATATTATTGATGTCGGAAACAGGTCTGCACTTTTCTGCGTAAACGAAAATTACCGATCGGAATTATGAGTCGTGAAAAACTGTAACATAAGTAGTAACGTTTCAATTCGTACTAAAAAATGGCTATGAGACCTAAAAAACCGGAGATATCAAAGTATAAGTGCTAAACCTCATAATAACAATTATATTAATGACATCGATATACTTTTCTTATAAAATTCTTGATTGACCTGATGTTTTTATATTCAGTCAAAAAGCACCATACTTGCATTCTGATAGGTAGATTTCACACATCGATGATCCAATGTTAAGGTTTGCTCGCGATGTCTTCATACAGTTATCGAAATTTAAACCCAAATTATTTCAATAAGACATGATGGGTGCTTTATAACTGAACTTTTTCGTCTACGAAAAGTGTATATGCCGCAGCTGTGAATTTAATTTTAATTGTTTCTGATGAAACAGAAAAATATAAAAAATACTCCCTTATTCATAACAGTTATACGAGGTTTATACCTTCATTTAAAAAGAATTATCACATGTGCTATACACATGATCACATTCAGAATGCGATTATGAATAACATATTTTTAACGAGCCTATAAATCTCGTATGACTAGCGTATTATGAATGTAATGAAATTAAATATAATATTATTAAAGGCATAAAAGTTGATTAAAACAGTATATGACGATTATTTTGAAGTGACATAATTTTATATATAACTAGCTGTCCCGTCAGACGTCGTCCTGCCCGGTAAAAATAAAAAATAAAAATTTAGGGGTGGACTACCCCTAACATTTAGGGGGATGAAAAATAGATGTTGGCCGATTCTCATAGATACCGGATAAGCACAAAAAATTTCATCAAAATCGGTCAAACCGTTTCGGAGGAGTATGGCAACGAAAACTGTGACACGAGAATTTTATATATTAGATTTTGTTTTTACATTTTTATGATTAATTATAATTTGTATATATAGTATAATTTTGGTGTTTTATCAAATTAAAGAACAATAAAAAACTTAAGATGCTTTTGTAATTACAATTTTGAAGTGATGAATGTTAAATAACAGTAAATAGATTTTTGTCATTTTGATTTCTTGAATTCCTTCAATTAATACATTCATTGTTCACATAATTTTGTTTGCGAAAATATAATTTTAACACGGATGTGTCAGCACGCTTGGATCTCAATCTAGATGTAATAATTCACAAACTATATTATATAAATTAATTACTGATTGTTATCTGTTGTGTTGTCCAAATAAATAAATAATTGTCTTATATGAATAAGGGGGTTGGTCTGCAAGTTGATTCTGTATTGGTATATCATAGACAGTTATCCATCGACATCATTAATATGCGAATTCATAAGTTGCAAGATTGTGATTCTAAATTATTTCCCAACTGTGTCACTAATAACATAAAAGTATTATTGTTCCTTTGAATATATTCCACAAAATACTACGCCATGATTTCAAAAGTTCCAGTGATTAAAGTCTGCACAGACGCACTACGTCTGCAAAGAACTGTCAACCTGAAAAAGAACAGCCATTTTCTAAATTAAAAACAAATCAATAATTGGTAATAGTCAAACCAGTTTTACTGTTAAATAATACTATATATAGTAACGGAAAGTTCACTCATGAAATTTACCAGACCGGGAATAGAACCTGACAAATCCTATCCTACTAATATTATAAACGCGAAAGTTTGTAAGGATGTATGTATGTTTGTTACTCTTTCACGCAAAATATACTGAATGGATTTTTATGAAACTTTACAATAATATAGCTTACACATAGGCTATAATTTATAAAGAAAAAGTGTGAATTATCCAAAATATAACCATTTTCCATCACTAAGCAGCTAGTGTGACGATGATAATAACAATACAAACAATGATATATTTGCTGACGTTCTTTACTGATCACTTTTAAAATATAACGACAAAAAAAATCAATTACTGTTAAAATAATTAATACGTTGACTCCTTACAGTTGTGACGTCATAACTTTGTACGCGCATACAAAAATAGAGATGTGCCCACTAGTATAATCTATACTTTACTAATACATTGTAATCCATAGACGAGAGTTTCTTTTTGACATGATCAAATTACAACTCAGGTCTTTCACTTTAATGAACAATAACAGTATTATCTTTAAACAAAAAAATATTTATTCTTTATTGTACACAAAAAGTTACAAACGCAATTGAAGACATGAGTGGATGGAGGTGATAAGTCGCATAATTCCAATTCTGAGTAAATCGAGATCAATTTTATTTTATTTTTTATTTTATTAAATTTTAATTTTATTTTAAACTGAACTTAACACCTTTGCAACTCTTTATTTTTTTTAATATGCCTTATATCTATGGTCTAAGGTCAGTAGTCATTTGGTATCGACTTATAACCTTCATCTACGCAAAAAAAGCAAAAAACCGAATATGCGACATATCACCTTCATCCATACTCACGTCTTCAATTATAAAACAGTGGTGATGTAAAACGGCGAGCTTAACCCTAAGAGTTTAAATATTTTTAAATAAAAAAAATATATAAAAATAAATACATACATACATAACTTCACGCCAGGTCCCTTGCCGGGTAGGCACGAACAACAGAGCGCCATTCAGGCTTATTCTTACACACCTCACTTGCTTCTTTGACATTCATAGCTCTTATCATGCACGCTCGTCTGTTCTTAAGGCTCCTGACATCACCTTCTGCTAGTACACGATCAATTTGATCGTGGAAGGTGCGTCGTGGCCTTCCGCGACTTCTGCATCCATCCACTTTTGCATTGTATATCTGTTTAGTCATTCTTTCATCATATCGTTATCTCATTATCGTAGGTAGGCTGGTCTAATTTATATGTAACTGTTATTTTATTTACACTTATTATTATTCTACATCTATTATACACGATAACATAAACACAGTCACACATAATAACACTCAATACACAATATTGCACAATTTGCTTAGCTAGTTTTTCTGGGGAGAAAGAGGCTGGTGATCGGTCACACAGGTTTATTCCTTTTACTGACACCAGGCTCTCACCATGTCAGTTTATAAGAAAAATTGTTACTAATATAATTATTGTTAGTGTGAGAGTAAATAAAGAATTATTATTATTATTATTATACATTATTTCCACATGCCCGAACCACCGGAGCATTCCTTTCCTTACCTTCACCCCGACACTCTTTTAGACCAACTCTCTTACTTCGGTATTACGAACGCGGTCCGCGAGCGTATAAAAATAAATAAATAAAAATATTTTTTATTTTTACACAAAAACACCGGCCTGTACAAAACTAAAAATTATCAAAACAATATTGAGTAGAGTAAAGAAAACAGGTTCCTACAAACTCGCATACGGTGGTTGCGAGATGCGCGTGAATCAGCTATAAAAGAAGCGCCACGGAAATACCCGAAATCGTGATCGGCATGGCCGACCAGTCGGCCTCTTTGCAACCGACTGACTAATCGGCCAAATGCATAGTCGGCACATGTCTATACAAAATCTAGGAAGCCGCATCGCTTTGTAATATGATAAAGAGTGTATCAGTTGGTTTGGTTGTCATCTTCTACTCTATTAGATACTGCGAGGTGGATAGTCCACTTGTTACGAACTTGCGGTATTCGAAATTAAACGTCAATTGAGGACTGATGTTCCAACCACCAGGTAAAAGTTATGCAGTTGCATGAATAAAACAGTTGAATTGTTTCAGTTTTGAATTTAGTCACAGTATAATTTATTCGACTGATAACTCTTATCTGAAGATTATAAAATCGGCCCTAAAAGTTTATATAGTCTATTAGAAGTACACGCACGTAATTGATAGTTCTTAGAGACACAACTCAATACAACAAGTCCAAACAGTAAGGCAGATCGTAATAACATAAAACGCGCAATCTGTCGATCGAGATTCCCGTTCCGAATGTACGCTTAGCAACCCCTAGATCGCAATTGAAACTCAACTAAATGTATATCAACGGGTCGACCGTATATATTCGTAAAATAGACATGGAGCCTTCAATAAACATGCACAGCCTATTCATTGGAATTAGCGATTTTGTAAGCTTAAACCAAAACAATACGGCTTCTAAGAATCTGCAGTGAAATTTGAACAATAAAAACGGTTTGTGATGTCTTACTGGAAGGCCGGCCACTAATACAAAGTTACACTACAATAATTAGAAAATTAACGCAAATAAGTGACAGTGAATAATTAAGCCAGTCGTTAAACGAATTACAGATAATTTAAATACCAAGGGTATATATAAATAAAACACTGGTCAATTACAGATTATATGGATTTCAATTTCTCAGAACACTTTAGTAATAAGCAAACTACAGAAAGTTACACTCACCAGTAACTGCACTAAATCCATCCATTTTGTTCAAAGAAGCTGGTTCTGCGCTGAAACAAATCAACCTCCTATAGTGATCTACCCTTTAAATACAACCGTTAAGCGGGAGACAGACGCACAAGCAATTACGCGTACTTGTTGCTTGACTGACTTTCGCGCGTTTTGTACCATAAACTGGTTATTACACTACGTTAATTTTCGGATCCATTCTCACTATATCAGGGCGACGAGATAAAAGGAAGCAATGTTTAGCTGGGCCAAACCCACTCCCTGTTACGGGTTCGAACTAGCGTAGATAGATAACTTTTACAGATTAGCACTACTATATTTGTGCTTAAGGGACAGCCTTATAACCAACAAGTGATATTTTCTATACAACACATGGCGGGAATAAATAAGATTGGAAACGGCGATAGTGACACAGTAGAAGAATACAATGCAACTATTAAACATATATGCAATACAATCCATAAATATATAATATTACAATGTTACATTACAGTGTAGTAAGACAGAGATTCACATAAATAAGTTGTCGAGGCTAAAGTACGCGCATGTGCATTCATATGTCTATCACGTGATTTAGAAGAAATTTTCTACATGCTTAAGGGATAAGTAGTATGACAATAGAATGACAAATATGACAATAGGTAAACAAATACTATATACATTTCCTATGAAAGCATTCACACGGCACTGAATGGTCTACATTCTACAAGCTTTACATTACGAAAGTAGGTTGAAGGTCGGTCTGATGTAAGTCGTCTAATGCAGAATATTTATGGCAGATGTTTTCACACATTTCGTAATGGCACGTATTATAAAGACTTTTGTCTTTGATACACTACAAGACATCCTGGGAACATTATATCTACAATATTAAATATTAACTTATTGTGCTGTCTATGTAAATAGTGTATATCGAGGAACCAAAATTATAAATTATGAGAAAATTTACAAAAATAAATACTGCTGCTCTTCAACAATCTAAACTTCTACATTTTATCCTATAAGAGGTATTCCGATGTATCTTTATGCACTAGAATCCCTAGAATTGTAAAAGTGCAATCTAAACCGCCCCGGAATCGTCGTTCACTGCAGTCATAATAGCACCATAATGGTTGCTTTCTTATGCTTTGGTATACAAAGAGAACCATTATTTTACTGTCATGACGCCAGTGATCAACTATTCTGATACAATTGTAATACTAGACTTGGGGCTTCGATCAATTATGAAAGGACTCCACGAAATCGCGTCTAACACACGAAAGCATATTTAATAAATTATGATATGAACAAAAACATGCCTCTAGGTGCTGATGTAAAATGACGCAACGTAGGGAAGTATTTATTTGCTAAATCCATTAAGCGGCTACTATAAATAAACAATAGTATCGTCATGTAGCAATATTTTCTATATTGCAATAATAACAATAACATAATATGTAACAATATTATACAATACTGACACGACAATAGGCTGAACCCTAATTTTTTTCTTAGGCATTAAGTAAAATGAAATGAATATGACTATACTTCAATGACGTAGCATTATCTCTTACCCTTGTATACAAAATGTAATGCTATTGCACTCGCACATAAACGAGGTGTGAAAGCGACGGAGATACAATTGTACGAAAGATTTAGAACCAACGACGAGTATTAATTAGGAATTACCTTTCCAGAGGCATTAATAGCTGCAAAATAAAACACAACCAGCACCGATAAATCATAAAATGGTAAGCAAATACTTTTCAATACTTTATAATATGTCAAAAAATCAGCGAAGTTACACGTAAACTAGCTTCGGAAATTTTTTCCGTTTGTTGTAGTATTTGTATGTTTACAGGCGTTCTAAATTTGAAAATTAAATGTACAGCCAGCAAAATCAGTTTCAATACATTTTTAAGATGATATATTTACAATCAAGTCTATGGTGAAAGTTGAATAAATCATTTATTTGTTTAGGTTTATGGCTTGGCAGCTAGGCCTTTAAGCCAGATCTTAGGTTACAATATAGTTTCTGCATTTTCTTAAGCTTATGTATAGCTCAGTTGAACTGTAGGTTATCAACTGACGCCATTCAACGGTGTTCTCGTGATAACGCAAGGGCCAGATTTGACTATACAGTTGACATTTCACGTAAAAACACAAAATTACCACTCAAAAACTATCAATATCCTACAACTACTGTTCATTTTAGAGTAATTTTACACATCTTTAAAAAAAATTAACTACACAGTTACACTTTAAGTTCTCGCCAAAACTCTCAAATAAATAATAATCATTTACATAGCTAATTGTTGTTAGGTCCGACTGTTTGGTTTTTCTTTAATAAATAATTAATTAATGGGTTAACTGATTCCAAAAAATAAGGCGACATTTGTGGACTATAAAATAAGCGAAATGTTACGATAGCACGATCGTACTGGCTCCGTTTACCGTCATATCACTCTCAGTTTAATCCAATTCAAAATATATGGCGGATAGTGAAAACTTACGTTGCAAAAGAATGTCACAGTGAACATGAATGCTATAATGTGACATTAGCTGAGGAAAAGTTTGATAGCATAACTGAATTACACAAATGGTTCGTCGGATGAAAGTGAGCTTTAGGATGAGTACGAAACGTTTGGATTTGAAGAAATTTAGTATTAAAAATTATGTTTAATATTAATATTTATTATTAGTTTCATATTAAGTATCTGCCTATAAAATATATACATAAGTATTAGTTTGTTTATTTATGTGCTGACCATACACCACTACAAACGCAAAAACGTCTCGAAGCTAATTTATCTGTAAATATCCACCTGAAGTAAAGATGTGTGTACAGGGAAGCGAAAGTAAGAAGTGCTGTAAATTTACATGGCGTGAGCACAAATGAGAAAAAAAGTTTATTAACAACAACACGAGGTTGCACATCGGCTATTTGTCATAAAATGCCTCAGAATCGTTCAAATTGGCAATAATAAAGCCCTACTCCCACTGTGCTATTGAGTAGCTATTATACTACCACTATCGTACCTTGTATTCATTTGGTTACGTTGCTAATTAATTTATATTATATACGTTGATATTTCATGAACCGTAGAGTACCAGTGGCGTACCACTGTGGACGAATTTCAAACGGCAAACCGAAGTAGTTTTTGAATAAAATGTTCTATTTATTATTGTACCCCAATAAATCAAATCAGTCAATGGGTAAAAAATGACTGCGATAAAATGACCGGCACAATTTGATGTTTAATTAATGTATCGAACATAGAATATTTTGTTCAAAAGCAACCTTTTACCTTAGTTTGCAGTTTGACATTCTTTCACAGAAATAGATCCTAACAAGTAACACTATGATTTAGTATATTAATAATACAAAACGTATTTATTATTTCGAAATCAGTCGAATCCATTCCTGATCCTTGTAACTGATTTTTCAAAAATCTAATGACACCACTTTAGTTTCCATCAAAATCGGCCTCGAGATTCTTTCGCTATTCGCTATTTCGTGTAGTTTATTGTTTATTATTTATTTGACCCTAAAGGCTAAATCGCACTATATATTAGCCCATTGTATTATTATCCCCGCAAATTGCTCATGCGCTGGAACCTTGTCAAATTAACATTCACGTGACGTCATCCGCGATTCGATATGTACGCGTACTTGCCGGCCAGTGATGCTAACGGTACTGGGTGTTCGGTTGCGGTTACGTCACCAAAATGGCGACCAGGCGCAATAGCAATTTCCGGGGATAATATATATTATCTGACAGCCTCTGTGGTTGAGCAGGCCGACTTCACTGCAACGCAGAGGCTCCGGGTTCGTTTCCTGGTATGGTAAATTACGGAAACAGATTTCGCCACCGTTATTTACTGTGGTCTAGGTGTCTGGGATCGGCTCCAGATTATTCTGTTGTATATCACACAAACGTAACTTGCTTAATTTGGTGATATACAACAACGATCCTATTCATAGAGAGTTAGAGTAAATGTGAACGCTTCTTTAAAGAAGCGTTCACACTTACTCTCTCTATTAACAAGACCGTAAGTGTTTGTCTGCCGATTTTAATTAATATTATTGAATAATAATATAGTACAAAATGTACTATATTTTAATAGCTAATTCAATTGCCGCTCGATTTTGTTCAGATACTTATGATTAATTTTAAAATAAGAGTTCTTCACTAGCTAAGCAAAAACTAGTAATATATATAAATGAAAAAAATAATAATGAAATAAACAAAATCTAAAATAAATATGTAGTACTTTCCCCTCGAACCCAAAGTAGGTATACTATATTTTATAGTTTAAAAAGAAAAATACCATACTTTCTTCACATAACGGTGGCAACCCTACCCATAGGCGACTCGCGTCGTGTGAGAAACATGTCAAAATTGTATGGCCTGTAATGACGAGCTACGAGACTTGGGACTAATTGGGCTCTGAGCCTACAATTACAATTGTGAGAATGGTAGATACATGGCTTTATAGGGATAATATAATTATTGCTCTTTCATACAAAAGCAACCAGTATGGTGCCATCATCAAGCAGTGAAGGACCATTGTGATACTATTGCAACATCAGACTTGGCTTTAATAATAGCGTCAGAATAGTCGTACAATAGTGTCATAATGGTACTGAGTATGACTGTTTTTTTCATACAAATGTAACCGGTATAGTTCCATTATGAAGCCAGTGGCCGACGATTCTGACATTATTGTAAGAGCATATTTTAGTTTTACAATATTATCAGTATGGAGCATAAAATGGTGTCATAATGATACAATAACACAGGTCTACGATAAAAAGTTGTGTGTGCTAGGTGACAGACTACGATTTTCTAGCGTATTTTTCACGCTGAATACGCATCTGAAGTGAGAATTGAGGAGTCAATGAGCAAATAATCGAGAAAAGTCTAAAAAAAAACGGATACAAATCACGACCTTCTTTCGGTCTGTCAAACGTGGCTTATTTTTTCCTTGCTGAATCTAGAGTTTGATTTGGGTCAAATAAAAAACTATCGATAAAAATTCAAAAATGAAAGAGATAATCACGATTTCTTTTTTGGTCGGTCGGTCTTGACATTTTTCCCGCTGAATACACATTTAATGTCAGATTGAGGGTTCAAAGAATCAAAGTTCAAATAATCGAAAAAAACCCCGCATAAATATCACGATGTTTTTTTCGATCGTTCGATCAGATTTTCTCGGTTGTTTGCTCACTGATCCGCAATTCTGACTTCGCGTCCAGCAGGAAAAAATATGCTAAAAAATAATAGTCTGGCACACAGTAGGTACACACTACTTTTAAATTTATGGACCTCAAAGACGATGGTGCCATTATGGCACTATTGTAACATCAGACTGGGGCCAATAGCGCCGTGGGAGAGTGGCCCGAAAGTGCCGATACGCAACCCGTCCGTGTAAATACACGCCGGGGCCCACTTACAGCTTGTCTTTGTCAGAGCGCGTCTCGCCGTACGGCGCGCCGCGCGCGTTGTACGCCGGTTGCGTGGAAGACTTCTCGCGTCTCGCTATACGACCAACAATGCGATCAACGTCGTGACACATTCGCCGACATTCCGACCCAAAAGACGAAGCGGCAATAAGTAATATTTAAATGACACAATCACGTTTTATTGGAGTGTTTACACACACCACTGAAACAGACGCAGCTACGGACACACAGTAGTAACACGCACGCACGCACACACAGAGACAGATACACACACACACAGATAGACACACGCACGCACACACAGAGCCAGACACACACACACGCACATAGAGAGAAGGGGGCAGGAGAGAGAGGCACATACACACAACCCACAGGCGCAGACATAGCCCCCCCACACACATACACACACACACAAAGAGACAGACAGACATACATACACACACACACAGAGAGAGAGACACACACAAAAATGCGCGCGCGCGCGCATGTTATGGATATGACCATATACAAAAGCTACCGGAAAATATCAATATATCTCTTTGGTAGTTCAAATATTATATTCACACGCCAGCTTAGATGGGTGCTCGAGCAGACTTTCTATAGCTGGAAGGAGTATATCGGCTTTGCAAAATTTATGACTCTTTAATACTTGTATTATTCTTAATAACATAATTTTGATGTATAACATAATTATAAAATAAATGAGTTAATTGTTTTTGACAAAAAAATATCTCCTAACACATAACAATTACAAACCCTGTTCATATACTGTGATTATATATCCACACTACTCTTCGAATTTGAATACAGACTGCATTTAAATAATTTATATATTTATTTTTATTTTTGCAGGAGGTCAGCAGACAGGCAGACGGGCCACTTTATGGAAAGCGGTTACCAACACCAAAGGTGCTACAAATTTACAAAAAACTATATATTCTTTATAGAAGTGACCCACTCCAATATTACAAATAGATTTTAAATCACTCTCCTATAAAGTGTACTTAATGCCGCTTAGTCATTGCCCAGGTATAGATAGATGTATACATAAATTAATTAATATTCTTTACAAATAGCAGAAATTTATAGAGACTATAGGTTTAAAATTTGTATGTGTTAAAAATTCTAAATTCCATCTGAATTTCATATAAGAATCCTTATAGCATACAGGCTCTATTCAAGTAGGCCTTCAGGGCGAAATCCTAAATTAAGCTAGGTAGCTAAACAATCAAAGAAACTAAAGTGGTATCATTTTGAAAAATCGATTGCCCTTCTCAGGTATGGAATCGGCTCATTTTGAAAAAATTAGCACACCTGTATTAATACACCAAATCATGGTGTAGCTTGCAAGAACCAATTTTTGTGAAGGAATACCAAACGGTAAACCAAAAGAAAGTGTTGTTTTTGAACTTCTTTCCGATATCTAGCAAAGTTTAGGATTGGACTCTGAAGACTCATTTGAACATTTCACCTATATAATGTACATAACTTTAGAGAATATGCTGCAATTTGACATTAGTATTAAGGGGCTCAATGGAGTTCGACAACTCACTAGCGCATCACCACATCTTTGAAGATTAAAATTGACAAAATTTACTCGCGACTAATCTGCTTATTAGACAAATTTTAGCTACAAATGTCACTCATCTTTTTTTATTAGGCAAAGTTTCTTATAAAAAAAAATCAAAATATTATTTTTCTGTCACACAAAGAAATTCACAAAAAAATGTATGTCTGTTAGTATTAATTTAGTGGCTTTTCCAAAATAAAACTGAGCTAGAACTAAATTACATTATAAAAATAAAAATATTTATAAACTACTATAGATTTTAAATTTTAATTCACTCTCCTATAAAAAGGATAATTACAATATTAACAACGATTAATTCTATCACTGTAGGCGGAGAGTTCTCGGAACGATTAAATTGACTTTTATATATAGAAATGTGTATGATTTTTTAAGTTTTAGTATTTTTTTTATTTTATAAACTAAAACAACAAAAGAAAACAGCTTGGAGATATTGGTGATATTGTATTGATACAATATGAAAATTATGTGCAACATACGTAATTCCATGGAGTAAAGATTTGTCGTAAGCAGATTCTATCAATGTATAACTTCAAAATAGTCAATGAGCAAATAATTGGACAAACCCTAAATAATACATGAGGGAGATAGTGAAAATCTATTTAGGCAGCTCCTTAATGAGAAATTAACAAAAGGTACCATTGTTTATATAGTTCTCTAGTAAATTTATGCAGTTTTGTAATTTATATCCTATTTTGATTATAAGTAATATAGAAAACTCACCACTAGTTATAACACTTCCAAATGAATTGCTGTTTAACGTTTTTGGGTCTTGAGATTTCTGGAAAACGTAAAAAAAATGTTGTACCAAACATTGAATAAAATTTTTTTCGTAGGAAACACTACTATGAAAATAAATTTAATACAAATGAACTAAAAAGAATAGGCCTAAATGGCGCTCTGTTGTTCGTGCCTACCCCGCAAGGGACCTGGCGTGAAGTTATGTATGTAACTAAAAAGTAAAACACAAATATTATAAATATTAGGGTAGTTTGGAAGTGATCGCTTTTTAGCGATAAGACCGCCCTTTGTACAGAAGTAGATATAATTTTAGCCTAAGTTCATTTTTGTATTGATGTATAATGTCAAAGTAGCAAGTGAGGTGTGTAAGATTAAGCCTGAATGGCGCTCTGTTATTCGTGCCTACCCCGCAAGGGACCTGGCGTGAAGTTATCTATTGTATATATGTACAATAAAGTGCTATCTATATGTCTATCCATTTTTACGACATCTCAAAGTTGGGTGTTTGGCAGTGCGTCCATATTAACTACTAATATTACAGCTTTAGAAGACTCATAACCCCGATCGGCAGTTTTCGTTTCCGCAGAAAAGTGCAGACCAGTTTTCGACATGTGAATGTTTATTCACATGTCGAAAACTGGTTGATTGGCTGGTGTTCTGAACTTTATTTGCAACGAACAATGGCAGAAATCAGCCAATACCAGAAATGGCAAATTAAATGTAGCAATTTAAAATATGTGACATATTTATAGTATAATAAATGTGTAACTGGTTCGAGTTTGTACGATGCGTTTAAAAATGTGAAAAAAAAATCAAGGAGGTCAATTTGGGCCAGCAGATTACAAAAATGCAATTTTTAGGATTTATGGCCATCTGTCTGTTAGAGTAGCATGTGAAACTACTGAACGGATTTAAATGAAACTAGAAACGAAGTTAGCTTATATTCAGGGTCGTAACTTGGATACTTTTTCTCCATCGTTTCCAAGGGATAGGCGAAAATAGCCAAAAATAGGGCTCTGCGATCGCATCTTTTCGGAAACTACTGAATGAAACTCGACATATAGCTGGCTTATAATCCGAGTTAACACTCAGGATACATATTATCCCGATAAATAACATTGTTTCCTTAAAATAGACGTATTAGCAAAATAGATGACGCTACAATCGCGTTCTTTAATTCACTAACAAATACCAACATTGTCATAAACAACATGTCGTTCATTGTATTACTTAAAATCAGGCTGGCTTGGACTCGTCTTTATGTTTTGCTAAGCAGTTGTGTAGACTGTATGGGCTTAGTTTCCTAGTCCTTCAAGACCACGGGCCATAAAAATGTCCCGGACTTTTGGAGGGCTTGCGTGGGGCCACGGGGAGGCCAACACGCAGAGGCCCCTTGACAAATTTAATCTAAATGTGGCGTGACACTGACCGGCGATTATCCCTGTCTACACCATATAATAATGCACCCAAGGACAAGCCCCGGCCAGTGTAGGACTATTGCGGGAAATGAGTAAATTGCTAGTGGTACTAGGTGTCTGTGAATATGGGGATTATGGTGTCTGCCCATCACAATGTTTGGGGAACATGGGAAATAGTTTCCTAGTTAATCTAATATATAAAATTCTCGTGTCACAGTTTTCGTTGCCATACTCCTCCGAAACGGCTTGACCGATTCTCATGAAATTTTTTGTGCTTATCCGGTATCTATGAGAATCGGCCAACATCTATTTTTCATCCCCCTTAATGTTAGGGGTAACCCCTACATTTTTTATTTTATTTTTTAGACAAAATTTTTAATTTCTATTTTTTTATGATACAACATACAAAAATACATACAACCCTAAATTTTCAACCCTCTACGATCAACCCCTATTTTTTACCGGGCAGGACGACGTCTGCCGGGACAGCTAGTATTATATATAATAAAAATATAAATAAATTGCTGTAATGGTTTTGCCAGGCAGGAACCTGGCCAAACACTTGACTATACAGTTCACATTTCTCATAGATACACAAAATTATTACTCAAAAAGTATCAATATGCCAACCACAACTGTTCCATATGAAAGTAATTATTACAATTTTCTAAAAATAAATTTATAGAAAACTTCACAACACATGACCACCCTTCAGTAATATTTAATAGTATTGAATACACAATGGACGTTACCAGACCTCAATACACTAATGGATATTATTTTATTTCATTAAAAAATAATTTTCAATATTTTACCAAATTTAATATTATTTTTGTCCACAAGCTGCCGGCCGCCATGAAAATTGCCGCGCCAAAAAAAAGCCAAGAAAATTATAACATCTCTTTTATTCTAATACAAAGTCTATGTAGTTAAGAGGGAGAAAGCACGAGTTTAAAGTTCGAAATTGTATAATAAAAATTATGTTAAACATTGACTGCAGGGGGCTAATAACGCTTTTTCCTCAAGCTGATATTGGACATTTCTGTATGAATTTGTAGGAATCAACTAAAGCGTGTTCATATCGAGGGCTTTATAACAAATGAGCTTACAGACAAAAGTACAGATAAAACTGCACTTTACGCCCATTTGTTATACATATCGACGGTTAGAAGGTAATAGGGTATAAGCGACCAAAACTAAATTGTTCAGGAGAGCAGTGTAAAGTTTAAAATTTCAGAAAAATGGAGATAACTTTTTCATTTCTTGTCATATCGTGAAAATGGAAACAGGTCTAGAATAAAAATAAATAAAAGCATTAAATGGTAGTTTTATTTATTTGATTCCACGTTGTTTTATGTGGTTTAATGTCGCTTAAATCAATTGATCTTATTTTCTTTATGGAGTAATTCGGCATAAGTTACATCTACATTGAAAAAAACGAAGGGTAGAGTAGACTTGCTACATTTGACATCCTTATAACAAGAGGTAATAGGGCATAAGTCACATGACTGCAGAATAACACAAAAGGGTAAAAAGTATAAGTGGTAATTCTCATTATTATACCAAAAGGTAATGGAGCATAAGAAACAGTGTTTAGAAAAAAAATCAGTAGGATGTTTGTAAACTTAAACTTGTAAATGGTAGTAGGGTATAACCGACGCTTAATGTCTTTGACGACAATGGTAAAGAGGCATTAGTTCCAGCTTTCAAAACAGGTACTAATGGTAAACAGTAGTATACGCCTGGAGCCTTTACGGCAGTAAAAAGTAAAAATGTATTACCGACTATAACCCAAAAGTGATGCCATTTTTACAGAGGTACAAGCGGTTAAATGAATTGACACTTCAAAAACGCAGTTTTTTGCTTGGGCATAAACGTCCCGAAAGTCATCGTAGAGCCATGGGAGTGAGGGCATTCGTAAGAGCGAAATTTTTTAAGTAGGATGGCATTCATAACTCATTTTCGACCAAAATGTCGCTTATGCCCTATTACCTTTTAACCGTCGATATATACAAGGGACAAAATTGTGAATAAAACAAAACTAGTTTATTGTATAAGGCTGAAATTTGTATTACCCTTCTATTTAGGCTATTTAGACACTTTGATACTGATACGACTTTCTTAATTGTAACATGCATATATTTTAGTAAACAACAAATAAATAGCATTTTTGGATATAGCCCATTTGTTATGAAGCCCTTTCAGTTCTGTGCCCTTTAACCACATTGATTCAAATATGGTGAATCTGTCTAATATTAAAATTAAAAGAAGATTTCTGCTAGTTCTCTTGTAAGCCGTGTAAAAAAACTTTCATCCAAAACAATATGGGAATAGAAAATTAATGAACAAAGTATTGAAAAACTCACCTCCATTTCCCTTATGTTCCTCATAACCCTATTCAACTCCTCGTTCGCAACGTCCTCAGAATTACTTTTAGAAACATCTTTCACTTTACTTTTTACACTATTAACTTTCTTCGAGTCCGCAACTCCTTTAAAAGGCACTGGATTACTCTCACTGATTTTAGGTTCACTTTTGTCCGTTTTCTCTTCAATCACTTCAACGTCACTGCTACTATCGTCTATGGCCAACGGTTCTATGCAACCGTCGCCTAACGGATCCAAATCCGATACTATAACCAAATCCTTTTTCTTCTTCACTTCGGGAGCACGTTTATCAGGCTTCGCAAACGTCGGTGAATGATGCACAGGAACTAACGCAGGCCTCGGAATATTGTTTTCTTTCACACGCATATTCTCAATCTGCTTCTGCGGTATTTCATCCTTAGTTAACGGACTCACATTTTTCTTATTCGTTGAGAAATTAGTATCAACGTGCAAAGGTATATCTATCCTTTTCTCTTTTATGTGATTCTTGTCAACTTTCTTTAGTTTATCTTTCTTGGTGACCATTTCATTTAACGCTGCAGGTGATTTCACACGTATAGCTCCTTTCTCCGTCGATGTTTTCTTATCCTTATCCTTCTGCGTAGGGACCGGTGTTATTGTTATACTTCCAATATTGTTTGGAGGAATGTAGGAATCTTCTTTGATCTTGTCTTCTTTCTTCTCCTTCTCGATGATTACATCTTTACTAAGACTGTACGAGTTGACGATTGTGCCGAATATTGTATTTGACTTGATTTTGGTGTTCTCCGTGTTGTTGACTTCGTTATTGGTTTTCATCGTTGTAACTGTGAGTGAACTAGGAAACTGTATCTGCTCGTTGAATGTTGGCACAGGATTGGTCGGGGGTTGTGATGACGAATTAATGCGTTGGCGCTTGAAGTCCCCGGATTTGACGTCTTTACTTAAGCTGAAAAATAATGTATATAAAAAATTATATTCACTACCATACTATGCTGTAAGGATCAATTTAAATAATATTAATCTGTGACCATCTGATAGCTAGTAGTTCGAAGATTATTATAAAATACTAGCTTCTGCCCATGACTTCATCTGCGTGGAATAGTTTAAAAAAACCTCCAGTTATGAAACATTTTTCATTGGTGCTCCGCTCCTATTGGTCTTAACGTGATGTTAATTATATAGCCTATAATAGCCTTCCTTGATAAATGGGCTATCTAACACTGATAGAATTTTTCAAATCAGACCAGTAGTTCCTGAGATTAGAGTGTTCAAGGAAGCAAACAAACAAACTCTTCAGCTAATATTTTCTTAAGTTTTCGAGACTTGTACACATAATAAAACTACGTTTTAACGGTTTTAAGCGCGGTAATTTATTAGATTTTGGTTTATCCGACGTTTCGGCCGCTTTTCAGTGGCCGTGGTCACGGAAGACAAAGATGACATTTGTCTAACGTGTAATGTCAAAGTTTTTATTCGGCCTACCGCCAACTTGTTCATTTTAATTATTTAGTTTTAATTTTGTTTATGGATATTATTTACTCTATGGGAGCCTAATCTAATTTACCGTTACGTTAGATAAATGTCATCTTTGTCTTCCGTGAACACGGCCACTGAAAAGCGGCCAAAACGTCGGATAAACCAAAATCTAATAAATTACCGCGCTTAAAACCGTTAAAACGTAGTTTTATTAAACTCTTCCTTCTTCATTTTGGCCTATTTGGTCATTTTGGCTTATTTTGTCATTTTGGCCTATTTGGTAATTTTTCCTGTTTGGTCATTTTGCCTATTCGGTCATTTTAACCTCTTTGGTCATTTTGGCCTATTTGGTCATTTTGGCCTTTTTGGTCATTTTGACCTCTTTGGTAATTTTGGCCTTTTTGGTCATTTTGGCCTCTTTGGTCATTTTGGCCATTTTGGTCATGTCGGTCACTATGGTCTTTTGGTCATTTAGACCATTTTGGCCTTTTTGGTCAAGTTTTGTAATTTATTTTGTTGACAGATAGACAGGGGATGGTGTAATTAGCGATATAAAAAATGTTCGTAAAATGAAAACTACTGGGCCAAACTTTGTCAAATTTTTAGGGGACCACATGGCAGCTATTCCGCGTCGAACAAAAAAAGAATCACGTAAATCCAATCATAAATCACGGAGTAAACGGCAAACATACATAAAAAAAAGCAACAACAAAAAAAAGATCCCGACGAATTGAGAACCTTTTTTAAAGTCGGTTAAAAATGAAGTGAATCTTCCGTGGGCAAATACATAAAAATGTAATATAATATAACCTGTAACACTTGCTCTATAAACAAGAGACACGCACTAGAGGTAACTAGGGGTAAACTCTAGTATTTAATTATACATACTAGTAACTAAGGTCTTTTCAGTATACTAGCTTGTACTGTCGATGTAAGTGATTCTTTATTGAATGAAAATGTCTAAATCTCAAAAACATTTTACACCGTCATCTGTAGTTTTACTTCAATCGCGTGTGAACGTTACACGCACTCGTTTTTTTATGCACCTGTGTTGTTATTGTAATAAGAGTAATCCCTACAAGTCAAACTCACTCAGCCTGCCGCAGCAGTGTGGGCATCCTGACGAAGCCCAGCGGGAAGAGTGGCAGCACCCTCTTGGAGAGCAGCGCGCCGGCCGCGTCCTGGTCGCCGGCCAGCCTCCGCAGCTTCGCCAGCAGGCCCCTGGACTTCGGACACCACGGGAACCGCCTCTTGGGAAGACGCTTTTCCACAACAGGACCACCTTCAGCCGACGCTATCTGGATTTTCTTCCTGAAAGTATTGAGGTTATCAATGTGATAACAGCCCATAAACGTGTCATACGGTACACGACAGTATGAAAAATATAGGCTGATTTTAATATATATCGTAGATTACGATCTAAATATGACAAAAATAAATTGTTTTAACTAAAATATTAAATATGAATTGATATTTTTGAGAAATAAAATTGTTATATTGCAGCCATTAGCCACGTGACAATGAACGCCGATCAGAGCGCGTGACGTCATAGTGTGCAAAACACAAGAAGTTACCAATGACTTCTCAGATAACACTTCAACGACACAGATGTTTGTTTTGCACACTGTGACGTCATGCGAGACGCCATGACAGCTTGACGCGTTTTTGTGATGAAATGTCAAAATATTTATAAAATTGCTAAATTAAATATGTTAATGTTGTTTTTTTGCTGAAATATTAATATTTTGGCTAAAATAGACCATAAGGCTCAAAATAAACCTGTTTCTCAAAAATTATCAACTACCGAATTACTGAGCTCGGATCTCCCACTACTGGGGATCGGACAATATACCCACCACACTGGTCCAAGGCGGTTTAGCAGGTTTGACACATCGGTTAACTCGATTAGCAGGGTTGACACATCGGTTAACTCGATAAGCAGGTTTGACACATCGGTTAACTCGATTAGCAGGTTTGACACATCAGTTAACTCGATAAGCAGGTTTGACACATCGGTTAACTCAATGTGTATATTTCATCAAGAAATTTTCTTTCACCGTTGTTACCACGTGATAATTGTAACAATATGCACATTAAGTCAGAAAACTGCCAAATGGTGCATGTGTTCTGTACAGGATTCGAACCAGCAACGGCCTTTGAGTTGGGTATGTGTGCGCTAGCCATTATGCTACTACTACTTAGGTAATCAATAGTTTTAAATTATATACTTTAAACAAAGCAGTATACTAAATAGAATATAAAGAGATTTGTGATTTGATTATAGTGCTATTTAGATACTAAATAAAATAAAAATAGCCTTTGTATCTCTTTTTAAGACATTGACAGCTGTTAAATTTGCCCTCTTGACATGTCGTAGCAAATGATCAAACATCTTATCATAGAGATGAGATATATTAAAAAACTATATTCATTTACAAGCTTTTATTTAACTTGCAATGGATGTATGTATGTTCGGGTGGAACTGGTGGATTGAGCTGAAATTTTTGCATACATATGTGCATCGCATGAAATGCAATAATATGCTACCATGGAGTTGATCTGATGATGGAGTGGGAAGGTGGCCATAGGAACTCCTGTAGAACCATCGTGTTTGGGCTCGTTTCACTTGTCTTGGCTAGCACTCTGCTGCTACATGATATCCAGAATCTCAAAAGCTTGTATTTAAAAACCTTTTTAAAAAAACAAGTTACTACAAGAGTCACTGATTTGAAGTATCATAATGAACATGTAGGCAACGACAAAGTATTTGTTATTGAATTACAGCTATGGTTGTTGCCATTATTTCGTCTATACCACGGAAATGAAGTCCTTTATTGGGATTGAAAGTATCCTAAATTACACCCCGGGATAAAAGTTAGCTCTGTGTCGAGTTTCATTTAAATCCATTTAGCAGTTTTCATGTGACGCTCAGACAGACAGACAAAAATTCTAAAAATTGTAGTTTCAGAATCAGCTGGTCTGAATTAGCCCCCTGATATTTTTCACATTTTTAAATGTAATTTACAGATTTATTTTAGTATAGATAAGATACCATGTGTGTATGGATTTATTCCACAAAAAGGTTGTTTGGAAAAAAAAATATATTAAAGTTCTCGATTTTATGTAACATTTTTGTATATTGTACAAAAATTACATATCGAGGGGTGAAAGGCTATTTGTTTTAAGCGACATTTTGTGACAGAATTGACATGATAGTTTTCTGGCATCCAAATGTCTCAAACTTAAGCAATTATAATGAACCTGGTTTCCAATTAAAAACTACAGATTTTTTCTTTTTTAAATATATTATGTAGTTTACTAATGAAGTCTTTTTTGGATCATTGAAATTTCAAACTCCTCTGTCGACTCGATTTCGCAAATGTCGCTTAAAACAAATAATGTATTGTATATGTAATGTATCAACAAAGTACATTCTATTCATATTTCTACACAAAATTTTATATTATTCATTATAATACAAAATAATAGAAATAACATTATTAATTTAAATTATCACTTTTAACGAATACCTCTCTTCTTGGACTCTCTCACACTCCGCATTATAGCTTGCAATCATGTCCGGCTTCTTCTCTTCTATCAATGTTGTTAATCTATAAACAAAATTTCAAAATTATAACTAAAACAATTTCAAAGTCAACTAAAGCCAATAATATACTAACAACTGTCTTTCAATTTGCACGAATCAAAGTAATCAATATAAATACCTACAAATTTGAATCAATCAATGTAATTGAATATAGTAATATCCTTTTAGTACTGTGGCTCTTTAATGAAATTAATTCAATTTGGTTGATCCGTGCAGGAATGAAGAAAGAATACTGGCATACAGGCGACCTACAGTCAGGTGGTAGGGTTTTCGCCTGTCTTGATGTCTACCACCCCTGGTCTAGAATATGTGGCCATAATGCCATTGCGTTGTGTTCTAGCCAGAAGACAATTTTGCCGCCCATTTATTTAGGTATTTCAATTTAATACAAACATATCTATACTGAAGCCCTTTTTGTCACATTTTTTGGGGCCACACTAATTCTCGAAAATTGTAAGACCATAATTTTTTCATTAATTTTTTATGGCAATTTGCGTTAAGGGCACTGCGTGGTCCCACAAAAGAGCCCTATCTATACTTATATCAAAATATAGTTAAAGTTTGTGACGTTGTAGAGGATAATCTCTGGATCTATTGAACCGATTTGGATTTTTTTTTCTTTTGTGCTACCAGCAGCTGCTACGAAATATCATTCAAAGAAAGTGGGATTCCCCGAATTCACCATGAACAAGTAATGAAAAATTCCGTGCACTTTTCAATAGGTCCGAATTAGTGGTTGCGATAAAAATATGAAATGGTTCAAATATTCATATTATTTAGAAAGAAGACTACCAGAAGACCACTACGCTACGCCACTGGTTCCAGCAATAGTGGCCAGGTTCTGCCCCTTAAACTTAAAAGCAGCAGCGCATTTGTACCTTTGATGTGGCAAATGTCCATAGGCGATGGTAACCACTTTCCATCATATGGGCCGTCCGCATGTCTGCTGAACTCGTGCAATAAAAAACAACGGAAATACTTGAATAGCTTTAAAAATAAAAAAATACTTGACTATAATATGCGAGGGTTGCCCTCGATTTCGCTGGGATCCACTCATATCAGATCCTGACTTGGTGACAATAGGAATTATCAAAAAAAATATATTGAAAATCGGCCCACAACTGTCGAAAAAGTTGCGTCAAAAACTTAAAAAAAACAGTCGAATTGAGAATTTCCTCCTTCGGTTAAAAATTGAGTTAAATTTATAAAAATTAGAAGAGGATTTTATATTTCTTTAAGTTTTCGCGACTTGCATACATAATAAAACTACGTTTTAACGGTTTAGCGCGGTAATTTATTTGAATTTTGTTATTCCGAAGTTGTAAATTAGATTGCGAAATAATAACCATAAACAAGATTAAAATTAACAGGTTGGCGGTAGGCTAATAAAACTTAAACAGTACTCGTTGGCATTTGACATCTTTGTCTTGCGTGATCGCGGCCACTGAAAAGTGCCCGAAACGTCGGAACAATAAAAATTAAATAAATTACCGCGCTTAAAACCGTCAAAACGTAGTTTTATTAAATATTTAACGAAGCATAATGTTTCTATCATCCAAAAGATCGGGGGAAAATAAAGAAAGACAGAAGAAAAAGAACACTTACCGTTCCAACGTCTCCACAATCTTAGCCTCTCTCTCGTAATCACCCAGGGTCGAGAAGTCCACTCCATCATCAGGGTCCTCCTCCCTCTTTCTTTTATGTGACACCGTTGACGCTGTGCTCGATGTCGTTGTATTCGTGCTCGATGGAGGCTGACTCCCTATTGGTGGTTCTGGAATATAATACTTATTTATTGTTTTTATTGGACCTACTTACGCAAAATGCAACCAACCCACATACTGACAGTTTTGAGAAAAAAAGCAGTTTTTATTAAAATATTTTTTTCCAAAATACAGACACATAATTTGCATGCAAAATTTTCATAAAAACGGCTCTTGCGCAAAACTGTCAGTATGTGGGTTGGTTGCATTTTGCGTAAGTAGGTCCAATTTAAGCGGGAATTTCAAGTGTGGTTGCCAGGCTACGCTTTCATACATTACATACTATACTCTTCTCTCTCTGACTATACTAATGTGTACATATGTCTATCTCCCTCCCCCCAACATGGAGGACGCGCGAAATGCAGCGGCGACGATGCGGTTGCAACACTCCTTTAAGAACCATGGGGGCTCTAAACTTCTGAACATACATATTGTTACAACCTAGGCCCCGACAAAGACAAATTCCACATACAGATCTGTACAAGCACATTTTATTACCTCTCGGCATTTGAACTAATTGTAATCCTTTTTTGATCGTCTTCTTTTGTTCACTTATTTATGGCATACGTTTCTAGTTAATGTCGAAAACAGCCTATTGTAACTCGCTTAAGAGCATCATTAGCCATGTGTTGTGGATTACGAGTACAAGCGAATTCTAGGAAATAAAAAAAAGAAAAGCGTGTATACTGTCTATTCTCCTACAAATTGAGAGGCTCAAGCCCAGCAGTGGGACATATATGTGCTGTTATTTATTTGGATGTGAATTTCTCAACTTACGAGTTGGATTTGGCACCGGTTGGTCCTTCGAGTTGTTCTGTTCGTCTGTCTGTCCGCTGTTGGCCTTCGTTTTGGCCCTATTTGTGAGTTTGGCCCTGTTGGTTCGCGTGGCTTTGGCCGCCCGCGCCCATACACTCCTCACCGTCCGGGCGTCAGCTGAACACTTTGTAAGGGCACTGTCTATCCTGAAATTAATGATTTTTATTATTGCACGAGTCCAGTTGAAAGGCAGACGGCTGATGGAAAGTGGTTACCGTCCCCTTAACATCTTCCAGGAGCCAAATTCAATATTATTTTTGACCACAAGCTGTAGGCATCAGTTCAAAGTTTGTTTCGATTATCTGTATTTGACCACAAATTTGTGGTGCCTCCGTTTTAAAGGGTTAACAAATGATACTATTAAATAAAAACTTCGTTTAAAAAACCGACTTCAAAAACTAAAAAGTATAAAATAACTTATTTCTGAAGCTATTATTATTAATATATATTACCTGAAACATCTTAAAGTCGGTGCTTAGTAATTTTCAAAATATAGTAATTTTTATGTTTTACATTGCACCGACTTCAAGATGTTTTAGATAATTTATATTAATAATAATACATAGCTTTAGAAATAAGTTATTTTATACTTTTTAGTTTTTGAAGTCGGTTTTTTTAAACAAATTTTTTATTTAATAGTATCATTTCTTAACCCTTTAAAACGGAGGCACCACAAATTTGTGGTCAAATACAGATAATCGAAACCAACTTTGAACTGATGCCTTCAGCTTGTGGTCAAAATTAATATTAAAAAATTTGGCTCCTGGAAGATGTTAAGGGGACGGTAACCACTTTCCATCAGCCGTTAAACAAATTTTTTATTTGTTACTTTTTAGTGTTTAGCTATGTATGGGTAGACATACGAATGGTGCCGCGCTTCTTAAAAAATATAGATCTCAAGAAACGGGATCAAAAAAAGTTCGTAAAATGAAAACTACTGGGCCAAACTATGTCAAATGTTTAGGGGACCAAATGGCAGCTATTTCGCGTCGAACAAAAAAAGAATCACGTAAATCGAATCATAAATTATTTCAGAGTAATCAGTGAACATACATAAAAAAAACAAAAACAAAAAAAAGATCCCGACAAATTGAGAACCTCCTCCTTTTTTGAAGGCGGTTAAAAAGTGAGTTGTCACTCTCTAAAGGGCGGCTGTATACACCACAAAAACTGAAATTTGAAAATATATCATCTAGGTAATGTCAAGAGTTTTATTTGCATATATTGAATTGTATTTTTGGTTTTGATAAAGTTGAATGTGTTATTACACTAGATATATAAATATTAGTTTCAGAACGTATTGTAGTATATAAAGCACAAACGGAAGAGGAAGTGACAATTTAGTATTGCCAAATACTAAACAAAAGACTTATAACTTTCCCTTAATAATATTTCCCTTTCCCTTCCCGTGTGCACTGTTTGCTACAACTCTCATTAATTCTTCAAAAAGTATTATAATTCTGTATATGTATTGACCTTCAAAAAGTGTTTTCCAGTGGACTTATTTTGAATAAAAACTTTTTAATTTGAATATAAATAAAAAATGGCATTTTGAATAAAAAAAATATAGAATTTGAATTGGTAATCTTTACTTTCATAGGGGTTTTATTAAATAATTTTGTCGCACTATACTGTTATACAGCTTCTGTCTTTTTATACATGTAGTTCTCGAGAAAGATGATAAGAGAAAAAATAGAAATAGATATGACGATTTCATACAGCTCTTATTTTTCTAAAATGACTATGGAATCTCAAAATAGGGAGTGCGGTATGAGTGACACAAAGTAAATATATGAGTTGTTTCACAATGTATGTGTGTGTGTGCGTGTATGCATGTATGTCATTTTGTGTACGTGTGTGTCATTGTATGTGTGTGTATGTGTCATTGTATGTGTGTTTGTGGGTCATTGTATGTGTATGTGTGTGTCATTGTGCCATTATGTGTGTGCGTGTGTAAATAGTTAAATATTAGTGGTAAGATTCTATATAAATATACAGCGTGTTTCAGACCTTACGACAATAAATCAGACCACGTTTTCTTCATGACGTACTCTGCCCAAATACAAAAATGAATCAAGGTAACTTCTTTGGTTTAGCCACAGGACCTCATTTTTCATTTCAGAATATTACAACAACATGTATCAGTTATTGTGTCTAAATCGGTAGGTTAGTGACCAATGTATCATGTTGCCAGCTCGTCTCTTCATCATTAAACGCGGAAGTTGTTCATTCTTACGCTATCGCTCGCGAATCAATATTTACAAGATGTTCTGTTTTGATTCTCTTTTTATTGTAATTAATTTGTCCGGAAATTTAAAAATTTTATTTTTGACATTACGGTGGAATTAATAGTACCAAAAAATTTGTATGGAGTACAACCGCTAAAGTTATCCTTTATTGTCATTTGAAATGAAACACGCTGTATAAATAACAAGATGCAGAAAACAACTCTGGCTATAATTATTATCTCGGTGATTTCAGATTTGATAAGGGCATCATATTTAAAAAAAACAGTAAACGAACATACTTCATCATGTGTTCATCGGTTTTGTCCAGCAGATCCTTGGTTGGCAAAGTGGGGTTATCGGCCAACAGTTTGCTCACCGTCACCTCCAGCTCCTCCAAGACTTTGGCAATCGTCGAGGGAAGTTTTACTTCGACTTTCGCTTCTGTATCTCTGGAAACATTTTCATATTAGTTATACGAGGTTTATCAGCTGCTTAAAATATGTGAAAACAAAATGTGTTATTTATGAAAAGGACTTTTCATTAACTTCACATCACGAGAAGGAACAAGTGTTTATTTACACTATTGCATGGTGAAAGTGTAGTTTGTGAGACATTTGGACATTTAATAGAAAAAACCATGTTATGTGTTATTTTTCATCCGTAAATACCAACTTAAATTAGTTTCATTTAAAGCCCATTTTCGACCTTTTACAGCAACAGAGGACAGCCTTAACTGGATCTCGTTAAATTTGCCTCTATACAAATATATTGGTTTATTTCATGAATCTATCTCCCCTATCCCATCCTAGAAGGTCCATCAGATAGTCATCGGTCCGTTTGCCAATTTCATGCAATTTAATAAAAAACACACACAGGATACTTTCTATATTCGCTGTATATAGTATATACCTTGAACTATCTGAAGTGATTGGATTATCCGAGCTCGGTGCTGGTTTAGAGGTCAACGAGTCCGATTGGGAGGTCCTCGAATCGGCACTCTCACCGTCGCCGTGAGCATTATCTGGACAAAAAAAAAACGGGCAAATGCTTCTCTTATGCCGAAAGAAATACAGCGAAGAGTGAACAATAGCTTGTCTAGGTACTGGACACTAAAAGAAATAATGTATTAGTACTTGTACATAGACAACACTTTATTGTTCACCAAAACAAAAATTACAAAAAAATGCACACAAAGATTATATATTCTTGGTAAAACAAAAGGCGGCCTTATCGCTAAAAGCTATCTCTTCCAGGCAACCTGACTTAAAGGAAATTCTCATCTGTAATTATTAGGGCTCGTCCGCACAGCACGTTTTTTTGTCCTAACTCTGTAACACATTGAATAATTATAAGAGAAGCCGGTAGCCGCAGTGGCGGTAAAAAAATCGCGCGGGAAAAAAATCTGAACTTGATGCAAATTGAACGCGAAGCGGTGCGATTTATTACCGCGCGAATATTTTGTACCGTATAAAGTAAGTATTGTGAATGGTAGAGTTGGTACCGGTAGACCACGACGTACAGACCATGATCAAGTAACAGAAGTTTTAAAAGGAGGCCAGGTAAAAAGCATATCAAATAAACATACATGTATGAAAAGGTTAATGAACGTAGATGAAGCGAAACTTGTTTGTCGGGATCGTCGCAAGTGGAGATCTATAGTCTCTGCCTACCCCCATGGAAAAAAGGCGTGATAATATGTATGTATGTATAAAGTAAGTATGGCTATGTTCGCACCGTGGAATGAAATTCGCGCGTTTCGCTCAGTCGTGCAACGTCGCTATTGAAAGTTGTTGTAAATTCTCGAATGATTTTTTTGTCGTTCTGTAATAGCCTAAAAACTTTTTGCTGTATTTTCGCTACTCTTGATATTTTATGTAAAAAAATACTTTCATGGGCCTCAGTGCCGTAAGTGGGTGAATCCAATGTTCATGACATCTTTTGATACGTCTGTTTCGCGGCCTTAGAATTAGATAAATTAAAATTTTAATTCGGATGCCCATTTTACACGTGCGTATAATTCGTACAATAAAATTGTACGAAATTTTATTCGCAGTTCGTACTAGGTGTAATTTCAGTCGCGGAATTTAATACGCGAGTATAAAAATCTCGCGGTAAAATATCGCTGTGCGGACAAGGCCTTATGCAACAAAGAAAAAGGAAATTCAGTATATCAAATAAAAATGACATACATAGACAGCAGATTACAGCCTAAAGTATTGTAAACTAGCAAATACATTATAGCGTAAGACTAACATAATGATTCCTGAGTGAATTTTGAAAACCGGCAAAAGATTTAGCTTTTCCGACGTCAGTGGGCAAAGAGTTCCAAAGAAAGACAGCCTGCATGGCGAAGGAGTTGGAACAAAATGTTGAAGAGTGTGCAAGTGCCATTAACAGCAGATTATTACTGGAGCGCAAATTGAGGATGTGTGTTAAACGCATAAAGGAAATTGTTTACATAATTAAATAGATTATAATAATATAAATTACATATACTTCAATGCGAACAATAATATAATTTGATGACTGTGGATGTATAGAGGGAAAAAAAAGAAAATAACACCCATCGTTATATTTTTGCCAATTTATGACCGATTACTATATCGGACCGACCGTTAATTTGCCTTACTATCAACTAAAATTTGATATAAGCTCCACACAATTAATGCCAAAGTTTAACCGATTGTAAGTCAAGTGATTGAACATTAAGATATAGTAACTATAGTAGAATTATTTTCTCCGTGCAGTTTGGGTCATAAATAATCGGAGCGGTGAAGCGAGTATTTCGCTCTCTCTTCCAATCACGGGCCTTATGGGCAGGCATAGTGATACGCATTATTAATGTCGATAAGCGTTATCGATAGTGTATTTAGTTTTGTGATTTTGTGGGTTAATGATATAAATGAAAGAAGAAAAAAATAGATAAAACAAAGTATCTATTAAAATATGAATAATAATGATTTAAAATAAATTATTAATTAGGTACCTATTTATTAAAAAACGATAAGTACAAAAGTTTAGAATGTAACAAGTTATATTAAAAATAAATATAAATACTTGTATCTAAGTTCAAAATTAACAGCAAAAAAGATAATAATGATTTTTATAAGAATGATTATCTTTCTTTGATAAGAATGAGTTTCTATCGATAATGGCGTAGCGCGCGCGCAACATGCTCACCGCCTTAGCCGGGCTGAGGCCGAGCTTTGATTTATGACCCAAACTGCACGGAGAAAATAATTCTACTATAGTCATGAAACAACATACACACAATAACAAACATCCATCCCTGATAAGTCCATCCATTCATCCTGATAAACATTCTCATTATAATATCAATAGAATATTACCATCTGACGTCTGCTTTCCAGAAGTAGCTGCCGAAGAATCAGTCCTCCTCACTTTCTTTGCTTTCTTCTTGTCAATCTTTTTGTTCTTCTGAAAAGTAAAACAACAACTGAGATATATCTAATAATCTGCACCACCACGTCGCCAAATTAGGTTAATAAACTATTCCTTAAGTTAGGTTGCTGGAAGAGATTGCTTTAAGCGATAAGGCCGCCTATTGTTTCTACCATGACAATATTGTATTTTTGAAATTATATATTTGGTGAGCAATAAAGTGTTATCTATCTATCTAAATGTATGATTTCTATACCATACAGTGCAAATTATTAAATCAAAACAGTAGTTCTGTAATTAGTTTTATTTCAACTTAAACAGTATGCTCATACAGACAGAGCTAGAAATACCTAGTATTTTGAAATTTTTAGTTTTTTTCGAAATTTAGTACCCCTACCACCCCTTGTCACATAATGTCAGACTTCGTCGAAAGCCGGCTCCCCCCCCCTCCCCTTAATGTGTGACGTAAATTCTGGATGGCCCATTAGGGCCGGCGGTGTAATACCAAGCTCTCACAGAATATCGGTATGTAACGATTGGCCTTGATCTAGTCGTGTTTCGTAGGGAGAGTTCCGATGGGTCACCTCCCTCTCCTTTATTTTATTGCATGAGCATAGCGGACAGGTAGACGGCCCACCTGATGGAAAGCGGTTATCATCGCCTGTGGACAATTTGTAACACCAAACGTGCTACCAAGGTGCTGCCTCTCTATAAACGAAGACTGGAACTTGGCCACCAATGCCGCACCACAGTTCAAGGTTGTTATGGCGGCATACCAGACTAGACCAGGGGTGGTAGCCATCCGGACGGGCAAATACTCTACCACCAGGCAGCACCTATACTATCCCATCCCCTTTATACCATTCCTTCTATCTAACCCAATGTTCCCGTGGGATTCTCGGGTTTATAAAGTACCGCAGATTTAAGCGCGAGAATTTACTATCGGTTAGCAAAAACCGCATCGAAATCGGCCCAGTAGTTTTTACGTGAAACCCGAACACTTGGATAACGACAAAAAATGAAGAAACAAACACATTTTTTTTACAATATTATAATAAATAAGTAATATAGTCCACGCTTGACTTCAAATTCCCGCGGGATTCCCGAGACACAAAGTACCGCAGTATTTAAAAATAATTTAAGCTATGGTATTGTTTTAATGAAAACTGTCGGAATAAGTTTTATAAACCCCAAAAATTACAAATCGTTCCCGGGGTGAAAAATGTCACAAGTATTATTAAAGAAAATTTGCTATTGGTCGGTGAAAAAATTGCATTAGAATAAAAAAAAAATCAATTTGGATATTTTAAACATCCTCAGAAAATTTTACGCGGAATTCCCAGGATAAAAAGTAGCGCAGAATCTAAGTCTAAGAACTTGTTGTCGATCAGCGAAAATTGCATCGAAAACGGCCCCGCAGTTTTTAGGTGAATCCCGAACAAACAACAAGCCGACAAGCAGTTATAAAAAATACATCGTGTTTCCCATCGTTTATATAGTGTTATAGATTTTATCGTAATATAGTATATATATAATAGTTTGAGCCAAATTGTTTATTTCGTTGAATCAGACTGTACTACCTCATTGGCTTCGTTCTGTATCCTCATCAAAGTGGACTTCGATATCCCCGTTGCCATACAAGTCCTCCTTACCACCTGATCCACGGGCACACAGTACCGTCTATTACTCTTCTCTTTCTTGAAGAAGTCCAACACTTTAAGCACAAGCCGTCTCTCACCATTCGTCAACCCGGTCATATTATCAACACACCAAAAAGAACGGAACAAAACTACGATATCTCGACGCACCAATGTCCTTCGACTTAAAGTTGATCTACATCCAGCTACTTACCGACTTCATATTCGAAGGAAGTCAGCGATTTCGTAATGGCATAATGTAGATTGATTTGAACTCTGTACAGCGCGACCAAGTATGACCGACTTCAACATTCTCGAAAGAATATTTTTTTAATCAAGTAGCTGGATCAGTGTACATCAGCCCTTATGTATGTATTGGCTTTAATATTGGTTATAAAATGTATTGTCAAAAATTGGGACAGTAGAAACCGAGCAAAAGTAAATGCGTTCAGTCTGTGAGAAGAGCAAAACTAAACTGTGAACCGGCTGAACTCGTTGTATAACAAAGCGCGCGGGGAAACGTGGAATGCGCGGGGGAAGCCACATACCACGCGGGTCTCAAGTTATCGCACACCGCTATAACATTATTATTTTGATCTTTGTAAAGAGTTTCACCTCTTGCCACTGAAAGACCGACGAGATATTGCCGACTTTTTAAAACTTCAAAAAATTATCACCTCTGATATTGATTGTCCAGATCTCCTAAGTAAAGTCCACTTTAATATTCCATCGAAATCTATACGACGATTTAATCAACCCATAAATGCACCTTCAAGTTGTACTAATTATAGACAAAATTCATTTCTAGTGCGAGCAAGTAACTATTTAACTATTTGTTTAAGCCTTAAATTTTTCAACAGTGATAAGACATCTCGGTGCCTTTTTTATGTTTTTTATGTCTACATGTTACTTTTAAGCTGTATCTTATCCGTGAAAAACTGTCATTGGCTTTCTTGTATTAATTTACGTATCTAATCAAATGTATTTAGCTGTAGGTTTTCCATAAATAAATTATCCGCAAGAGTTAAGTTGAGACCTGAGCGGTGTGCGCTTCACTTCCGACCACCGCCTTCTTAGCGCTCTCGCCTCGCGCTTACGTCATGCGAGCCAAGTCTCAAGTTAACTCTTGCGGCTTGTATTGTTGTTATCTTGCCGCGTTACGAAGCGAGCATCTTCGACCACAGAATATCAAATGTACAGACAGAAGGCTGATTTATGACAGGGAATATGCGTTAAATATATGTACAGAGATAGGTTATTACTGCACGTATGTGCAAAATTAACTTAGAGAAAAATGGTCTCATTCATATTGACTTACGAGTAAGTTTATATCGTAAGACTTGAGTATGAAGGAATGAACTCAATATTATGTAAGTCCGTAAAACTACATCTTTTTATGCAGAAAAGGCGACCTTATCGCCAAAAAGCAATCTCTTCCATTATACATATTCCTTATTTAGGGTTTGTCCGATTTTTTTTCACGATACTGGTAACTTTCTAAATTGTAACATAGTTTTTAGTAAACAACAAAAGGTTGGAATGTTTGCGTATACGCCTATATGTTATGAAACCCTTTATATGTAGATAGTTAATGTACTTCCATTTTAATTTTTTTATAATTGTAATTATGACTGCATATGTATATTTCAGACACAAATGTTGTTTGTTAATGAATTAAAATAAATAAATAAAAAAGCTGCCCGTAAAACCATAAATTTTGTTACCATTCATTTTTCCATTTGTCTGTTGAAGTTTCACTTCTACTATGTGTACACATTTCGATTTTTCGCAGCTTTATGTTATATATAACTGGTCCTACATTCGAAATTTAAATATTCAAGGGTGGCCGAAGTAGGCCTTCTGCATCCTACTATTTTGTGGTTAAACATCAAACCTGTTATTGAATTTCATAGAACGCGTGGTTAGCGGCGAACGAGTGGGTAAAAAACACTGCAGTTAAATAAGTACACCGCGATGTGTTGTTTCTAACCGGCGAGATCTTGGTCTTGACATCTTTGTTATCATCATCATCATTATCTATTGCAGTGGTTCTTAACCGGTGGTCCGCGGACACAAGCGCTCGTCGCGTCCACCACTTTGAGCTTAGTGAGTGCCCGTATCAAGCATGGTGGGTATAGGGCCCTCAATGTACAAAATGTACGAGTGAAATATTAAATAGTACATTCAATCGCTATTTTTAACATATACATTACCGACTAGGTGGTCCCTGACAAGACAGAGATTTGGTAAAATGGACCCTCATGACTTAAAGGTTAAGAACCACTGATCTATTGGGAATTATAATTATGATCAAATCCGTGCAGGAACGTTCTCTCATACCCTCAGTCATGTCATTTGCTCGTTTGGATTGCTACCACCACTGGTACCACTGATATAAGTGGTAAGGATCCAGTACCCCCTACGCAGCCCGCAGCATCTTTGATATTACAAATGTGATTATTAGACACCAGTAACCACTTTCCATCAAGTAGGTCGTCAGAGTATCTCCAACTCCAGCAACAACAAAAAATAACCTTAAAACTAAGCGCGAAAATTTCCCTGAATTTAAGAAGTGTCTTAACATCAAAGAAGATAAATCGGGCAAATGCGTATGGCATTCGACGAATTACGAAGCAGTCCATAGACGTGCAAAACGTGTTATCTATATAGCTAAGAGCCCATGAAGGCCAGACCTTCGTCATTTTATAAACGCTGAAAGTTTTTCTGTGCATGTCCCCTATACAGCTAAGAACGACCAGCGACTAAGAGTTTGGGTTGTGGTTAGTTGGCCTGGTAATGGGTAGTAAAGGTGTATAAAGTAAGACCTTAAATTCGTTACAGTATAAAGATTATTTTTTATATTTTCTTCGGAATGACTTTAGAAATCTCGTCATCCATTCCCGGGCACTTATGACTGTTACTATCCCCTGCCAAACACCCTTACACTTTAATAAATTATAATTTTATAATTTATTAAAGTGTCTGTCTTTCGTTATAGCATAAAAGTCAAATTTTATATGTTACTTGGGGACCCATAATTTCTTTTTTACCTCAATTGCCGGACAGTTTTAATGGTTTTTACATCTTGCCAGACACATCTATAGTCCGCGCTCTTAGAATTATAGAGACCTAATTCAAAATATCTAGTTATTGAATTTAGTACTTTATCTTTAGGTAATAGATATCTAAATTCAATGACTCAAAATTTGATTTAGGTCTATAATTTTAAGAGTGCGATATACACTATTAATTATTAAAACGCAAACGACTACTGTTAATCACAAATCCCTTTTGTCTTTGCGGCTAATTGTCGCGTCGAAAACACCATAAACCGTTTTATTGCTGAAATTCCATTGCAAGTTCTTAAAAGTCATGATGTTGTTGCATGGTCTATGTCTATTTTGCGATTATATAAGGCCGACCCGTTAAGACAAAGTTAGTTGAGTTTCAACTGCGGTCGAGGTATTATTAAATGTACATTCGGAACGTCAATCTTTCATCGGCAGACTTTGTGCGTTTTATGTTATAATGACTTGTTGTATTCGGTTGTGTTTGTACGAACTGTGAATTACCTATGTATAGTTGTAAGTGACATTGTGATAATTCCAACGGTATCTTAAATTCAAATCCCACTAATTCGTAACAATATGTATGAATTAGCATATTTAATGTTACCTTCTTCCGGTGTTCAGTCTTATGTGAGTCGACGGCACCGTTGGCGATCGCCTTCGGCTCCTTCTCGTCTTGGCTCTCCGACTCCGAAGAGCTTTCGGACGAATCATCTTCGCTGCTGCTCGACGATACGCGCCTCTGAAATCATTATGTTATGTATAGCAGGATCCAACCAAGTGCCGATTGAATGACCACGAACTTTATTCACAGCATTTACAAATAACTAGACATTTTTCCGACCTATATATCGATGGATAACAAGACTTCTTACTTCCTCATAGTACGTGTAGCCGGCAATGGGGCAGCGCTTCGACCGACCGGAACAGCCTGAGTGCAGCCTGACAGCAGCGCATATTTTGTATAAAGACAATTTTATATACATTTTTCATTTCATCATGCATAGTGTGTATATATTTATGGGACGAATGCTTTTTTAATTAGTTCAAGAGCATTTGTGTGAAGAGCAACAAGCATGCATCCTTTGTTTATAATATTGGTATATTTCTGCAAACCGATACTATTCCTTTACAGGTGTTTTATTAACTAATTAACTCTATTGGCTCAGCATCTCAAAATGTGTCTTGTCCTCCGAAACGAAAACACGCCACTTGTTTCTTGTCCTATGTGATTTCTTGCCAGTTATGGGTCTTGAAACTCACACAGGTCAGCCCCTAATCTGTCCCTCCACTGGTACTTGGGGCGACCGACTGGACGTCTCGAATCCGATCGTCTTTAATAGAGTCTCTTCGCGGTTCGATCCTCTACCGTCTGCTACACGTAATCGAGCCAATGGAGGCGCTGGGATTTTATCTCTCCTAAAGGTGTTATATTGCTCCTTAAAATTCGAGTGATATATTGTACGCGTTAATCCCATTGTATGCCTCCCGGTGAGACGTCATAAATACTTCTTTTTCTTGTTTGCATGCCGTTGCATATTCTTAGAAGCCATTAACTTTACAAGTTAAGAATTCAAAGAAATACTGACCATATTGCTAGGAGGCCACATATAATTTACAAATATATAAGATTGGCCAGCAGAGACTTAGTTGAGTTTCAACTGCGATCGAGAGGTTACCTAATGTAGTTTCGGAACGAGCATTACGATTTTCTGCTCTACGGATTGGACTTGTTGTATTCGATTGTATTTGTAAGAACTGTGAATTACGTGTGTTACTTTTAATAAAGTCTATAATTATTCCAACGGAATTTTAAATTCACATCCCACAAATTCGTAACAGTATAATGAATGTTAAATGTGACCCACTGTTCAAAATGAAAACTACAATCTCACCTTATTTCTCCTGTTGCCGTGTATGTCATCGTCGGACATGGGTATTTGGTTCTCGGGAACGTTCTTGAACTCCAACGAACCGCTGTTGATGTAGAAACCGCCGTAAAGCGTGTCACACTCTGGCGGTATCATCTCATCGTACTAAATAATTTTGATTAGTTAGGATGAATAAAGAGAATCTTATGAAGACTTTCAACTATTGACAGACCCAAAACTATATGAATTAATTTGTCATGTACGTTTTGAAATTGAGTAAAAGTTTACATATTTTACAATAAAATATAAGACAATGGACATGTTATTTTCAAAGAATTGCAAGTTAACTGGCTTCTTAACTAAAAAAAATATATGTAAAATCAGGATTTACTGGAAGAAGCAAGATATTACATAGTCTATGTCACTGACACTTGGTAGCTTCGTAACGTGATTCTGCGAATATGGCCATATCTAAATTTTGTTTGCTTTATTGTGTGAAAGTGCATCTTTTTAACGTACGAGTTCAGCAGACATGCCAGACGGGCCACCTGATGGAAAGCAGTTACCATCATGGTCATTTTTTGACACCAAAGGTGCTACCAATGGCCGTCGCTCTCTAAAGGGAGACTGGAACCTGGCCACTAATGCCAAAACAGAACACTAGGTTATTAATGGCTGCACACTCTAGACCAGGGATGGTAGCCAACCAGACGGGCAAATACCCTAACACCTGGTTGTGGGTTGTTTTGGTGCCTCTTACAACAGGCTTTCCGGCGCAGGAAGTTATACACAGACACTCTTCTGCTACAAATACAGAAAAACCTACCCCATCGGTGTTATCAATAAAGGAGTCATTCTCGTCATAGCCAGCCCCAATGTCCGCGAAATCATCATGCTTGGATCTGCCTCGTCGGCCGTAAGTGCTTTTGCCACCCTGGTGCCAGAACAACAAAAATCATTATTTTAATCGCGTCCGATTTCAAAATATTCACTTTTTAAGTTTGAGTGTAGTGTGTAGGTTCTTCTTCTTGATGTCTCTCTCTACACCATTATGTGGACCGTTTATTTTGAAAGTGGTGTAAGTCCATTTTTGAGAAAAATGAGCTATCACGTAATTCATGCTTAATTTAATGTAAATTTTTTATATATAACTATCCGTGTTTAATTTATCAAAAAAATCCCATGTTTTGTACAACTTAAAATCGGTCGGTAAATGAAATTGCATAATCATTGATTATGAAAGTGGTGTAAGTCCAATTGACAGAGGTAGGTGGCATAGCAGATGGATGCCGATCAGTGTTTTGTTATTTTTCATTTATTTTATACTAGCTGTGTCCCGCGATTTCACCCGCGGACGGTTTGCATTGTTTCCCCTCCGTGTTTCCACTACTCGTAAGTTAAAAGATAGATATTAAAAAAATAGAGAAATGTATTAGAAAATGTACAGCGCATAACCTGTGAGAAGAAAATAAATACGACAAGGCTGTATGACTGAGATATTTGACCACAAACTTTTACTCTCAGGGCATTCATACCTTCCGAACGATGCAGATTTTGGCATCATAGAAATGGCATTGAGAAAAATGATTTTTGTCTAAACACCACAAGATTACTATAATGTAATAGCGCAATGTAGAAAACAGGATAAATTCATTTTATATAAATGAAACGGGAGAATTTCATTTCAACAAAAAATCTCCAAAAAGCAATTAAAAAACAGATAAAAAAAAATACTAATGGGGAACAGGTCAATTGGTTGCAAATATGTTGGTTGAGGTTCCTCAAAACTGAACCATATACCATTTTTTATGAAACAACGATGACGGACGCAGAATTTAAAATTATCAATTTATTACCGGAAGACCGTTAAAATTTGAAAAAATCATCCTGGAGCCTTTGTACCAAAATGTCAGACCTATTACGTACGAAAAATACAAAGACATGAAGCAGCTACTACCCTATATACCTCCGGTGCATCATGCATATTTTGAAACACTACCACATGCAGAGAATAAGTAAATTCGTGTAATCAGTATCTTGTAATGACAATGTAATTGCCGTCTGAAATAAAATTTTATAAGTTGTTATGCGTATTTGTAAACAAAATTATATTAAAATGAAGTATATTTTAAGCGATATTTGATTTTTCAAAATTGAAATTAAACGATTTTTACAATTGTCTAATTTTGAAAGTGGTGAAGTCCATTTACAGCACATAAATATGTGTTATCGTAGTCTAATTAGCCAAAAACAAATTTATATATACAAATTAAATGTTGATAAAACAATAGAAACAATAATGCCAGACCTCATATGATTTGCCTGTATTTTTAAATCAACAAATAAAGTAAACTTTAATTTTCTCGAAACAAAAGAAAATGGACTTACACCACTTTCAAAATAAACGGTCCATGTGTTGAATTAGTGTCAAGTATAAATATTGAAATTTTCGGATAATCTTTAAGTAACCCGTAGGCAAATGGTGCCAAACCAGGAAGTTCTTGTGGATATTCAGAAAGGCACATTTTTGTTTTGTTCTGACCTACGAGACCGAGACGTGGACACGACGGTCTTGGTGTCTAAATTTCAAGTTGCTCAACGGGCTATGATGCGAGCCATGTTGGGTGTTTCTCTTATGGATATTTAGAAATAAGGTATCTTCGTAAGAGAGCCAAGGCAACCGACATAGCTCGCAAAATTAGCAAGTTGAAGTGGCAGTGGGGCGGGCGGCCACGTCTGCCGCAGGACTGCATCTCGGTAAACGTATTATCGGACGCCCTCCAGCCCGATGGACTGACGACCTACACAAGGTGGCCGGTAGGTGATCAATGGCGCCGACTTGGAGAGACTTACCTGCAGCAGTGGACGGTGATTGGCTAACGACATTTTTAAACATCTTACTTGTTACATAAGGCCTCCCCATCTTTGTACTACGTGTCCCGGCCCACAGCTTTCCTGATGGTCGATCCACTAGGTGGGAGAGGAGGTATCCTATACTACGTTTCGCACGGTAGTTTCCACTGTCGACCATCGGTCCTGCGACAGACTTGACAGGCTTTCTGCCACTTCAACTCACTAATTTTACACGTCAGTTCGACGCCGCCAGCGGCGGCTAGCGATGACTGAGGCTAGAAACTACTTTAAGCACCTGTGTACCTTAGCACCACGGCTAAGAAGAACACTGAACTACGCACACTGTTTCGACTTCAAAGCATAACGGTGGTCGACGTGAAAATCTGACGAAGCTTACCGAATGCCACCAATTCCTACTCTATCCTCCTATTGGTTTCTCTCCCGAAAGTTGTGCCTTTCATGCTTTCATAACAAGTCAATGGTTGTACTAGCAGATTGCAACGAGTAAAATTAAATAAGATATTTTGGCCAAGTAAAATCTTTCAAGGCCCGAGGATCTTTAAAGAATGCGTGTTCGCAGTGTTATTATCTGTATTTTCTGTAACTCCAAACTATCTTATTTCTATGGAGCATACTTACATATTTCTGTTCAAACTTCCTGGCGACTCTTTCCACATCGTCGTCATTATCTGAAAACGGGTCCAGCCCAGAAGTTTTCCCATTCTCCACTCGCTTTTTCCGCTGAAACAAAAATAATTATTTTTTAATAATTGTTTCATATATTTGTTCAACTCGTGGGATCGGGGCCTTTAAATATCTGGAATCGTATACCCCAGCTACCCGGTATTATATATTTCCTCTACAACATCACCCTAATTAGCGTTAAATACTGGTCCGCCTCGGAGTTCAGGGTCCTCTTTCCAGCTATTTCTTTTCTACTTCACACGTCATGCTTTACCACATCAAGCCAGCATTTAGGTCCATCGATTCTAGCGAGACTTGACTGAAGATATTATTCCCCATATAACTTGCAGGTTTTTGTAAAACGTCGTCCTACCAGCATAGGCGACTCCCATGCAGATTGCACAGATATAAAAGCCACGGTCAGTGCGGGAGTCCTACCGCGTTCTTTCAGCCTGATTCCATATATCCACGCAAGACACGCAACTCCTGCTTGTGTCGCTTAAGTAAAGACCACTGTATACTGACCATAATTAATTGCTTAAGGAAGCTCGAGATTGAAGTTCAGCAGAGGTTACCGGCAACAACAACCAGTCAACAAGGTATACTTAAGTACTCCGACCACTTGGCCCGAAAGAACCCAGACTATGGAGAGACTTATGGTCACTGGGAAATTTAAAGGCTAAAGACCCTGCGTTACATCTCTAAATCCAGAATTCGGCCCTCCACCGTGCTCCGAACCAATCTCGGTGGGAAAGAGCAATTATTCACTGCCCTCAAAATTCATAATCCTCAGTATTGAGGAAATGACTTAGAAGCAAAAGGGTTGCATAAGAAAACAGGTTCCCGCTACGATACAAATTCAAACCGATCGGTAAGGGTAGTATAGTCTATAGCTCATACTTTCTGGATGCCCTGGCACATAAAGAAACAGGTAGCGTATCGATGCTGCGTATCTGCGAGCGCAAAAAGAAAGTATGGAGCCATGTTTGTATTTCCCTTTTTTTAACGAAGAGAAATCCAAATGAGAATTTTAAAGCATAGCGAGGGCGTGTGGGATTCGCCATGTTGTGGTAGTAATAGTGACTCCGAGGAAATGCTATGACCACCCTAGTCGGGGATACCAGCTATGTATACTCGATGGTTTTTTTTTTTCGCCTCGTACCAAGGCCACGGCTTGGCCGTCCATGGGCCCTGTTAGGGGACCATATTATTCCCACTAACTGGCACCGATCGGTTGTGATATGACTGGAAGCTTGTCCCGTTATGCAAGCACCCTTACTTAAGAGCACACATACGTAGTTACAACGTGTTTCTCTGCCCATTAGTATGATAATTCCAAGATGTCTGATAAGGAAATCTTTAAATGAAATATATTATCTCAATATATTATATTATCTCAACCGCCTACGTTATAATCGCAGATAGGAAGAGAATCTTATCGTAATAATATGACGTAACCATATTATTGAAACAAATCAAACGAAATAAATGTCATAAAACACATTTAATGTTGAAATAAATGCAAATGTCTATAGGTTTTAAATACACACTTGCCACCAGGAAGGTTCGCATATCTGCCTTTATACTATCGAGATTATAAAAGAGAAAATACACGAGTATGGACGTTTCTTACATTTTCACCCAAAAACTAATTGGAATCTCTATTTTGGTTAAAGCTCGCTGGGCGGGCATGGTCGGTTTGATAGCACGCTCTCACAGAATATCGGCGTGAAACAGTTAGTCTTAAGTTAACCGTTTTTCTGTTATAAATAATGAAGGTAGTTCGTAATTTAGCAGCCTGGATCAAGTAACCAACAAGATAACAGTGTGTTTAAATTCGTATTGTTATATATTACGAATTTAAAAGCACTCACTTTTATCTAGTTGGTTATATGATCCAGACTGATAAATTACGAACTACCTTCATTATACATAACACACCTTTCCCTCGTAATATATAACAGTTTCGTAGGATGACCGAGTTTTTCCCTCCTATAGCAATCGCAGTAAGTACTAAAAAACTGTAAGTAATAATAGAACAGCAAGCTATCACAACACATATCATCAGAGAACCTTCCGGCTTACATACATGTCATCAACTCTTCATACTCGACAAGCATTTTTAGAACAACTCGCCATCCCTCCAACAATTTTACAGTATAAGAAACTTAGCAAATTGGCACAACCGATATCGGTTTGAAGTCATTGATAAACTATTTTAATAAAAGGGATATGAGAATGACAAGAATTTAATACATTATTGTTTGAAAATTTTTAGATAATATTTTTATACATATAAAATATTATACTTAAAGTTTTACATGTAATAAAATAAACCAAACAGCATAAATCTATCGCGTCTGCCAACATGAAAATAACATATACTGAATACCGTCGATATACAATTGAGAGAATTTGAATTATAATCTAGACACAATTACCACATATCAGGTTTTATCCGTGCAGGAACGGAGAAAGAATACAATTTCCTGCGGCCGGGCGGCCTGTCGTAAGAGGCGACAAAACAACCCACAGCCAGGTGGTAGGGTATTATATATATGCTCGACTGGATGGCGACCACCCCTGGTCTAGAGTATGCCGCCATAACAACCTTGAGTTGTGTTCCGGCATTAGTGACCAGGTTTCAGGCTCCCTAAAGAGAGCAGCAGCGCATTCGTAGCACCTTTGGTGTTGCAAATGTCCATAGGCGATGGTAACCGCTGTCCATCAAGTGGGCCGTCTGCCTGTCTGCTGATCTCCTGCAATAAATAAAATAAAAAAATATCAGTGATAAATATAAGTACATAAAATTATAGAGAACTACTTACTCTCTATACAAAACTGGTTTAATTTAGGTTTTCATTATTATTCAACTAGCTGATGCCCGCGACTTCGTCCGCGTGGTGCGATTTTTTAACTATCCCGCAGGAATTCTTTAATTTTTCGGGATCAAAGGTGTCCTATATGTTGACCAGGGATTTTTGTTTTAAGTAACTAATCTACGGACTCCAGTTCCGTACCCTTTTTACATCTTAATTATTGTTAGAGTTTTTTGAATTTATACACGCTTATTGTTTATGTGTTATTATGTGTGACATTAATTTTATGATTTTTGTGTTGTGTTGTGTACCTTAAGAATAACTTATATAATAATATTTTTTTTCTAATTTTAATACTTAACTTATACTAATGTAGAGTGTATCTGTTACATGCTGGTGTTGTGAGAAACAGCATGTGCAGTGTGTGCCTTATATTTTACCTATATATATTATCTTAACTAGTGCCATGTATGGTGTTTGTTTTTTCTGTGCCTAGGTTATTAATTTTTAGACTCTTTGTGTGTCTTGGTTTGTTTGTGAGTTGTGCGTGTAATGCAATGCAGTGGTACAGCGCGTTGGTATGAGTAAGTGTATAAATTTTGTTGTTTTTTGATAGTGTGTTTGTGACTTTGTGTGGTGTTATAATATATTATTTAATTGTCGTGACATGAAACATTGACCAGGGGTATAAGCTACCAGCATACAATTTCATTTAAATGGGTCCAGTCGTTTCGGAGATTAGCCGGTACAAACAGACAGACAAACAGAGAAAAAAAATCTAAATTACTTCTATTCACTGCTTACATCCCCCTGACTCGGCTTTTGGCATTTTTTCATTGTACAGAAATTCGACCTTGACAATTTTATTATATGTATAGATTAAGGAAATGGCCGATTGTATCGTTTCGAAATAAGAGGGTAGATAACAAAAATAATTATTAAATTTGAAAAGAAACATGACAAGAACAACTATGCTACTAAATAACTGTAACAATACGTTATCGTGATGCTATATTGGAATTAGTTGTTGATGACGTTCGTTATACACTGACGGCCGTTGTTTGAGCGAGCCAAGCCTTTGCCAGCCGAACTCACTACAACGCAGATGCTCCGGGTTCGATTCCTCGCATGGTAAATTTCGTAAACGATCTTTCCGTTATTTACTGTGGTCCGTGTCTGGAATCGGCCCCAGAGTGATCCGTTGTATATTACCCATAACACAATATTAATTAGCTTAGCTTATTTATATATATAAAAATCAACTGCTTTTCGTTACTTTCGCTA
Organism: Dendrolimus punctatus; assembly: GCA_012273795.1. Lineage (NCBI taxonomy): Eukaryota > Metazoa > Arthropoda > Insecta > Lepidoptera > Lasiocampidae > Dendrolimus > Dendrolimus punctatus. Next base: position 13,693,439 of record CM022546.1, on the reverse strand, counting down.
AAACTCGAGAACGGCTGGACTGATTTGGCTAATTTTAGTTTTGAATCATTTATGGAAGTCCAGGGAAGGTTTAAAAGGTAAGTAAATATGAGAAAAAATGCTTGGAATATAGTAAAAAAAAAACAATTTCGCTTTCCCTTAGAAATTATTTCTACCTGTCATACATTAAAATTTGACGGTCGTCCCGTCGTTTAGAAGTCTATTAAATGTAAAAGTCGTTCAGAAATCAAATTAAATTATAAAGTGAAGTATTTTTTAAGTTTTTTGATTTTGAGTGTCAAGCGTTTGATGTTCGTTCTGTCGTTCAGAAATCAACGTATTTTGTATATTGATTTTGAGGCGGTACGAAGTTTGCCGGGTCAACTAGTATGTATATAAATATATATACTATGTGTGTTTGCCGATTATTATTATCATACATGTGCCTCTCCGAAACCGCAGGCCATAAAAATGACCCGGACTTTTGGTTAGTATTATTATTATCGTTCGTTATCGGCAGTATATACATACATACATAACTTCACGCCGGGTCCCTTGCGGGGTAGGCACGAACAACAGAGCGCCATACAGGTTTATTCTTACATACCTCACTTGCTTCTTTGACATTCATAGTTCTAGTCATGCACGCTCATCTGTTCTTAAGGCCGCTGACATCACCTTCTGCTAATGATCAATTTGATCATGGAAGGTGTGTCGTGGCCTTCCGCGACTTCTGAATTCATTCATCCACTCTTGCATTGTATATCTGTTTATATATCGGCAGTATGTATCTCTATAAATGTTATAAACGCGAAAGTTTCTAAGAATGTATGGATGTATGCTTGTTACTCTTTCACGCAAAAAACACAGAATGGATTTTGATGAAACTTTACAATAATATAGCTTACAGATCAGAATGACACGTAGGCTATAATTATTAAAGATAGTGTGAATTAAGTATAAAGATTTTGCATCACCACGCGGGTGAATAAAGGCAAATAAGTTTAACATTATCCCAGGTGAAACTCGAACATAAAAGCGCTAGATCAAGCTGCGAAAGCCCTAAAATGTCAGGTATGGCCCTAACGCTATGTATTTTTGATATTTTAAATACTAAACAACTTTCAAACGGGCGACATGCGCATCTATCTCGCTCACACTCATGGCAACACACAGATGTGTAAGAAGGAAATATAATAAGGCACTGTAAAAGGACAGTAGGGTGAATACACCAGTTGATAATAATGCTGCACAATCACGTACTCAAATGTATAAAATGAAAGATTCGAATTAACCAACTTCAAAAAAGAAGAGTTTCACACTTCGACTGTTTTTTTTGGTTTTTACGCGATTTATCCGTCAATATTCGTCGGTTTTTTTATTCGAATAAGTATATTCCTGAATGGTACCTTTGTCACTATGTCAGGATCTGATGAATAGATTCCAGGGAAATTGAGAGCAACCCTCGAATATTACAGGCACTTACGAGTTTCATAATTTTTATATTCTAAAGCTATTCAACTATTTGCCTAAAAACAAAAGTAGAAAATAGATAACAAAAACCAAACCAACTTAAAGAGTAACCTAGACTAACTAAAAAGAAAGTAGGTATTTTTACATCTTGAAGTGTGAATTGAATTGAATATTGTAGACTTTTATGACAGAAAATGATTTATATAACCTAGGTGTAAAAGCTTTTGAGATAAAAATATTCGTCTCTTTGTTATCATTATAACCCTGTTAGCGAAAGCACAATTACTGAATTTAATGATATTTTCACATTTCTATCATATTTTTCATCATTCAGTTTATTCAAGTTTCGTCTAACTTCTAATTATATTTTAGCATGCAGAAACTTAGAGGAGAATTTCTGTCACGGAAAACTGGATGTTTGTCTGATCGAAACAAAGTCTACACAAGTAAAACGGCGAGAAAAGCAATGTAGAATAAGCAGATTATGCGAGAAAACAAAAACGTTACGTTGTAAAATTAAAACCCTCAACCTTGAAGAAATAATATTTTATTGACGTAGCATACAATACATAAAAAACAATAATTAAAATATGAATACGAATAATTAGCATATTATTGTGTAAGGTCAAGTTCAGGTACAAATCACCATATTGAGTGACCAAATACATAATTATAAAAACCCTAATGAATCAGTCGTTTATCCACGCCGCAAAGTAAATAAATAATACGGAAAATACCAACAATACACTTGTAAAAACTTATACGTACCTAATTAATCATTAATTTAATTGGTTAATTATTCGAAATTCACTCAAAAGGCTTATCAGCAAAGACTAATACTCTATACCCACTTAGATAATTAAGATAAAATTGTATCGGTAATATACAACAATTTTATAATAAGAAATCCATTTATAAATTTGTAGCGCATTCCTTATTTAAATGAGGTCAACCGTTGCAAAACTCACTATCAATAAACAGGTTTTCTTTGACGTCGTAAAAACACCTGGCTTTACCTTTATCTAATTCTCTAGGACAAGAAAAGGACGCAATTATCACTAGCACTGTATTCATGTATATAAATAAACGTCACAAAATCTTTTCAAAATAAACGTGCAACATTGAACTCTATTCCACTAGCCGAAAGGCGGCAAAAACGCGCGCCAAAAGTAACAAGTTTCATACAAAATTGCACCTTAACGACTTGAATCGATCCCGTAAACTAGCGACCTCTATAATAAAATAAAAATAAAAGATAACCCGAATCTATTTACAAAACTATATCTATCTCACTCAAATCTCCATAAAAAATAAGAGAAAACAACAATTGCACACTTCAAAACGTCCTATTTATGACTCACGCACACGTGCTAAAGTATATAGGATGCTGTAAATAAGATGAAGGCTGTTATTTACTCAAGTTTCTTTGTATCGATTGTACGAAAATAAAAAGAAATGAAATGTAGCATTGCATTATCAGATGCATTCGGCGGGTGATACCAACTTGGCAACATTACAATCAAGTTTGCAAAATATAACCAAACATAAAAGCACTCGTTTTACAGAAAATTCCCTTTCTAATAAATATACAATAATTTCTACGTACAAAAACTAATAGGAACAATATGCATGCTATAACTAACTTAATGTCTCTAATATACTAACACATAACACATTATATACTTATGATGCATACAATTTATATACACCCAAGATAATGACAGTCATATGTTTGTACTTTCATTTATTAAATTAATTAATTACACGAAAATAACCTACAAATAGTATGCTTTTACCGGAAGCCAATACAACACGCAGGTTATCCTAGGTCATTCAAGTCGTCAATTTTCGCATATTATATACGAAGTATGCAATTCGATTCGGTCATATATCATTCTACATGATAGATAATTGGTATATAAATGAAAAATATAACGATATTTGAACAAAAACAAACTTTAATCGGGCAGTGTTGGTAATCAAAACATTGGCTTCTCAAAATGATGTACTAAGCTGACATCGAAGTTCTATGATTGTTGCAAACATGGCGACCGCTATCTGGGCTTCTCGTACGGTCCGTGAACGCAAATTCATGTCACAATCCTAATACAAAACGCTGTAACGTAAGCAAAAAATATCCTAAACCTATCTCGATAGGCCCTCACAAAACCATCTGTAATGGATTTTCTGCTAAAGTCTACACTTTGAATTTTTTCTAGTAGGCTCCTTGCATCACAAAGAGCTGGAAAACCAGTATGGTTGCGTAAATTGGTATGATTTTCTGTTATAACTTACCTCTTCTGCAATGACTAGTTCCTTATAATTCAGCTCCGGATATTTACTTTCGTTGCTTTCATCTAAATTTATAGTTAATCTCACTGTTTTGTTCACATTATTCTTTGCACTTTTTGGAGCACCCACTGTTATAAGAGTAGCACGTTTAGGGTCCGACATTTTCCACCAAATTCAAGCATAAAATGATTTTTTTCAAAGCATGACACGACCTGCATTTTCAAACTGTGTAGCACATTGCCTCCATATTGGAATTTTATTGTTTGGGTTGTGAGCGCCACGACAAAAATTTGAACTAAACCACAGTTGCAAGAAAACTTAATAGATGTCAGTCAAATTTGTATTGTATAAATGATAGATGTCACTACATGCGCATTTGTTAAAAATATACAAACACTTACTTGCCATTTTTTTAATTTAAAAACAACATAAATATGAATTAAATGTTACAGTGAGAAATAACATTACTCTATTTATCGAAATATAAGGCTACAAAGAAAATGAATAATTTTATTATCTTAATATTTTATAGTAATATTTGTAGAACGAGTGCTCTTAAACTATTTTACAACATCAACAATAGATGTCACTCTTTCCAGCAATGACAGTGTCAAAAGAGGCGCTGTTTTATCGACATTTTTTTCAATAAAATTGTTTAATTTTTTTACAGTTTTTAAAAATATTATAAAATATTGATTTCTTTTTCTATATTTATGGTATTATCGTTTTTGTAAAATTATATTAATAGCAATACATGTATGGTAGTGACATCTCTATGAAATAATTGTAAGCTTCTACAGAAAAGGAATCATTTTAATGTTATACTAATGCCAACACAATCTACACATTGGTTTATACAGTACGTGCACTGTAGAGGTCATTGTGTTGTGTGTGACTTATGTTAAATAGGGAAAACGCCCGTTCCCCTGTTTAACATAAACTAGGGGAGCGGACACATGTTACGATACATTCTAACATTGTTACATATAAAAGAACAGGTGTTAATGACATCTTAGCATCTAACTTTTAAAATATCATGATACTCAATTTTAATTACTTTTCAAACAATATTTAATGCCCTATTTAACTCCTTTTTCTTGTACAGTCGCGGAATGAAAATTTTAGTCACCTTAAAGTCGACTTTTGCTCGCACGAGTACAAGAAACAGTACTGCCAATATTCCAATAAATGTTACGTTTTGTTACTTTTAAAAAATATGACAAACAATTAGATTCAGGAACTAAGAGTATATACTCACCACGCTTATCATAAATATTATAACCAATAAAAAGGTTTTAAATCTGTAAACAATCTTCTGACAAGATAGAAATCCAAATAACTTTGATTTAAGTAATTTTAAACTTTATTTTCACTTACTTACTCCGCTGGCTCAGCGACCCAAAGTGGGTCTTGGCCTCCGAAATGAGAGCATGCCACTTTTCTCGATCGCGTGCGGTTTCTTACTAATTACTGGCTCCTAGCTCCGACAGGTAAGACTACTCTGTCCTTCCAGCGATATTTAGGAAAGCCGACCGGACGCCGACCTACCGGCCGTTCGAAATATGCTTTCCTCACGCTGCGATCCGCTCCCATCCGTTCTACGTGACCGAGCCAGCGGAGCTTTTATTTCTCCTATTATGTTAGACTCGGCCACGAGATTCTCAAGTTTGAGGTTGCCTCGGACCCTCCAGCTACCATCCTCTCTTTTGGTTGGACCCAGAATCTTTCGGAGAAAACTCCGTAAACTTTATTTTCAAACAGTTAATAATTATATATGCTCGCGGAACGTTAAATGAATCAATTTCAAAACTGGCGAACTTTTACGTTTCACCGCTATACCAACTTTGATGTAATAAGGAGGTACGCTCGTACATAGTCTATGAGGCAGCGACATTATCAGGGCGTTCCATTGGTAGCTCATAAGCATAACGCCCAAAATGCTCATTTAGCCGTTCCACAAGGCGACAGCGGTCGATGTAGTCGTGGCGAAAACGTCACTAATGACGTCATCATTTTTGATCATACAACGCTCTCACCGACCCATGTCAAGTTGTTGGTTGAATAACCGTTCCACTTGGGTTTACGATTGTGACGCCGGCAAGCGAGTGGAAAGGGAAAAATCGCGGTCGTGAGCGTGGTCGTTGTGAGTCTCTAATGGAAAGTAGTCTCTGAGATTTTATAAAAAAAGTATCTCAGTTGATTTGACAGGCGAAAACGTCACTAATGACATCATAATTTTCGATCTTACAACGCTCCCAAGACCCATGTCAAGAAGTTGGTCGAATAACCGTTCCACTTGGGTTTACGATTGTGTCGTGAGCGTGGTAGTCTTGAGTGTCTGATGGAACATAGCCTTTATGAATAATTATTTAATATTTGTGCTACGGTCACACCTCCGATAGTGTTACAGATATGGACTGTGGTCTAATACGTGTTGTTTATAGAGCCAATAACATTAAATATTGAGAAATGACGTATTTATATACACTAAAGTAGCTCATTATCAACGGCGTTATTGTTAACGCTATAAACAAGACGCATTTGCCAGTAACACTATCTCAGATTGAACAAGGGCTTGATAATAGGTACTACACGCTGTTATGTGCTGACTATATATAATACATGCATTATTTATTCTTATGCGTTACTATAGTAGAATTATTTTCTCCGTGCAGTTTGGGTTATAAATAATCGGAGCGGTGAAGCGAGTATGTCGCACTCTCTTCCACTCACGGGCCTTATGGGCAGGCATAGTGATACGCATTATTGTTGTCGAAAAGCGTTATTGACAGTGTATTTAGTTTTGTCATTTTGTGGGTTAGTGATATAAATGAAAGAAAAAAATAGATAAAACAACGTATTTATTAAAATAAGAATAATAATGATTTAAAATAAATTATTAATTAGGTATCTACGTATTAAAAAACAATAAGTACAAAAGTTTAAAATGTAAAAAGTTATATTAAAAATAAATATAAATACTTATATCTAAGTTTAAAATTAACAGCAAAAAAGATAATAATGATTTTTATAAGAATGATAATCTTTCTTTGATAAGAACGAGTTTTTATCGAAAATGGCGTTGCGCCCGCGCAACATGCTCACCGCCCTAGCCGGGCTGAGGCCGAGTTTGATTTATGACCCAAACTGCACGGAGAAAATAATTATACTATAGGATATACTCTGGACTTCGTCCACGCTTGAGATGAATTCCCTGGATAAAAATATCATACATTTTATTACATAAACTTAGCTAACGATCAGTGAAAAAAATCACATTGGAATTCGATTTTTCGAAATACTCCCGTGGGATTCTCAGGATTTTAAGTCTAAGAATTTTGCTTTCGATCAGGGAAAACCGTATCGAAATCGGCCCAGTAGTTTTTACGTGAATCCAGAACAAACAGACAAGAAAGCTATAAAAAAGTGCAGCGTGCTATAGTTTACATAGTGTCTTCCAGATGTTTTTTTAAATTTCTTATTGCAAGAGTACAGCAGACATTTGATGGAAAGCGGCTACCAACGCCTATGGATATTTGCAACACAAAAGGTGCTACAAAGGCGCTGCTGCTCTCTTAAAGGAGACTGGAACCTGGTCACTAATGCCGGAAAACAACTCCAGGTTGTTATATGGTGACATGCTCTAGACCAGGGGTGGTAGCCATTCAGTCGGGCAAATGCCCTACCACCTGGCTGTGAGTTGTTTTGTCGCCTCCTACGACAGGCCGCCCGATCGCAGGAAATTGTATCTTCCTCCGTTCCTGCACGGATAAAATAAACTTAAATAGCTACAATGTACAGACAAGGTATTTTTAAGAATTTTATAATATTATAGATAACTTCTAATTAATAATTATATATTATGTATGTGATTTAATTCATAAATTATGTAGTTTAAATATGTTTATTTATGATATTTGATACTTAATGATCTGCACCACCTATATCGCCAGATTAGATTAAATTATTCCTTAAGTTAGGTTGCCTGGAAGAGATTGCTTTCAACGATAAGGCCGCCTTTTGTTTGTATCATGAGAATATTGTAATTGTGTATTTTCAAATTGTATATTTGGTGAGCAATAAAGTGTTATCTATCTATCTTCTCCTAGTATGCTCTGGCTTTCTTTTAGCACATTGTCTCAACTTTAGCCATCCTAAATCTACCATCATTCTGAAGCAGCGAACCAAAGTATTATTTGAAATGCTGTCGTAATATTTTTTGGTAAATCGAACTCGGTAGGGGGGAATTCCCTTAAGAATCCCACCCATATTTAATTATAAAACCGAGTTATTTAAACGAAGGATGGGTATTAAAAAAATGTCTCAGTAAGCGAAATGTAGAGCGTTGGAGGGTCCTTAAGTAGGATATTTTCGAAAACGCTGATGACTTGGACATTACGGGGCCGAGATTCCTATTAAGATATGGGGCATTAGTCTCACTTAACACTCGTTGGGACTCGCGCCAGTTCTTGCTTAACTGCTCAGTTAATATTTAGGAGGCATTTTGGCATGAATTAATGAATGAGTGAAATCTTATTTGCAGAGATACATGTAGTTGCATATCTACAATAGTTTGGTAATATAGTTTTAATTTGAAAATACTTGTCTACGTATCCAAACGTTTCAGATCATCATTCGATTCGTTCTCAGTGTTACCAGATGCGGGAATTTGCGAATTTTTTCGACGTTGGGGAAAGACTCGGGGGTAAAAATTCTTTTTTGTCTTTTTTTTTTTTAGTATCTCATAATCATTACAATTATTATATCTAAGTTATAATACAGCATTATTAGTTTATTTTAGAATTATTGTTATATCTAAGTTATAATGCAGTATTATTACTTTTATTTTTATATTTATTATGCCGTCTCTACTGGTATACGTAGTATCCTATAGGCTTACTTTCCGTTAGAGACTCACAACGACCACTTTCACAACCGCGGTTTTTCCCGTTCTACTTATTTGCTAGCGTCACAATCGTAAACTCATGTGGAACGGTTATTTAACCCATCTATTGACACGGGTCGTTGTGAGCGCTCCGTGAGCGAAAATGATGACGTCATTAGTGACGTTTTTTGCTCGCGAAGGCGGTTTGGCTTTTTTGTTTCTCCTTTAAAATAAGTAAAAACTGTTTTGGGGATTTTTTTTATAAAAATCATATTTTTTGGGTTTTTGAAAAAAAAAATTGGGGTTAATCTACATGGTCATCTGGCATCACTGTTCGTCCTCTATTTATTCCGCTATTTTGTCCAGTTGTGCTCTCTCTATAAGTAATATGAAACAAAATATAAAGTTATATATTTTTATTTTATTTAATTACTACAAGTTGGCGACGAATCTTATATTATTGACTCATACAAATATATATTCGATAGCAAAATGACGGCGTGACGAATTTTATAAAGCGAAAATACAAGAAAAAATGGCCGAAGGAGTAGAGAACGAATCGAATGATTATCTGAAACGTTTGGAGGGAGTTTTGGCGGGAACTGAAAGGAGATGTTGTGCTATGCAGTTTTATTTTGGAGGTGGGCACTGAAAACCAGTGCGGTGTCGAAACATGTTTGGGCACATCGAAAGACTGAGTGCTAACCTCATTTCATATATTGCGGCTTTCTTTTATTGTCATTTCCTTTATGTGTATGTAATGTGTGTGTAGCAATTTGAAATAAATATTTTTCTTTCTATTTTCTAAAATGTGTAAAATTATTCTAAAATGAACAGTAGGTGTGGGATATTAATAGTTTTGAGTATATATCTAATATATAAAATTCTCGTGTCACAGTTTTCGTTGCCATACTCCTCCGAAACGACTGGACCGATTCTCATGAAATTTTGTGTGCACATTGGGTAGGTCTGAGAATCGGCCAACATCTATTTTTCATCCCCCTAAATGTTAGGGGTAGTCCACCCCTAAATTTTATTTTTTTGACAAAATTTTTAATTTCTATTTTTTTATGATACAGCATTAAAAAATACATACAACCCTAAATTTTGAACCCTCTACGATCAATAATAATGTGCTTTTGTGAGAAATATGAACTACATAGTCAAATATGGCCTTTCGAGTTGTCGTAAGAACTTCGTTGAATGGCGTCAGTTGATAGTCTACAGTTTAGCTGAGCTATACACAGGCATACGAAAATGAAGAAACTATATTGTATAATAAGATCTGGCTTAAAGGCCTAGCGGCCAACCCATAATCTTAAATAAATAAAAAATGAAACGTTTGGATACATACACAAGTCTATATATTTGAATACTTCGAATTCGAAGAAAGCTGTGGGCTTTTTTTATCTGCGCAGAACCCTTTATAATTCATAGCCTGCCATGCATTTGCTAGATATATTGAGTAGTTTTAAAAGCAAAGCTTAATGGCGACGTAGGCACCAAATCAAATAGCTAATCAGAGCTGTGTACAGAAGGTAGAAAACGCTTAGCGCCAATTTACTCACCTTTTAAACCTTCCCTTGACTTACACAAATAATTCAAAACCAAAATTAATCAAATCAGTCCAGCTGTTCTCAAGTTTTAGCGAGACTAACGAACAGCAATTGATTTTTAAATAATTATATAGATGTGCCTAGTAACATGAAAATGCCACGAAAATCTCACTCGACCATCAACTAAATTGCACCGAATTCAAACATAGCACAGCGTACTTATTATTTCAGAAATCCTAAGATATATGGCACAGTATGTCTGGATATTATTCATTAGGGAAAATTAAATTCTCGACCAATTACTCTGTAGAAGGGGGTAATTAGAGGCCGCAGTGTTATAATTGGCGCTTTATCAATTTTACAGACACAAAGTATTTATCAAACTCGAGTAAGTATATTAAATTAGAATATTACATGATTATCCTTTTAAGACGAACCCACCGCCAATTTGTTGCCGAACTCACACACGACTAATTGGGAAGCACCACAAATTTGTGGTCAAACTTGGTAACCAGATTCCAGTCTCCCTTAAAAGAGCAGCAGCGCATTTGTAGCAGCCTCGAACGCTGACAACGTATATTCCGGCAACGAAAGTTGTATCACTTTGAGCAGATTTTTTATTTAGATATTTTAGATTTTCCCGAAGAATAAAAGAAGTCACACGGTGCTAGGTCAGGGCTGTGAGGTGACCAGGAGTTTGACCGGCGTGCTGTCCATGAAGTCCCTCGTTTTGAGCGCGGTATGGGCGGGCGCCTTGTTGTGGTGGAGCTGTCCGCGGAGCACTGTGTTTAGTCACTTGTTGCTTACAACAGAGAAAACTTCTGACAAGCATTTGGTAGTATACCATTCGGTGGTAATGTTTCTTTAGTTCCTTAATGGAATTGACACCAAGTAGCCAGTCAAATAAAACACGCGATCAAAATTTGCCCCCCGCTTCTAGATCGCTTCATTGTGGTAGGCGTTGTGTTGTTTTGAAACAGCCAAACCGTCGACTGGCGCTTCGTTTCTGGATCGTATCGATACATCCTAGACTCATCACCTATAATGATGTCGTAAACACGCCGAAAAGAACCTGCTTCAAATTTGTTTATCATATGGCGTCATTCCACCGGGGCCTACTTCTGAGCATCGGTGAGGTTATGCAACACCCAGCGTGAAACTATCCTGCTCACACGAAGATGCATTTGTAGAATTGCGTGAAGGCTTCCCGATCCAATCTGCAGTACGTGCCAAATCTCTTGTTACACAACTCGGGTAATGTCTTGGATTAAATTTTACACTGCTAGCAGGTTTTTTTCCGTAACAGCCCTCAAAGGGCGACCACTCCTTTCTCCATCCTAAACAAAGTTAGTCGCCCGCTCTTCAATTCGTTGTAACAACGATATACGGTTGGCTTAGTAAGGCCTTCATCTATTGATGCCATTTGAAGTCTAGCGTACGATTCGTCCGGTTTCAGGCGACACTTAGGGCCTTACTTATAATAATCTCGTTAAGAAAGGATTAGCCATCTCTTAAATAAGAGACTCTTAAGCCCATAAGGGGCTTATGGCTGTTTCAAATACAACTTGCCATCTTGCCTCTTAGCAGTCACTTAAGCTTCCTCTCGATGTTGATTATTTTAGACAGTTATTTATGAGTTACTTTACCACCACCTCTTATCCTTAAGAGGAGTTTATGGGTATGATTTTGTTGATCAATTGCTGAGCAGTTTCTTAAAATGTAACAAACGATTATACGTAAGGCCATTAAAATCATAGCGCGATAATGTTCCCGGTACAGATCCATTTTTCAATGAGATACGATAATTTACTTACTACGGAGCCCCAAAAGGTTCGTATATTTACCTTATATTATGCGAAAATCTTAAAACATAAAAAATTCTTCACAGGTTTTACTCTTTATTATTTCAATAGTTTACCAATTCACACCTTCGTTTCTACCCAAGCATTTCGTAGTAGGCCCATTTTATTATCATCCCATTATCCTTTTATCCCGTAAATCATTCGGCTCAAAGAAAGAAACCACCTTGAATATACAATAAGTAGGCATTTAAATAAATTTCACTTTGTATAACTTTAGTGATTGCGGAAGCCTTGAGGGAGATCAGTAAAAACTGAGAACTTTTCTGTATCTTTGGTGCCACAAAGCACGGATAGTAATGAATCAAAATTGAGCTGCTCTCAGTATAGTTTTTATTCTTTACTATTGAAAAAAGTATATTTGTATGAAATGGAACCAGACTTACACACTTATAATTTCGGTAGATAGAAGGGGTTTTTCGCGGCAGTAGTGCCATCAGCACAGTTTTAAATTATGCATTTGACATTGCATAAAATTTACAAAGAATTGATTCGAGAGGTATTTAAAATTGCCCTACAGATTGCCAAAAATATGCATAGTTCAAATTTAAAAGATCAAAATTTCCTCCTTACCCTTAAATAATTCTGGAAATGTCCTAAATCTTGTATAGCTAGATAGCGCCACTGGTTATTCTACTTTCGCTTACTGACGTTTTATATTTAAAAATATTTTGTTGGTTACAGTTTTAATTGGTTTCATTTATAGCCCTATAAATATCTAGAGAAGAATGAACAGTGATGTCTGTTGTTTAGAGTTTGAGAGTTCTCGAAACTACGTGTTATACTTGGCGATTCCCATGTCCTAGTAGTAGTTTAGCATTGATTGTTTTGTTAGGAACAAAAAAAGAGCAGGTCGTGACAAAGTCACCTGGTCACCAGCTCAGTGTTCCTGTTGGTTGCGGGTGACAATCAACGGGAACACATAGATGCTACACGCACTCAAAGCCGCTGAGGAAGCATAAATCTACTCACAGCTAGATAGCTGACATCCCGACATCCCTAGACTGAGATCAGTCTAGGGATGTTGGAGGGCCATCATTCACTGTTTCAAGGAGAGGCTCAATCGCATACAGGTTTAACACCAGCCGCGGAGTTGACGCTTCTTTCCAATGATTATCAGGCCGATGAGTTTTGCACTACATTACGGCTAGTGCTTGAAAAAGTGACATAAACGAAATGAACGAACTAAATGCAGCGACTCAGTTTTCTAGACGATATCGCGAATCTGAAATTCGGTGTAATACACCATCACTATAGACTATAGACACTCGGAGTTCACTCCGATTACAATATTTATGAGTCTATAAACCCGCGATGGGCTAGTGCGTGAAATTTCATCCTTTCTCCCGACCGAACTTGATGCGCGGGTACTTTACAGTAATAACTATGCAACGCTGGAACAGGAGGTGGTATTTCCGAAGAAAAAAATTAATCGATGGTGATAGTGCGTAGGGGCTCTTCTTGATGAATTCCTTCTACAAGAAGAAGCCCCAAAGAAGATGGACCTGGCAAAGCCCCGACACTGTGACGAGGAACGAGATAGATTTCATCATGGCAGATAAGAAGCATATATTTAGAGATGTCTCAGTGGTCAACAGGTTCAATACCGGTAGCGACCACCGACTTGTACGAGGCACTCTAAATATCAATTTTAAGGCTGAAAGACTCCGCCTGGTGAAATCTACTCTCCGACCCGCGCCGCCCCAAATGATCCACGGGTCCGAACAGTTCCAACTCGAACTTCACAATCGGTTCGAATCGCTGGAAACCACAGGCGATGTTGACGAGAGAACCGACAACGTGGTGAAGACGTTGCAGGATTTGGGTCGCAGGCATTTTTCGCCTGTACGAAGGAACAGACGGTCCGAACTTTCTACCGAAACTCTGGATCTCATGAAAATGAGACGTGAAATGCCACCCGCTTTGTTTGCCTCGCCAGAGCAACGAGCCCTCTCCAAGAAAATAAGAAAACTTGTTAGGCGGGACCTCCGCTGCTCTAATACGCGTGCCATTGAGGCAGCTATAGAGCAGAACAGGGGGTCCAAAGTTTTCTCAAGAAACTTGGGGAGGAGCCACGTTGCAAAGCTGAAGACAGCGGATGGCAGAGAGCTTACGTCTCGGTCTGAGATCCTGACGGAGGTAGAAAAGTTCTACCGATTGCTGTATTCTTCGCGGGCGAAGAAGCCTGCGACACAAAGCAACCAAGATCCACGTGCGCCACTCACGCGCCATTATACGGAGGACATCCCGGAAGTCGACGTGGACGAGATTAGTGCGGCTCTCAAACAACTTAAAAATGGCAAGGCTCCGGGGGATGACGGAATTACGACTGAGCTCCTTAAGGCAGGAGGAATGCCAATCCTCAAGCCCTTGGCTGAGCTCTTCAATTCCGTTATCCACCAGGGCACAGTGCCGAAGGCGTGGAGCAAGAGTGTGGTGGTCTTATTCTTCAAGAAGGGTGATAACACTCTCTTGAAAAACTATAGACCTATCTCACTCTTGAGCCACGTCTATAAGTTGTTTTCGAGGGTCGTCACGAATCGTCTCGCCAGAAGACTTGACGAGTTCCAACCAACGGAGCAGGCTGGGTTTCGAAAAGGCTACAGCACCGTAGACCACATCCATACTGTTCGGCAGATTATACAAAAGACCGAAGAGTATAATCAGCCGCTGTGTATGGCATTTGTGGACTACGAGAAAGCCTTCGACTCCATCGAAACTTGGGCTGCTCTGGAGTCTTTGCAAAGATGCCGTATTGATTGGCGATACATTGAGGTGCTGAGATGTCTGTATGACGCCGCAACGATGACCGTCCAGATCCAGGACCGGAGGACGAAGCCTATACCCCTACGTCGCGGGGTGAGACAGGGGGATGTGATTTCCCCGAAACTGTTCACCAACGCGATGGAGGATGTCTTCAAAACTCTGGACTGGGCTGGACAGGGCATTAACATCAACGGCGAGCGCATCTCTCACCTCCGTTTCGCCGACGATATCGTTGTCTTTGCAGAGACTTTGGAGGAACTTGCCGAAATGCTGGGCAGCTTAAATGAATCTTCCCGACGGGTCGGTCTCGGTATGAATTTGGACAAGACGAAAGTCATGTTCAATGAACACGTCATGCCGAGACCGGTAAACGTCGATGGCGTCCCTCTGGAATTTGTGCAGGAATATGTCTACCTTGGACAAAAAATACAGGTAGGCAGACACAACTTCGAGGGGGAAGCCAATAGGAGGATTCAGTTGGGCTGGGCGGCATTCGGCAAGCTTCGTCAAGTGTTCTCGTCGACCATTCCGCAATGCTTGAAGACAAAAGTCTTCGAGCAGTGCGTCCTCCCCGTCCTGACCTACGGGGCCGAGACGTGGACACTGACGGCAGGATTGGTCCACAAGTTCCAAGTCACTCAACGGGCTATGGAGCGAGCTATGTTGGGTGTTTCTCTTATGGATAAAATTAGAAATGAGGATATCCGTAAGAGAGTAACCAAAGTAACCGACATAGCTCGCAAAATTAGCAAGTTGAAGTGGCAGTGGGCCGGTCACGTCTGTCGCAGGACCGATGGCCGTTGGAGCAGACGAGTCCTGGAGTGGAGACCGCGTCTCGGTAAACGTAGTGTCGGACGCCCTCCAGCCCGATGGACCGACGACCTACGCAAGGTCGCCGGTAGGCGCTGGATGAGAAAGGCAGCAGATAGGTATGAGTGGCGCCGTCTTGGGGAGGCCTACGTCCAGCAGTGGACTGTGAATGGCTGACGACGACGATAGTGCGTGTGTACTATAATGCAATAGATGCCTACCTATCTATTGTTATAATCTATTCCGTTTACATCCCAGCAGTAAATTCGTGTTGCGTTCGGGCTGTCCATCAAGTTTGCGAAAAAAAAATTGTGTCAGTATAGCGATATACTAGAGGGATTATATATATATATATATATATATATATATATATATATATACACACATATATATACATATATATATATATATATATATATATATATATATATATATATATATATATATATACACACACACATATTTATATATATATGTCGGAGGGAAGCTATAATTGGATGGATGTATAACGCACAATATTATTCGTTTACATTTTAATTGCTTCTAAAATTGATGATTTAATTTGGTTTGATGTCTTAAATGTTTCTATAACTAAAAGATCGTTCTAACCTAATAAAAGTTATGAATATTGTGATTTAATAAACGACCAATGAGAGCAGAGCATATCTTAAGCGGGGTCAAGGACGCCCTCTATACTTTGAGTAGTATCTACTTGGTAGACTGAGGAGTTTTTGTGACACATTCGGTTGATGGCAATAGGTCAAGTTGGACCTTAGAGTATTTTTAAAGAAAGTATTGTAGTTGGAAGTGTGAGCGGGTGCCCTGAACCCGCTGCTCGGTCTAAACTATGTTAAAATGTCTTTTAAATCTACATTAAAAATGTATAAGCCGTGGCTAGACGTGTTTTATGCCCTGATGACGCCCACTAAACCTGCAATAACTAAAGAAGATGTCGTGAGAACGAGGCCGTTATGCGACATATATATATATATACATCACTATTATTTTATGATTATTCTTATTTTAGGTGCATGTAAGGTTTTGACTTCACGGACTGATATGCACGGTTGTCCAAAAGTCCTTAAAATAAATTTAAAAATACTTTGTCTCATCACACACATTATGAAACACAGTCCCAAAAGACTGAATGAAATATAGACTATGAACACGAAATATCGCTATGTTACAGTATATTAAATAACTTATAGTTTCCATTTACGGAAATTAATTTTAATTCAGATTATTAAATAGGTATAAATTAATACTGAATAGTCCAGAAGCAGATGGTTTAAAAATATTAGTATTTTTTTCCTATCCAGAAATTATGACATCTTACTAACTATTGGTGGCAGTTGCTTCTTTCAAAATAAAATTCGATGTGGAGTGGACTGTATGATAACACTTTTGAGAGAAAGAGATAACACTTTATTGCACACCAAAATATACGATTACAAAAACAGATCATATTTACATTATTTTGTAGGCAACACAATAGGCAATTTTCTTGTAATATCTCCTTGGACAGCTGGATGATATGATTATTATTATTGCCGTTATTTATAACTAAACTATACATAGAAGAAATAATAGTACGTATTGGTGCTATTTATGTGAGCAATGTGAAGTGAATGAGCAAGTAAGACAGTAAGTGCACGAGAGAGCGTTTCCGGCGTCCAAGGTCACTTCTATATCCCACGTCCGTCCGACACCTAGCTTCTAATTGTGCGAGCTATGGGCGTCGGCGGTATGCGGGGAGCGGAGAGGTGTGCTTTAGCGAGCGGGTCAGGGGGGTGCTCTCTGTCTGCAACAATTAGTACTTAGATAATAATCTGAGTCTTAGATATACAGAAGACGGCCAACATTTGAGCTCTTGAAACAGCACATCCTACAATATTAAAGACTTTTAAATAGAACCCGTTATAAAATAAACCGATTTTCAAACTGATTTTGATAATTCATTTTGCATTGAAGTTAGTGTAGCTTCAAGACAGTTTCGTATTTTGATTTCCTTTCTAGGGCATTTGATAAAAGATTGTTCAAAAAATGTTATCTAATTAATTATACAGTCCCTGTATTATATTATAGATTAAGGTTCGACATACAAAGACGTCTGTCTTTGTACCCTTCCGTTTGGAAGAGCGGACATCTCGAACACATAAGGGTTTCATGTTTTTGACAAAATGGCTACGGGATCCTACAAACAATATTATAATTGTTATGTGCGAACGGGGGTGCGCACTTAAGATTGGAAGAAAACACCAGTTCTTTTAACTAAACGCTTTTATTACCTTACACAGACTTACAGATTCCTCTCCACAGGGTCGCCCCTACACGCACGACTAACGACGCACTGTCTCTACGATAAGTTGTTTCACTCACAATACCGTCGCTGATATTGCGTAGACCACCTCCTACTACTGCAGAGCTCACCTCCGAATTTACCGCGTGTAGCTTGCTTCTGGATCTTCTCTCAAACTACGCGACACTCCGCCTTCACTGAACTGTCCACTAAACTGTGCACTAAATTCATCACTAAACTCGTCACTGTCTTCTATTAAACTTCTCTTCCAACTCTTTCGTATAGCACTTGTCACTTCGCTGTCTTGAACTGAACTCAACTGCCCAGTTGCTTATATACCCGAATGACCCTTCGGGAACCCCTAATTTTGATCTAGTTATCGTTATTTATTTATTATCCATCCCTTTCTAAACATCTATCTATCTCTCTTTTTTTCTTCCCGAACCTTCTATTTCAGAACTTTCGTTCAACATCTATCCTTTTCTAACATCTATCTATCTATTTCTTGTCCTTCCTGAACTTTCTATTCTAGAACTTTTGTTCATCGTCTATCCCTTTCTAAAATATATTTGTCAGTGTCTTTTCTTTCCAGAATCTTCTACCTTTTTCTAAAAATCTTGAGACCAGCTTACGCTGACAGAAAGTCTACCCTTGCTCGCCACAATATCTATTATTTTTAGAATGTTAAAGCTCTTGGCCTATAATTATTAGTAAATACTTAATTAAAAAGCATGTAATTAAGCATTAGCATAAAACACAAAAATAATTAGTAAGTATAGAGTGCTGTTAGGCCTAATAATATTAGTTCGCATTAAATATCCGATTGAAACGGTACCATGGATATAGGAGTGGATATAGAGAAGTGTGAAAATAAAACAACAAATATCAGACCTGAAAGCAGCAAACGAAAAACTAAGTATTTGGATAGGCTCATCAGCTCGGTACGTGAGTTTGCCCAAAATTGCACTTTGCATGGTGTAAGATACATCGCTGACAAAAAGCTAACACACGCCGAGAGATGGTTTTGGACCATAGTCGTGTTAACCAGCATCAGCATATGCGGCTTTCTCATACGTAACGTGTGGGTCAAATGGGAAAGCAGCATCATCATAACTTTGAACGAGACACCAGTGCCTGCCAATTCTGTTAATTACCCGTCTTTGACTATTTGTCCACAAATCAAGACAAGAATAAACTACAACGACATTGATGCAGCAAAAGATTTCTATTACACTTATTACAATCCACCTTATAACGCTTATATTATTAATCAAAATCAATTTGCACAAATTGCTGATATAGCTCAAATTTGTGAAAATGAAATCCTGAGATCTGTCTACTACTATGGTATTGAATATGATGGTTTGAAAGGTCCTCTCTATGAGCACACTGTGAACATTGATAATATTGTAGACATGGCATTAGACTTCGAAGATATATTTGAAAGTTGTAAATGGGATACATATCCCATACCATGTCAGTCTCTATTTCGAAAAGTTTTAATTAAAGAAGGAGTTTGTTATACAACGAACGTTCTTGATGCAGACAAAATAATTCGCGTAGAAAATGGAGGTAATAAGTTATTTTTATCAAATCGTACAGATGTAAGTGAACTGGATTCCAATGAAGGACATTTAAATGATTCCATTGAAGGATATCTAAATGATTCGTTCGCGACGTTTGAAATAAATTTGAGAGAAGATAGTGAGTACGAATCTAGTATCTGTAATAAGCAAAATAAAGGGTTTCTTGTATATTTGCAAGACCCTAGAGATATGCCAAAAGCATCAAAACGGTCCTACGCAGTTAACACTAATCAAATTATGTCTCTGGCGCTTAAATTCGACTCTGTATATACTTCTGAAAATTTGAGGTCGTATCCGATCGGAAATCGTAAATGCTACTTTCCCGATGAGCGATACCTGAAATATTTTGTCACATATACAGAAAGAAATTGCAGAATGGAGTGTGCCTCCAACTATACTGAAAAATTATGTGGTTGTGTAGGAGTCTATATGCCACACGATAACAAAAGTATAATTTGTGAAGCGTATTATAAGAATTGTGTCAATTTAGCAGAAACCCTTATATTCGACGATATTAGAAAGAAAAAGAAAGAAAGATATTTTTACAAAGAATTTCCAGAATTACAAAATATGAATGATATATTAAACAAAAGTACTTTTTTTTCTAATAAATGTCATTGCTTACCAGCTTGTAACACAGTGACTTATGATGCAGATATTATGATAACTGGGCATAATTTTAATTCTTCTAAAGATTTGCCTTGTACAGGTCTCAAAGGTTGCATAACGAAACCTAAGGTCTACAAATATGCTAGGATAGAGTGGAATTACAAGAGCCCCAGTTTCATTGGCATGAAACGATCGAATACTATGGAAATGACCGATGTCATCGCACAGTGTGGTGGACTACTCGGGCTTTTTTTTGGCTTTTCATTCCTCACCCTCATAGAGATTTTTTTTTATGTGACTCTATGTTTGGGTTTTATCAAGAAGCGAGAGATTGGCTCGAATTCAAAATAGAAGATAAATGTAAATTTATTTTCAAGTTAATATGTATACATTGTATTGGTTTGCTCATAAATTGATAATATCAATTGTAGGTCAGACATATAGCATGTCAATAAACAATACAATATAAACTGATTCTCAGAATATATATTTAAACATATAAACATAGCGAAACGTCTGGCAGACGTCTTACATGACCGAAAGACTGGTCTGTACCTCGGACAACGCATAAGCGTTGCGATACAGCGAGGTGATGTGGCCAGTCTTTGGGCACGTTTGCAATTGACCGCGGTCTGGCACTAGATGTCATATAATAGTTTAATTAATTTTTATGTAATAAAATAATGTTTTTAGTATTTAATTGAAAATAAATTATGTTGTGGTCGCTAAAGTGAAACACAATACAAAGTCTGCAACATTCATATTTAAAAAGAGGCAAATTTTTTAACAAATATTATGATATTTACATGTTGAATTGCGCATATATTATGAGTGTTCAAATACTCTTTTCACATTTAATTTTATCAACAAAAAAAATGCAACAAAATTTTCATTCTATTGTTGTTATGATTGCCAAGAATTTTGTGCACTGCAGTGTCTTAGGCATTATCCATTAACAGCGTTATATGGACAAAAAGGGTTTTTTGATCGATTTCTCAGCCATTATTAACGTAATTTACACACTTTATAGCGATGAAAAAATATGTATCAACCTTGATCATATTTTTAAGGTACCAATTAATTATAGTCAAAACGCATTTTCGATATATTTTCTCGATAGAAAAAAATTGCAAAATGATCTCTAAACGTGTAATTCAATCTTTAATATTGTTATTACTGGTAATTTTATATCGCTAAAATAAACAACAGTGACATACAATATTATAAAAATGTAATCATTATAATTCTTTTATTCGGTTACTTAGCGAGAGTTGATTCGATGAGTTTGGAAAGGATCGACTGCTGCAACTAATGTATAGAATTTGTCAATACGCCTGAAGGCTTGGTGCAATGTACACACGTCGGTTTACTGAAGCTCGCCATTCGTAAATACTTTTAATTAATGAATAATAACAAGAATTTTGACTGGCACACTCGGTTCACTTATGCGTTAGAGCATTAAAAACACAGTAGGTTAAGGATTCGAGATCTAGCTTCATCTTGTTTTGTAAGGGTTTTTTAATTTTATATCAACGTTAATAAAATGTAAAGGTCTTTTTCTCTTTTTGAATAACTTTATAAAATGCATTAAAAGCAATAAAATAAGTTTCTATGTTTTTCAATTTCACTTCGTTCCCACTGGACTTTTATAATATTTACTGCAAAACATATTAAAACAAATCTTAACAGTACCATTTAAATAGTGTCACGTGCGAGCGGGGGTACGCACTTATGGATTGGATGAAAACACCTGTTTTTTAATTTAAAAGCTTTTATTGAATTACTCACCCGCACGTAGTGCCTTTCTGCAGGGTTGCCCCTATACGCACGACAAACGATGCACAGTCCCGATGATAAGTTGTCACACCCTCAATACCGTTGCCGATATTGCGTGGACCACCTCCGATATTATCGCGGGTAGCTCGCTTCTGGTTACTCTTTCGAACTACGCTACACACCTCCTTCACGTGTCTGTCCACCAAACTTGTCACTAAATTCACCACCTAATTCGTCTCTGTCTTCTATTAACCTTCTCTTCCAACTCTTTAGTATCGCATTTGTCGCTTCACCGTCTTGGACTGAACTCAACTTAAAACTGCCTGGTAGGCACCTTGCGTTGTTTATATACCCGGAAGAATATTCTAGAACCCATCTATCTATCTCCCTCTCTTCTTTCCCGAACCTTCTGTTCGGGAACTTTCTTTTATACATCTATCCCTTTCTAACATCTATCTATCTCTGTCTTTCTTTCATCGTCTATCCCTTTTTAAATATATCCGTCCTTGTCTTTTCCTTCCAGAAATTTCTATTATTTTCTAAAAATTCTAAAACTGATTTACGCTGCTGGGCAGTTCTACCCTCGGTCGCCACAATAGTTTTCGGTTAAATTATGAACTTCTTATGCTTTATAAAACTTAAACTAGCTTTCTTAAATAAAAACAGACTTATTCTTAGTTCTTTCGAAAGCACCATCTATCTATCACAATTAACAATTGTGTTTTGACAGTTGACACAAGGACAAGTGGAAATATGAAACAATACGAAAAACTGATCCGCCGTAGATGTTATAGTGGCGGAGTGTGTTGTCACTAGTATAGATATAAACGAAGATGTACTTGCGTTCTACTCAGAGTGCTCGCATTATTTGTCCTTTGTAATTTGTTTTATTTATTAAATAAAACAAATATATACTTTATCATATTTATTATACTTTGTCTATTGTTATTTATTTTTAAGCTCTTATACAGATAAATAAATGTGAAGTGTCTGTTTGTAATGTCAAAATAAAAATTAACAGATCGGACCAGGAGATTCCCAAAATGCAATTTTTAAAATTTCTGTGTGTCTGGATGTTCCGTCTAATCTCTGGCACAGCTTTATTTTGGCGAAATTTTAATTGGCAGAGAGCTGATGTTATAAGGAATAACTTAAGAAACTTTTGTTAGACTTTCGGGAAACTAAAATTAAACCATTTCTTCCTGCTAATCTCTGAAACAGCTGAACTGATTTTGATGGGACTTTCACTGGCAGATAGCTGATGTTTAAAAGGAATAACACAGGCTACTTAAAAATTAGGGTTCCGAGAGTAACTCTTCCTGTCTGTCTGCCTGTTCCGTTTTCACGAAAAAACCTACTAGACCGATTTGGCTGAAATTCAGCATATATGTTTTCGATGGCGATATATATATTGTTGATATATTGAGTTTCAGCCAAATCGGTCCAGTAGTTTTTCTGTGAAAACAAAACAGACAGACAGATAGAGTTACTTTCTCATTTATATTAATAGGGATTATATGGATTTATTGCTGTTCCATATTATAATAATATCGTTTTATAAAGTTTACCAGTCTAAATTTTTTTGGAAAAGTAAAAAGAAACACAAACGAGTTATTGGCAGGAACTAAATGGAGATGTTGTGCTGTGCAGTTTTATTTTCTAAAAATTACTCTATGTGTGTAAAATTACTCTAAAATGAACAATAGTTGTAGGATAATGATAATTTTTGAGTAGTAATTATGTGTTTTTGTGAGTAATGTGAACTGTATAGTCTAATGTGGTCTTTTGAGTTGTCACAAGAACTCCGTTGAATGGCTTTCGTTGATAACCTACATACAGTTCAGCTAAGCCGTACAATAAGAAAGTGATGAATCTGTATTGTAATCTTAATCAAAGGCTTAGCTGCCAAGCCATAAACCCAAATAAATAAATAGAAACATATATCTTGCGGATTAGAATAATGAACATCCTCATTATATTGCGCTAGGTAAACCATTAGTTTAAATACGCTTAGTGCGTTTTGTCAAAATTTTAATACGTATTAAGCATATAAACCATCTCACTTTAGGATATTATGTCTCACTCTCGTGCTCGTGAGCCATTCAACAAAATAAATTGAGTCGATGAGGGCGCGGTGCGCGTACCAACGCGCAGCAACAAGCATACCAACGGTATGTTCGGTTCATACAATATTTTGTTCACAAGTTTTACAAGTGGCGCTGTTCCAACGAAGTAAATATCGGACGCACGGTGCTGAGTTTGTGAAACACCAATTTGAATCAGGTCTTCATAGGTTAAAATAACTTTATTTAAGGCTTACTGTACCTCTCTGTACTCGGCAAGTCTGTGGCTCAAATATACCCAAAGAGCTTACAATGCCCTACGAGTCCAATACAATAATTCCCTCAGGGTGTTGTTGCGGCGACCGCGTTTCTGCAGTGCGTCGGCTATGTTCGCCGAAGCACACATAGATGGTTTTGATGCTTTGTGGCGTAAAAAAACTGCGTCGTTGCTAAGCAGATTGCGTGGTAGCAGCAACAGCATCCTGAAGGGAATAGCTGATAAATTTGACTGCCCACTGATTTGGTCCCTCGTCAAGAGGACTAAATCAGTGCTAGTCATTAATTATTAATTACTAACGTAGACATAAGAAAAAAAAAATTAATTACTAACAACATTATAAATTGTATATTAGTGTAAATTCTTGGACTGTTTTTTTTTCTTTGTATTTGTGTATAAGTGGACTGTGTTGTCTTTTAAATAAATAAATTATTATTATTAATTATTATAGGCCCTTAAATACAAAAAAATTGTACTGTTTCATGCCAAAAATTTATCATCAACTCCATTCCTGTGTTGAGAATGACACTCAATGCGTTTGTTTAGTAATGTTCTTTTTTTAGAAATTCTTAAAAAGTCCTTACATTTTTAATATCTCCACTATGTTTGTAAGCTTTGCACCTTTTTCGTAGATTAATTACCTATTATTCATGACTTACTAATATCATTACTGAGACAGTGACTGTACTTATTAAATGCAATTAATGTCTGTAATTTATAAATAAATATTCATAACGAAATAATCATTCTCTTATTATATTAATTTTATTATATTATTTCCACAATCCTTTAAGACTGTAAGTATAATATTGAGCCTAGATCATTGAGGTCAATGGGGAATTCAAAGGCTGGCTACACGCTACCTTGCTGGCTCGCCATACAGATCCATTGTCCGATATAGGAACCAGCCTTATGATCACCTGAAGAGTCAATCAGGTGTGTTAAGAGCTGTTTGTAGAGACTCATAGTTTCAGGACCCCATGGTTCAACAATCTCAACAGCAAACGGCAGAAACAAGTAACACTCATTGAGGGTTGCATATTTCTGCTGCATGATGATTCAGTTGTTTGCGTCGCCGAATTGGTTGATCTATCCGTGTTTTGTAATAGGGCGCAGATAGGATCTTATATCAGAGGCTTGCCACATGGCCAGGGAAGCATTCAGTCAGGATACCTACCCTTATTACATACAATACCGTTTGGCTCTAAAAGAGCCGGAACGTCAGCGATGAGAAGCATCGTCAATAAGTGTCGCAACCATTTGCCAGAACTACGGCGGCAGGAAAGGATATAATATCTTAGACTGACCTTTGACCATAGATAACACTAAATACTAGTGGTTGACCGTGGTCGAAATTCGACCATAATAATTAATATAAATTATAAGTTTGAACATTATTAAGGTTCTGTTGTCAAAGACTATTAAATTAACAGTAGTTAATAGAAAACTTCTGTTTTACTTTAACAATAAACAAAAGAATATTTATGCGTGTGTGTGTGTCTAATACATGGTAGTGCCTGTAATGTATTTCTTATTTGTTTAATGTTATTTTTATTCATAATTAAAAAAAAATATTATCATTCTGCATTTCTTCTCTATATATAAATTTCGCAACTTATATGTAGTTTACATATAAGTTGCGAAATTTTATACCATCCCCGCAATTTTCGTAAAAAGGGGTAAAAAGTTTTTGTTGTGTTTTTGCTTCCCGTATTAATACATAGATATAAAACCTCTGTCCCACAAACGGATCTTGTGTGGTGTACATATGCGAAATTTCAGCCACAGGTGTATGGCTAAATAAATATTATTTCATTATTATTTCAAAACAAACTAAATGAAAACTTTTGTTTATACGATGCCAAAATATAAATAAACATTGCTAATGGATTTGTTCGAAGCTTGTCTCGTAAAGATCCGAGTTAGCTTAATAGATTTTAATAAACATTATGAAGATTTATACATTTAAAATGTTTGTTTATATCGTGTATATAACAGTTGCATATCTCTTAGTTCCAGAAGATATTATGATTATAAATAATTAATTAATTAAGATAATAATATATATTCCTAGTTTAAATTATTTTTATATTTTATATTACTGCCATCTAGCGGATATCTTAACTAATATTCCGCACCAAAGCCGGCTAGCGTGGCTTAGTTACATCTGCCCAAAAAACGAAACCTTTTGTCTACCGTATTGCTATAGAGTCACCCATGATCGTACCGAGACTGATTCAATGTGAATTTTAGAGATTAGGGATATTTGACCATTTGTCAGTCGAATGTATCTTAAGTCGCACTCGCATGGTTTTTTTGTAAAAGTTACAGCATCGGGGCCTTAGCGTTGTTGTCGTATGAAGCAGTTATACACTTGTTATGAAGTTTTTACGGCCTGACGTTTGATTTCTTACCTAAACCTTCTTCATCTACACTATCTATTTATCTATATTATAATATATATGGTTCGAGTTTGTACAATGCGTTTATAAAAAACAGGGGGGCTAACTCGGACCAGCAGATTCCGGAAATACAATATTTAGAATTTTAGTCTATCTGTCTGTTACAGCATCCCGTGAAAACTACTAAATGGATTTAAATGAAACTTGACATAGAGCCAGTTTACATCCAGGGGCGTAATTTAAGATACTTTCTATCCTGGCATAATTTAGATAACTATCTAAATGACGTCGTTCCCGTTGAATAAACGGGATCGCAAAATAGATTTTTTTTCATTTTTATACCAAATATTTTTTCATATCTTATATTAATATTTAAAGCTGAAGTGTTTGTTTGTTGTTGTTGAACGCGCTAACTTCAGGAACTACTGCTCTGATTTGAAAAACTCTTTCAATCTTAGATAGTCCATTTATCGAGGAAGGCTATAGGCTATATATCTTCACGCTAAGATCAACAGGAGCGGAGCACCAATGAAGAATGTTAAAAAAACGTTTCTTTTCCTTTTGAGAGCTTCCGTTGCGTGTGTTTCACCTTCTACGTAAATTTAGCGTTAGCCCAAAGTAACTTTTCCATTCCCACGTAATCGCGGGCAGAAACTTGAATTATATATTTGTAAAAATTGCCGTTAGGAGGCAACGGAGCAACGTGCCCATTAGTCTTTTGGTATTCGAAATTTAAAAGTTTTATGTCTTCTAAGAATTTGCGATGAAAATGCAAAGAATATAGAAGAAGGATATATGATGTCGTACAAACGGATTAATGTGGACAAAAGATCAGTCAATTTCAAAGGGCTAATTAAACACCTGCAAAGGATCGGCTCTCCACAATACTAAAGAAAAAATATTAGAACAATAGTCAAGTTTTAAGGAGAAGACGCGGTAAGATAGTGTGTCTATTTTAAAGACAAATAAAATTCAAATTCAAAAGTTTTTATTCAAAATAAGTTCCACTGGAGAATACTTTTTGAAGGTCATACATATAGGTTAAAATTTAATTTTACTTCCTAGTCTATGTAGACCGCTTCGCAACGTGTTATTGCTGTTAAGGAGAAGAAGCGGCAAGAAACTCCCCAGCAACACGTCTAGCTAAAAATTGTTTTTTTTTAATATATTTGTTGTTCTGTTTATGTTTAAGTTTTTTTTAAAGATTTTATACAGAATTATGTTATAATAATAATAATAAAAATTTCTTTATATATTAAAAAAAAGTAAAATTTTTGAGAATAAATAAATACATACTAGCTGTCCCGGCAGACGACGTCCCGCCCGGTAAAAATAAAAAATTTAGGGGTGGACTACCCCTAACATTTAGGGGGACGAAAAACAGATGTTGGCCGATTCTCATAGATACCGGATAAGCACAAAAAAGTTCATCAAAATCGGTCAAGCCGTTTCGGAGGAGTATGGCAACGAAAACTGTGACACGAGAATTTTATATATTAGATAATAATAATAAAATCTTTATTGTCAGAAAGTCATTTACATTATTTATATTACCTATTAGTCCCAAACTAGGCGAAGCCTGTATTTTGGAGACCAAAGTCGATGTTAAAAGCCACAGCAGGCAGACGTGTGTGTTGGTGTGTGTGTGTGTTTAGACATTTTCGTATCACACTATTCAGACGGTGATTTTTAGGATACAAACAGTGCATATTCAATAAGACAGAGTTTTATAACTAGGTATAATATAATTACTTTTCGCCCAACTGATGCAGTCCAGACCTGACCTGAATATATATATATATATATATATATATATATATATATATATATATATATATATATATATATATATATATATATATATATATATAGAGAGAGAGAGAGAGAGAGAGAGAGAGAGAGAGACCAAGTCGTTTCTAAGAAAAATGATTATGAAATGCACAAATAGACGGACAAACATAACTATTTGATAGTGGTTTCCTTTTTCCAAAATGGCTAATGAGAGCTCTAAACTAGAAGTACATAGCAACGCAGTCTAAACCTGACTTCATTTCAGGTCAAACATTGTCCCAAATGACTCAATGAAATATAGACACTGAACACGAAATATCGCTAGGTTACAGTATTTTAAATAACTTATAATTTACGGGAGCACCAATTAAGTTGATTAAATAGGTATTACTAATAATTAATATTGAATAGTCCAGAAGCATATGGTTTAAAAATATTAGCATTTTTTCATATCCAGAAATTATCTATTTATGTGAGCAATGTGAAGCGACTGAGCATGTAAGTGCACGAGAGAGCATTTCCGGCCTCCAAAGCCGCTTCTATATCCCACGCCCGTCCGGCGCCTAGCTGGTAATTCTGCGAGCTATGGGCGTCGGCGGTGAGAGGCGCGGAGAGAAGGTGTGCTCTGGCGGACGGGTACCCTCGTGACTCTGTCCGCAACACTAACTACTTAGATATATAGAAGACGGCCAACATTTGAGCACTTGAAACAGCACATCCTACAATATTAAAGGCACTTAAAAAAACCATTATTAAATAAACCGATTTTCAAACTGATTTTGATAATTCATTTTGCGTTGAAGTTAGTATAGCTTCAGGATAGTTTCATATTTTGTTACCCTTTCCAGGGCATTTAATAAAAGTTTGTTCAAAAAATGTTGTCTAACTAAATATAAGCTCCCTGAATTATATTAAAGTTTTGTAGTCATCCTTCGACATACAAACCCGTCTGTCTTTGTACCCTTCCGTCTGAAAGAGCGGATATCTCGAACACATAAGGGTTCAGTTTTTAACAAAATGACTACGGGATCCTATAAACAATATTATAATTGTTATGTGCGAACGAGGGTACGCATTTAGGATTGGAAGAAAACACCAGTTCTTTTAACTAAACACTTTTATTACCTTACACAGCCGTACGTGATTCCTCTCTACAGGGTCGCCCCTACACGCACGACTAACGACGCACTGTTTCTACCATAAGTTGTCTCACTCATCATACCGTCGCCGATATTGCGTAGACCACCTCCTGCTACTGCAGGGCTCACCTCCGAATTTCCGCGTGTAGTTTACTTCTGGATCATCTCTCAAACTATGCTATAACTAAATTCATCACTGAACTTGTCACTGTCTTCTATTAAACTTCTCTTCCAACTCTTTTGTATCCCACTTGTTGCTTCGCTGTTTTGAACTCAACTGCCCGGTTGCTTATATACCCAGAAGAATATCCTGGAATCCCTAATTTCAATCTTCTTATCGTTATTCTTTTATTTACTATCCAACCCTTTTTAACATCTATCTATCTCTCTGTTTTCTTTCCTGGACCTTCCATTCCAGAATATTCGTTCATCATCTATTCCTTTCTAACAACTATCTATATCTGTATTTTACTTCCCGAACTTTCTATTCCAGAACTTTCGTTCATCGTTTATCCTTTTATAAAATATGTCTGTCCTGGTGTTTTCTTTTTAGAATATTTTACCTTTTTCTAAAAGTCTTGAGACTGGCTTACACTGACAGAAAGTTCTACCCTTGGTCGCCACAATATCTATTATTTTTAGAATGTTAAAGCTCTTGGCCTATAATTATTAGTAGACACTTAATTAAAAAAACATTTATTTAAGCATTAGCATAAAACACGAAAATGATTAGTAACCAAATAGTGCTGTTAGGCTTATTCATATTAGTTCGCATTAAATAGCCGATTGAAACGGTACCATGGATATAGCAGTAGATAAAGAGAAGTGTGAAAATAAAACAACAAATATTAGACCTGAAAGCATCAAACGAAAAACTGTGTATTTGGATAGGCTCATCAACTCGTTACATGAATTTGCCCAAAATTGCACTTTGCATGGTGTAAGATACATTGCTGACAAAAAGTTAATACGCGCCGAGAGATGGTTTTGGACCATAGTCGTTCTAACCAGCATCAGCATATGCGGGTTTCTCATACGTAACGTGTGGGTCAAATGGGAAAGCAGCATCATCATAACTTTGAACGAAACACCAGTGCCTGCCAATTCTGTTAGTTACCCGTCTTTGACTATTTGTCCACAAATCAAGGCAAGAATAAACTACATCGACATTGAGGCAGCAGACCGTGTGCGTCACAATTATTACTATCCACCATATATTAAAGTTAATCGAACTCAATTTGAACAATTTGCTGATATAGCTCTAATTTGTGATAATGAATTGCTGGAATCTATTGCCCAGTTCTTCGCTATTCGACCTCTAAACCCAAACGTTCCTACCTATAACTACAGTGTGAACATTGATAATATTGTAGATATGGCATTGGATTATGAAGATATG
The DNA here is from genome assembly GCA_012273795.1 of Dendrolimus punctatus. Classification (NCBI taxonomy): domain Eukaryota; kingdom Metazoa; phylum Arthropoda; class Insecta; order Lepidoptera; family Lasiocampidae; genus Dendrolimus; species Dendrolimus punctatus. The sequence continues at coordinate 13,662,478 of CM022546.1, read as the reverse complement.
TTTGAAAGCTGTAAATGGGAAACATATCCCATACCATGTTCGTCTCTATTCCGGAAAGTTTTAATTAAAGAAGGAGTTTGTTATACAACGAACGTTCTTGATGCACATAAAATAATTCGCGTAGAAAATGGAGGTAATAAGTTATTTTTATCCAATCGTACAGATGTAAGTGAACTTGATTCCATTGAAGAATATTTAAATGATTCCATTGAAGGATATTTAAATGACACGTTCGCGAAGTTTGAAATAAATTTGAGAGAAAATAGTAAGTACAACACTAGTATCTGTAATAACCAAAATAAAGGGTTTCTTGTATATTTGCAAGACCCTATGGATATGCCAAAAGCATCAATACGGTCCTACGCAGTTAACACTAATCAAATTATGTCTCTGGCGCTTAAATTCGACTCAGTATATACTTCTGAAAATTTGAGGTCGTATCCGATTGAAAATCGTAAATGCTACTTTCCCGATGAGCGATACCTGAAATATTTTGTCACATACACAGAAAGTAATTGCAGAATGGAGTGTACTTCAAACTATACTGAAAATTTCTGTGGCTGTGTAGCAGTGTATATGCCACACGATAACAAAACTATAATCTGTCCAGTGTATTATAAGAGGTGTGTCGATATAGCAGAAACCCTTATATTGAACAGCATTAGACCAAAAAAATTTAAACGTTTGTTTTTGGAAAAAATTAATGTTCCAAAAAGCAGGTATTATTTGGTTAACGAAAGTACATCTTTCTCTATTAAATGTCATTGTTTACCAGCTTGTAACACAGTGAATTATGATGCCGAGCTTATTATAACTGGGCATGATTTTAATTCTTCTAAAGATTTTCCTTGTATAGATGACAAAGTTTGTAGAACAAAACGTAAGATTTACAAATATTCTAGGGTGGAGTGGAATTACAAGCACCCCCATTTCGTTGGCATGATACGATCGAATACTATGGGAGTGACCGATGTCATCGCACAGTGTGGTGGACTGCTCGGGCTTTTTCTTGGCTTTTCGTTCCTCACCCTCGTAGAGATTTTTTATTATGTGACTCTGTGTTTGGGTTTTATTAGGAAATGAGAGATTGGTTCGAAAACAAAATAGAATACAAATGTAAATTTAGTTTTAAGTTAATATGCGTGTATTGTAATGGTATGCTCATAAAATTAATACTATCATTTGTAGGCCAGGCACATAGCATGTCAATAAACAATATAATGTCGGCTGATTCTCAGAATATATGTTTAAAAAAAGGCACATTTTTTAATAAATAATTAGATATTCACATGGAAGTTTTGCATATAATGAGTATTCAATTACACTTTTCATATTTATTAACAAAAAAATTGTAACAAAATTATCACTCAATTGTTGTATTTATTGACCAGAATGTGTATTGTGCACTCTTATTTTGATGATGGAAAGTAACTTCCATCAAATAAACTTTATGCCAAAAACTTATCATCAACTCCAATTTTGTGTCGAGAATGACACTCATTCGCTTGTTTAGTAATGTTCTTTTTTCAGAAATCCTTAAAAAAGTCCTTAAAATTTTAATATCTCCACTATGTTTGTAATATTTTGTACCTTTTTCTTATATTATGTACCTATTTTATGAATTACTAATATTATTACTGAGACAGTTTCTGTACTGTTCTGTACTTACCAAATGCAATTAAGGTAAACTATCCAGTAGATGACACCTTAAGGGTTTATTAGTATGTCTATAGACATAGTTTGGTATGAAATCATCTTACAGGGAGTTTCTGCTTGGTAATAGTTGCGCAAATTATTACACTTTCAGAATATGACAAGAATTGTATAAATAAAACTGATGCATATTTTTTATATATTTTTTTAATAAAATTAAGGTAGTAACTTAGTAGTTGACACCTAGTAAAAACAAAAATATGTAGTAGTTGAGACTTGTTATTTTCAGTAGTTGACATAGTATGTTTAAATTAAGATGTACACAAAAATGAAATGTTATTAGATACAACTGACTGAACCTATCATATATAGGTTCTAGAAATATTCTAGTTCGGGAACCGAGTATACATTTCTTGTCTGACTCATTTTTAATGGCTCGTCAATATGGAACAACACATATTCCCATTCATAGTCCAATTGATCCACTTTTTCAGGCCATTTCCAAAGTCTCCCACATTTCTGCATTGACGAAATAGTAGCAGCTGTTTTAGTAACATGAGTAATTACCCCCGGAAACAACTCTTCTTCGTAAGAAAATACTACATACTCTCCTAATTTTCTCTGTACTGGTTTTTAAAGTTTTTTTGCAGCAGTCTTATAAGGAGTTTTATGTAAACGCACATCTTCTACCGCTGCTTCCATAGCCTCTTGTGTATAATTCCTAAAATTTCCTTTTGTCAGTGGCATCTACAAAACGAAAGAAAAATAATTCGATAGTTGACACCTAAATCTCTAATAGTTGACACCTCCTGTCAACTACTGAACAAAATGGTTTTAAATTATTTTAGAAGATATAATAGAGTAATTTAATGTATAAGCAGCAAGATGACACATAAATTATTCGATATTAATAAATTTCATGAAAATCCATTAGTTGACAGCACATGTCAACTACTCAATCTTAAGTCGTTTTAAGAATCAGTAAATGACATGACCCCTTATTTATATATTTTTTTATTGTTTGTCATATTAAATGACATGCATTCACACTTCAAACTCTAATATAAAGGATACAATTAATATTTATTCATAATTATAAAAGATTACGTACCTTTCCAATATTAATCTTTCGGCTTGCTCTTAACAAATTGCACACGAAAATAACAATAAATATGGCGCGAAACAACCGGGTGTCATGGATCGAACGCTGTGACTAGCGATGACGTTAAGACGCCACGATAGTTTTTGTTGGTGCCGCTAGATGTCTATACTATATCATAAACACAATGTCTATCTTTGGCTACTTGTTTTATTCTTGTTATTTTATTTTCTTCGTCAAAGTGTCAACTATTGATGCAGTGTCAATTACTGGTGGTCTTACCTTAATGTTTGTAATTTGAAAATAAATATTCGAAACGAAATATTCATTGTCTTATTGAATATTTCCATAGTCCGTTAAGATTATAATATTGAGTCTAGATCGTTGAGGTCAATGGGGAATTTAAAGGCTGGCTACACGCTACCTTGCTGGATCGCCATACTTATTCATTGTCCGATATAGGAACCAGCCTTCTGATCACCTGATGAGTCGATCAGGTGTGTTAAGAGCTGTTTGTGGAAACTCATAGCTTCAGGACCCTATGGTCCAACCATCTCAACAGCAATTTATATTATATTATAATTTATATCGTTGCACATTTCTGCTGCTTGATGAATCAGTTGTTTCCGTCGCCGAACCGGTTGATCTATCCGTGTTTTGCAATAGGGCGCGGATAGGATCTCATACCAGAGGCTTGCCACATGGTCATGGAATTAGAGTCATTCCGTCAAGATTCCAACCTTAGTTGCATGCAATACCGTTTGGCTCTAAAAGAGCCGGAACGCCAGCGATGGGAAGCATCCTCATAAATATCTAATACTAATATTATAAGAGGAAAGATTAGATTGTTTGTTTGCATTGAAGAAGCTCCGAAACTACTGAACCGATTTTAAAAATTCTTTCACTGTTGGTAATCTAGACTATCCCTGGGTAACATAGGTATATATATTATAGTATATATTATATTTACAAAAAATTAGGGATCCTTACTAAAACTCCAATAATGTAACCCAAGGTGTGAAAAAATACTTAAAATCGCGTGCGCTGCGAAAACTATTGATGATAGAATAAAATAATGTACTACAACTTTGTAGAACACATCATTATTTACAAAAAAGGTCGCCCATACAGTGTATATGTTTAAGTATTATAGTTATGCCACAATAAGTGTTCTTTTATTTTAAAATTTATATTAAAATGCCGCCGCTAGATAAGACTCTTACATTACCTCATATTCAAGACTGTTTCAATACCTTTAAATAACTTTTTGAATTTTTCAATCCAGACTATTCGTTTGAAAGATATCACGAGTTTAAAAATGTAAGTATTAGAAAAAAGTTGCATGGTCGCCGCGCAACTTAAACCGCTCGATAGGCTTATCCGATATAGGCGTCACTCGGGTACGGGCAGTACGGGAGTGGAAATAATTTGAATTCGCTTAGTAGGGTTTAGTAGTTAGTGGGATTTTGAAAATTCTTTCATCAGTGGAAAGCTACATTATTCCTGAGTGACATAGCCTTGTATATTTGATTGTGAGTAATAATAAGTTTTTTTTAAATTTTTGACTGGTGCCCAGCGAAGTGAGCACGGGCAACGCATCAGGCAAGTAACATTATGGCATATGAGTATGATTGCTTATATTTTAATTCATGACGACTCACATAATGTACAACAGCTTAATTTTGAAATTGTTTATTTGACTATGAAATATGATTATTTGACGATGAAATATAATTTATAGTAATGTGACATTAATTTATGGTTCTACAAAGATAAAGTATTATATTAATTTAATAATTTATTGTTTGATTAAATAATGTAATTATGGCCAGGCACCATTACAATCGCCTGTATTGTACGTCCGAAAGGACAAACTGTCGTTCCAACTAGAAACTCGAACAACTTTGTAATTTTATGATTGTGACAGTTAATACAATAACTGTTTATTCTATTCTATTCTATTTTTCGGGCAAACAATAGACAACCGTTTGTATAGTTCTAATAAACTATAATAATTCCAACGGCCTTTTAATTCGAGTGCTGCAACTCGTAACAATAGCATTTGAAATGTCTAAGCCTTTCTGAATATGGAGTAAAACAGTTTCCTACTGATGTTACCCAAGAAAGATGCCTTACAATTTTTTTTGAACGCGCGCGATCCTATGCTTTTTTACCTGACCCCTTTTTAAAACTTCGGGTATTTAAAGAAAAAACAAAGTAATAAATTATAAACCGATGCCACTAGCAAATTCAAAACATATCTCAGCCTTAGAGCTATTTCCTTTTACCAATGAAAATTATCCCCGTATATCCGATTCGTATATCACCTGGTAGACTTGAATACGCCGCAATATGCACTCGCAATATAAGCCCCAGTGTAAATCTCGCGTTGGCCGGGTTATATCCTGCACTGAAATACAACTGGGATCTATGTCAAGATTATTATCTTGGATATTGCTTCAGTGGATTGAATTCGAAGATCAAAACTATTTTAAAATGGATAGATCGATAATACTTTACTGCACAAAATATACTTGCATTAATTTAGTATTTTTATAGTGGGGGAGCTCAAGATGCTAAATGTGGAGTTGATTCTGCATGCAATTAATATTAACAAGGTGTCTTAATTTGACGTGTTTTTTTTTAAGATTGATTTTTTGAAGTGCTAACTTTATTATTTATTTTTTATTGTACACAAAAAGTTACATACACAATAATAAAAAAGTGGTGATGTACAAAGGCGAGCTTAACCCTAAAAGAGTTTTCTTCCAGCAAACCTATGAGTCTAGCGAGCAAGGGAGAAGCAGAAGGCAGGGTTGTGTACGCGAAAGATATTTTACGTCATATAATATAAATAAATTAACAAAAATTAATTATATAAAAGATATTCATAAGATATATACATACATACATAATGTAAAATATAGACATATACGGATAATTTAACATAGATAGTGTTCTTTGACTTTTTTTTTGAAACTGCTCTCCGATGAGCTATCTCGGATCGTATGTGGCAGGGCGTTACATAATCTAACTGCGTGGACGGAGAAAGAACCACTATAACATGCCGAAGAGTGTGTGGGAGCTTTGAGAAGAAGGGATTTAGAAGTTCTACAATGCTTGTCAGAAGGAACAAGAAATTCAAAACGTTGACGAAGATAGGAAGGAGAAAGGTGGTTATGTAAGATTTTGTACAAAAATGTTACTACGTGAAGGTCGCGACGACGACGAATTGACAGCCCCTTAAGTTGCGATCTAAATGTAGAAACATGATCGAACTTTCGCAGACCAAAAATGAAGCGAATACACAAATTTTGAAGACGTTCGAGTTTATTTAGAAGTTCTTCAGCTAACTTCTTATGGGAGGGTAAACCGCTTCGTTATTTAACGCGTTACGGCGCCAGTCTGTCCGGCTTCCCTTTCTCTCATGCATACAGCAGCGGTAGGCAGGCTAACTTAGACTTAACTTAGATTAGTTTAAGTTATCACTTCTGTCGGGCGTCCCGAGACGCACACGTTTTTTTTAATCGTCTGCCCTAAACGCAGGAGTCTATATGAAGGGTTCATATGTGGTGGTACATAATAGGGTGCAAGGTTTCTTCCCTTATCTACCACGCTCGAGTAAATCCCAAAATCCCAAAATCCCTGCTTAGCCTCCCCTACTATTAAGCAGAACGCCTATTGTTCTGCCTTATCCCTAAGAGCGAAGTCTTCCAGGCACCCTAACTTATATGATATTGCTAATTTGTTGATGTAGGTGGTGCACAAATTCAGATGATTACAGATTTTTAAAATATTTATTAAATTGTTAAGATAAATATAAAATAAACAATGAGATATATATTACTGATAAATAACAATTATATAATATAACAGTAAAATAATTGTACATAGATAATTTTAGGATAGTTGTTTAAGAAAAGGTAGTGTTCCGGAGTAAGTTCTTAAATGTCAGTAACGTTCTGGCTTCTCCCACTTTAAGAGGGAGCGCATTTCAAGGGACAATGGACATACAAACAGAATGTAAACAGTAACAATAGCCTATATTATTATCGACTTAATGTAAACGAGGCTTACTTATAAAAGAACATATTATGAATACTATAGAAAACATTTATTTATGGCTTTTCAGTTGTTGAAGTCCGTTTTTATATTACTTTTTTCTATTAATTGTGCTAAAAATTGCTCTTTGAATAGTGTGATACGTAATCTGTACGCATACAATACACATGAACAAACACACATACACATACACGCACACTTAGTGACATATTATTGTTACGAATTTGCGGGATGTGAATTTATTTATTTATGGAAAACCTACAGCTAAAACCATTTGGTTAGATATCTAAAATTAATACAAGAAAGCCAATGACAGGTTTTCACGGATAAGATATAGCTTAAAAGTAACATGCAAACATAAAAAAAAACATTAAAAGAAAAAGCACCGAGATGTCTAATCACAGTTGAAAAATTTAAGGCTTAGACACCGCTTGGCTCCTGAAATACTGATTGCAAATGGGTCGATATTATCGTATTTAGTTAGATTGTTTAAATAGTTACTTGATCGCACTAAAAATGAATTATGTCTATAATTAGTAAAACTTAAAGGTAAGATTTCGAAGGAATATTAAAATGCCTGTTGCGCATAGAGAGCACCCCCCCTGACCCGTCCGCCGGGCTCACCTACTCTCCGCGCCCTGCATACCGCCGACGCCAAAAGCTGGCGCAATTAGCAACTAGGCGTCGGACGGGATGCGGGATATAGGAGCGGCCTTCGAGGCAAAAAATGTTGTTCTTCATTCTTGTTCCTTTTCAATTGTTCATAACTCTTCATTCACAGTTTTTTATGTAAAAAGTTCAATAATAATAATTATACAGTCCATTAACATCGAGTTTGATTTTCAAACAAGAAGCATCTGCCACTAATAGTGCCATTGGAATTATCACAGAGTTTATTAGAAATATACAAACGTAATTCATAGTTCTTACAAATACAACCGAATGTAATAAGTACAAACCAAACTGTAAAGCAGAAAATCCTAACGACATAAATCGCGCAAGTTCGTCGTTATAGAGTATTCGTTCTGAAAGTGCACTAGGTAACGCATCGATCGCAGTTGAAACGCAACTAACTCCGTCCCGGATGGCTGACCTTATATATTTGTAAAATAGACATGGCCTCCTAGCAACATGCCCACGAATTCTTGGAATATTCAACTTGTAGCTTTATTGCTTCTAAGAATTTGCATGAAAGGCAAACAATAGAAAGGAAGGATTTATGATGTCTTACCGAGAGGCACACAAAGGGAAGAATGCGAACAATAGATCACTCAAATATCGATTCGCAACAATATTAACATCGATCTCCAAAAATACAGGCTTCGCTTAGTTTGGAATTAAATGTAATATAAATACTTATAATATTTATTCGTGCAGGAACGGAGAAAGGATTTAATTTCTTGCGGCCAGGTGATCTGTCGTAAGAGGCGAAAAAACAACCCACAGCCAGGTGGTAGGGTATTTGTTCAACTGGATGGCGTCCTCCCCTGATCTAGAGTATGCCGCCATAACAACCTTGTGTTGTGTTCCGGTATAAGGGATCAGGTTCCAGTCTACCTTAAGAGCAGCAGCGCGTTTGTAGCACCTTTGGTGTTGCAAATGTCTAAAGGCGATGGTAGCCGCTTTCCATTAAGTGGGCCGTCTGCCTGTCTGCTGAACTCCTGCCATAAAAAAAATAGTGACCAGGTACCAGTCTCCCTTAAGAGAGCAGCAGCGCGTTTGTAGCACCTTTGGTGTTGCAAATGTCCATAGGCGATGGTAGTCGCTTTCCATTAAGTGGGCCGTCTGCCTGTCTGCTGAACTCCTGCCATAAAAAAAATAATGACCAGGTTCCAGTCTACATTAAGTGGGCCGTCTGCCTGTCTGCTGAACTCCTGCCATAAAAAAAATAGTGACCAGGTACCAGTCTCCCTTAAGAGAGCAGCAGCGCGTTTGTAGCACCTTTGGTGTTGCAAATGTCCATAGGCGATGGTAGTCGCTTTCCATTAAGTGGGCCGTCTGCCTGTCTGCTGAACTCCTGCCATAAAAAAAATAGTGACCAGATTCCAGTCTACCTTAAGAGCAGCTGCGCGTTTGTAGCACCTTTGGTGTTGCAAATGTCCATAGGCGATGGTAGTCGCTTTCCATTAAGTGGGCCGTCTGCCTGTCTGCTGAACTCCTGCCATAAAAAAAATAGTGACCAGGTACCAGTCTCCCTTAAGAGAGCAGCAGCGCATTTGTAGCACCTTTGGTGTTGCAAATGTCTAAAGGCGATGGTAGCCGCTTTCCATTAAGTGGGCCGTCTGCCTGTCTGCTGAACTCCTGCCATAAAAAAAATAGTGACCAGGTACCAGTCTCCCTTAAGAGAGCAGCAGCGCGTTTGTAGCACCTTTGGTGTTGCAAATGTCCATAGGCGATGGTAGTCGCTTTCCATTAAGTGGGCCGTCTGCCTGTCTGCTGAACTCCTGCCATAAAAAAAATAGTGACCAGGTACCAGTCTCCCTTAAGAGAGCAGCAGCGCATTTGTAGCACCTTTGGTGTTGCAAATGTCTAAAGGCGACGGTAGCCGCTTTCCATTAAGTGGGCCGTCTGCCTGTCTGCTGAACTCCTGCCAAAAAAAAATTATAGTGACCCGGTTCCAGTCTACCTTAAGACCAGCAGCGCATTTGTAGCACCTTTGGTGTTACAAATGTCCATAGGCGATGGTAGCCGCTTTCCATCAAGTGGGCCGTCTGCCTGTCTGCTGAACTCCTGCCAAAAAAAAATTATAGTGACCCGGTTCCAGTCTACCTTAAGACCAGCAGCGCATTTGTAGCACCTTTGGTGTTACAAATGTCCATAGGCGATGGTAGCCGCTTTCCATCAAGTGGGCCGTCTGCCTGTCTGCTGAACTCCTGCCAAAAAAAAATTATAGTGACCCGGTTCCAGTCTACCTTAAGACCAGCAGCGCATTTGTAGCACCTTTGGTGTTACAAATGTCCATAGGCGATGGTAGCCGCTTTCCATCAAGTGGGCCGTCTGCCTGTCTGCTGAACTCCTGCCAAAAAAAATTATAGTGACCCGGTTCCAGTCTACCTTAAGACCAGCAGCGCATTTGTAGCACCTTTGGTGTTACAAATGTCCATAGGCGATGGTAGCCGCTTTCCATCAAGTGGGCCGTCTGCCTGTCTGCTGAACTCAAGCAATTTTGAAAATAAACACTATTACAACACATTTTTCGTAATAAAATATATCATTTCTTTACATTATTCGCTAATCAACGCTTTGACATTTAATAAATTGATATGAAAAATCATGAATGGAAAGAAAAAAAATGTTTTTCGGGCTAGAATAATGGCATCTTAAAAGTGGGCCGACGCGCAGCTAGATTGATTAATGAACCAACAGCATTAGCTACGGTTTGGTTCAAGATAATATTTTTTTTAATAGCCAAAAATACTTACTTTCTCCTTTGGCACACAGATCCAAAGTGAGTCTTGGGCTTCGAAAAGAGAACACGCCATTTTTCATTGTCCTGCGCATTTTCTCGCCCCCGAAGCTTACGCAGGCCAGCCTTCTTTCCAGCTATACTTCGGACGGCCACGCGGACGTCGACTGTCTGTCATTGTTTTATATTTTGTATAAATCACATAATTATAATTTTACAAATCAACAGTTCAATAGCAACTGCCAATATCATTCGAGATGTACAGTCTTATTCATATTGAGTTAGAGAAAATTTGAAGGCTTCTTTATAGTTCTTAAAAAGCCTTAAAACTTACTTTTGAACTCCGTATGAATAAGACCGTGAGGGTCTAATTACAAGCTTTAATTTAACTTGCAATGGATGTACCTATGTATGAAAGTTCGGCTGGAATCTTGGAAGTTAAATTTGACCAACTTCCCGGTATCCGATTGAGCTGAAATTTTGCACGCATATGTATATCGCGTGACAATTTTTCTGTGTTACTACTAGCTGTCCCGGCAGACGTCGTCCTGCTTGGAAAAGCTTCAATCGATATGCCGACAACAGCGCCACCTACCGGGTCCCATTGTGAACCAACTCAGAAACCTTCTTAGGCTCGTGCACAACTTTGCTAAAGATCATCACATGATCAAATGTATAGCTTACGATTCTATAAAGGACATGCAGACAAACATTCATGATTAAATATAAGAAAGAAGACTACGCGCTAACTTCAAGATGTAGAAAATATTTATCTTTTGCTTTTTAATTACTCTTGAAGTTGTTTTTTGCTGTATTTTGATCTTAATTTTTTAACTTGGTATTAAAAAAAAATACTATATTAAACGCTGTTTCTATTGAATTGAACCCGTAGCAAAGCATCAGATTGAAAATAATTTCTATTGAGGTATAAGGATTCTTTCCTTTTTGAAAACTATTTTTTATCGTGATTCTTCAAGTTTGTGACAAAAAGCAGATTTTTGACGTTCCGAAATAATGTGGCGTAAATTTCTTAACTTGAATTATGTGACGTATTTTAACTTTTTGTATTAATTGAGAATAGAAGACAGAAGGACAGCGACCCACCTTATGAATAGTGCTTACCAAGCCTATGGACATATGCAAGATCAAAGGTGTTGACGACTGGAAGTTGACCTCGAAAATGACTATGGTTTTGGTCCGGCATCAGAGAGTGTATGCTTCCTGTATATTATTTATCAATATGCAAACTTAAAAACATCAAATCAAGCTAAGTTTATTTAAGATAAAATATGTTAAGAAGATACAATTATAAATTTTAATTAGGCACATTAATTCCCATTGAAGTGGTTGTGCGTTTAAATTAAATGAAAACAGGTGAGTTTTCTCACAACTGATGTGTTGATTAATTAAAGCCTATTAAAAAGGGCCATGAATTTGTAGGTAGATGGAAATAATATATTATAATTCGTATATTATTGTATTGGGCTGGTTAATTAGAGCTTAATAAAAATTGAGCCATGAATTTGCGGGTAGATCGAAACAATATGTTGTGCCGAGTGATTGTGGAACGATCTAGATGGTTTAAGAAGTTTTAGAAATATGTAGCAGATTCTGGAAGAAAAAACAAAGATACATACAAAGATAGATAGATGTTTAGAAAAGGATTGATAGTAAATAAAAGAATAACGAAAAGAAGATCCAAATAATGGGTATCAGAAGATTCTTCCGGGTATATAAGCAGCGTAAGTTCAGTTGAAGACAGCGAACCTAACCAAGTATAAGTTAAGAAGTGAGGAGTTTAGTGAAAAGTTTAGCGGGCAGGTGAGTGAAGGAGGGGTTTAGGAGGAGATGCAGAACCGAGTTATACTCGATAAATTCTGGAGTCAGCACCGCAGCAGTAGGAGGTAGTCTCCGGTCACAATGGGAACCTGGCCGCTTCCTCTTCTTATTCAGCCAGTCTCTGTCGACTTCTGGACGTAGCTCTTCTCAAGTTTGCGCCATATATCCCGGTCTCCCGCCTTCGTCATCCAGCCCCTGCCAGTGACCTTGGGCACGTCGCCAGTCCACCAGGCTGGAGGGCGTCCTACGTTGCGTTTGCCGAGACTCTAGGCCACGTTTGCTCCATCGGATCTCGGTCTTGAGGGGACTACTGTCGGAATATAAAATTTATTTGAGTATTATTGCATTGCATTAGACCAATAGTAACAGCTTTGAGCTGTTTTTTTTGTCTCTTACGACAGGCCATCTGGCGGCATCCTTCAAGCAAATTAGGTAATATACAACAGACCAGGGATCGATCCCAGACACCCAGACAATAATAAAAAGCTGAAACTTTAAAAAAATACTGTTTACCTATTGGGATTGTATATTTTAATATAAATTCAAAAATGTTTTGTTTTGTTAATGCCAGTTTAATGGCCCCACAAGGAAGTTCAAGGCAATACCCGCAAAGAACCCCGTATGTATACGAAATGTTATTAATGTATTCGCGGCGAACCAAACGGAATTTAATTCGCAATTCGTATAAAGTAATAACACTTATAAACAGATTTCAGTTAAATGACCACTATTTCAACACTACATACAATACAACACACATAAGGACAAAATGATATGTAAATAATTTACACGACATACACAAGCTATGTAAATAATTACAATTTAATAGTATTTAATTATTACTAACACTCCAATACACAATGTAAAAGTGTCAACTAGTTAGTAAGCCTAATGATACAAATGCGAAACGTTCGGCGGCGGAAAGTCCTGCTAAATATTGTCACGAGCTACAGGACGTGAATTAAAATGCCGTTGGAATTAGTATAGAATTTATTAAAACTATAAAAACACGTATAACACAGGTACAAATATAACTAGACGCAACCAGTACAAACTGCACGATTCAATAACACGCGCAGCGTAGGTACACGTCTTGTTTGTATCGTAATCGTCGCGACTGCTTCACTCCTCCGTTCGGGCATTCCTTCTATCCTGTACAAATACAATATGCCTCGACGCAAAACAATAATTTCCAAGAATTAGTTCGCCACACTTGCCTAATGATTGCCATAAAACAAGTACAATAAAAATAAAATGCTTTTCATAATTACAAATTTTAAACACAAAGTAAACAAAATAAGTCTAAATGCGGGAAAGGTAGTAAGCCGGCAGGCAGATGTGCATTCACTTTTTAGGCAGATGTGCATTCACTTTTTGTCGGCATGTAACATGCTTGCAAATAATCTATCTATGCATTGTGATATAAGAACCATGATGACACATCAGCGAAACCGCCGCGTTTGGCCGCGAACAGATTAGCGCCTATTACTGCTTCATCTGGGATAATGTCATAGCTAATGACCGATCCACGCAGATGAAGCGTTTAGCTTAATGTTAGTGCTATTGGTATTAATTGTTAGTTACGTTAAATATTGACAGATAACGTAACGTCAAAAACGCTAATGTTATTCGTTAATGGCGTTATTTTTGACGCAATAAACAAAACGCATTTGGCCACAGTCCATAACTTTAACATTATCCCAAATGGAGCCGGACCATTAGGATCTGAAATTTGAAAACACCCTTAAAGGATACACACGACAAAGGCTTATACTACGTGCATATGTAGAATAATTTATTTCATATAGTAACAATTTGGCGGTAAGCTGCTGTGCAGCCGCCATCTTGCGCCACTACACATTTAGGGCGTCGCCTGCCGCGAACTCTTAACGGCATCTACTTAGCTTCAACCACACTGTTATGTAATTAAATAGAAATAAATATTAATATCAGAAATTATTTTTATATTTTTTGGAAACATTTAGATAGCTATTGAGTTCCATTTACAAGCTCTTCTTTTCATCTTTTTGAAGGTTCTATAACACGAGATTATAGGTCGTTCAATTAAATAAAATGAATATAATATAATAATCGGCAGATAAACACATAGGGCCTTACTTATAATAATCTCGTTAAGAAAGGATTCGCCATCTCTTAAATAAGAGACTCTTAAGCCCCTAACCAATGACTCGTTCAAATAAATCTTGCCTTATTACCTCTTGACAGTCACTTAAAGTACCTCTCGATATTGGTTATTTTTGACAGTTAGTTATGAGTTACTTTATCACCACCTCTTATCCTTAAGAGGAGTTTATGTGTAAGATTTTCGTTAATCAGTTGCTGAGCAGTTTCTTAAAATTTAACAAACGATTATACGTAAGGCCAATATTGTATATCCCCAAGTTAAGCTTGTGTTATAGGTAATATACAACGGAATACTCTTGGGCCGATCCCAGATATCCAGACTATAGCAAATAACGGAGAAAATTCGTTTCCGAAATTTACCATACTAGGAATCGAACCTGGAACGCAGAAGGCTTCAGTGAGGTCGGCAGGAAATAAAAAAGTTTAATGCAGTTTTCGTGTCGAATCGATTGGCAATGTTACGCTACGGTGTAATTGATTCCATGACGACATCTAGGGCCTCTTGACGTGATCTTTATGGGCGTATTATGCAACATTATGCATCGTGCATGCAAAATATATAGTTCGCCATTTCACGTAAATTCAACTGGCCTAGGCGAGATTCTAGTGCTTAAGTTTGGAGTGGGTTTAGCGTTTGGACTTTAAACCCCTTTTAGGTTAGCTTAAGGTGAATTGAAACTAAAAGTTTTCTTTACAAAGACTTCTTTAAAAAGGCAAAGAAGCTACATTAATACAGCTTTGTAACATGTATATATTATTACGAGTTGCATGACTCCAATTAAAATGCCGTTAGAATTACTATAGAGCTTATATGAACTAAACAAACACGTATACCACAGGTACAAATATAACTGAACACAACCAATCCAAACGTTATGCACGATTTAATAACACGCGCAAAGTCCGTCACTAAATAGATTATCCAATGTAGTACACAAGTCTTGCTTTGCTCTTGGTTATCGCTCGACTGCCTCATCTCTCAATTGGGGTATTGCTTTATACGGCACAGGTGAAATATGTCTGCCCGGCCGCGTGGACCGAATTTCCCAGAATCACTTTTTACTTTAGATCGGAGACACTTGGCAATGATCACAATATAACAATAGGCCGCAAAAGATCACAATACACAATAGGCTGTTCATTTTAATCACAAATTTTGAACATAAAGTAAATAAAAGAAGTCCAAATGCCGAAAGGTATTAAAATGCGTTTCTACAGGTATGCAGGTGTGATTTTGTCTTTGTGGCTGTCTAGGTCGTAACAATAATAATATCAGCCCATAAATGTCGTGGGACATTTATGGGCTGATATTATTATTATATAAAAACACAAAAGTAACAAATCGGGTTTTTCATGTTATATATAAGTTGCCATCATGATCGCGCGAAGTGGAGTAGAAAAAGTAGAAAAAGCGAACCCTGGGCGTCGGAGTGAAGGCTCCGAACGCAGCCAGGATTTAACGCTCAGATGATGATGATGATGATGATTTAACTTGCCATTTAAAGATATTTTGAATTTGCTCCCATTAAGTTGTGCCACGACTGGCTAGACTCTAGCATCAATACAGAATCTAACAATAAGCATTCTGAGCAATTGTTCGCATACAATAAGAGATAATTCACTGATTCACCGCATCTGCCGATAAATACCCTTGCAACCGATTAACCGGCCCATTACCGGCTGTTTAGAACCGGACATAACGTTCGGTAGCCGGCTATAACCGGATATGTTGCCTGGGAACACATGCGGCTGTGTCCAACCGGGTTATGGCCAATATAATTGGGGTAACACAATCATTTTGGTTTCGTAATTGAATTTCAGAATTTTCGATTGTGGCTTTATGATTATATGTACTAGCTGTTGCGTACGGATTTGCTTGTGAAGTTTAAAAATAATCATAGTTTCAGTAGTCAAATAATAATAAAAGTACGTTTTAAGCGGTTTTAAGCGACGTAATTTATTGGATTTTTGTTACTCCGTCGTTTTGGCTACTTTTCAGTAGCCAATTAATTATTTAGTTTTCATTTTGTTTATGGTTATAATATATATTTACTCTATGGGAGGCTAATCTAGTACTCATTGACAAAGACATCTTTGTCTTCTTTCAGCTTTATCGAGATATAGCCAAACGTCTGGTGGAAGTCTGAGGTGACCAAAAGACTGGTTGACAGACATTGGGCTTCGCATTAGAGTTGCTATGCGAGGCAATGTGGCCAGTCTTTTGGGCACCTTTCTAACTAACAGCGGTCTGGTACTAGATTTTATAGTTTAATTTTAGTTTGTATATATTGTTTATTTTTAATTTAATTTATTATATAGTTTTTTTACATATATGTAATAATTTTATTTTATTAATGTTCCATTATTTTGTTTTTAAAAGAAGTGTAAATAAATTATTATACAATAATATTAGTTAGAATGATCTTATATATAAAATTCTCGTGTCACAGTGTTAGTTACCAAACTCCTCCGAAATGGCTTGACCGATTCTCATGAAATTTTGTATGCATATTGGGTAGGTCTAAGAATCGGCCAACATCTATTTTTCATCCCCCTAAATGTTAAGGGTAGTCCACCCCTAAATATATATGTTTAATTTTTTGATAATTTTTTTCATTTTTATTTTTTTATGATACAGAATTATAAAATACATACAAACCTAAATTTTCAACTCTCTATGATCAACCCCTATTTTTTAATAGCGATATTAGTATTTTTACAATTTTCTACTTTGATGATTTAGATTTTAATTTGAACGATTCTCATGAAATTTTGCTTGCATATTGGAAATGTTTGAGAATCGGACATCTATTTTTCATCCCCCTAAATGTTAAGGGTAGTCCATCCCTAAATATTTTTTTAAATTTTATATTTTATCATACACCCTAAATTTTCAACCCTCTACGATCAACCCCTATTTTTTAATACCGATATTAGTATTTTTATAGTTTTCTCCTGGGATGATATAGATTTTAATTTGAACCAGGTAGATGGCGCTGCAATCGGATACCAGAATTTAGGTGTTCTTTTTGTGGTTGTATGTGTTGAAGTTTGTCCCGGAATGGATTAAATAAGCGATTGGACCCAGTAGGTGGCGCCGCGATACTCCTAAACGCTGGGACTGATTTTGATGAAATTTTTGGTTTGTTCAAGTGGATTTGAGAATAGTTTATATTAACATTTGTTCCCGGTAGATGACGCTGGAATCGGGTTCTAAATTTTTATTTTTTAAAGGCAGGACAACGTCTGCCGGGTACAGCTAGTATCATTATATTAATACGTGAAGCAAAAATTTTGTACATAGATAGATAGATAGATAGATAGATAACACTTTATTGCTCACCAAATATACAATTTCAAAATATACAGTAACAATAATGTCAAGGTAGAGACAAAAGGTGGCCTTATCGCTGAAAGCAATCTCTCCCAGGCAACCTAACTTAAGGAATAACTTAATCTAATCTGGCGATGTAGGTGGTGCAAATCATTAAATATCATAAATAAACATACTTAAACTACTTTATAAATTAAATACATACATACGTATCATACATATATATTAAATAGTCTATAATATTAGAATTAGGCATAATTATTTAAAGAAAAGTAGTGTTTTCTGAGTGCGTTCTTAAATGTATGCGATGATTTGGCCTCTCTGACAGTAAGAGGCAGGTGTAGTGAGTTTACGACACGTATGAGTGCGCAAATTGTGGGAAGTAGAAAGGCGAAGGAAATCAAAACGTTCCTTAAGGTAGGAGGACTACTAGGAATAAATAATATGTTATAAAGTAATGTGAGAATGTGAGTATTCCGGCGAAAGCGAATAGGGAGCCACTTGAGTTTGATGAGTACTTGAGATGTATGAGATAACACTTTAATGTACACTATTATAGAAATCTGACGAACTAGTATTATTTTCATTGTGAACACAGGGCGTTCTTGTCGCTAAAAAGCGATCTCTTCCAGAAAACCCGTGGCAAGAATATTGCTGATTAGGAATGGCGATGGTGGTATACATAATTATTATACGCCTTTTTATCCCTTTTTAAGAAATTGCGCGGATGGAGGACTATAAAATTTCACACACTTATATTTTATATACATTGTGTTAGTTCTAGAGTAAAATTTAGAGATCCCACTAGATTAGTAACACCAAACTGCAACACCACGTTAAGACAAAAAAACTGCCAAGTGATGATCATAAAAGTCTTTAATTCAATACCCACAACAATAAGAGAATTGCCAAAAAGAAAATTTAAACTAAAACTACATTCATGGCTGATAGAAAAGTGTTTTTATGACATTAGGGATTTTATTAGGTAAATAATATATTTAATTTATATTTTTAGCTCTGACATCTGATTTTTTATTTATTTGAAGACATGAGTGGATGAAGGTGATAAGTCGTATAATTCCAATTCTGAGTAAATCGAGATAAAAGTTTTACTTTTATTTTAAACTGAACTGAACTTAACACCTTTTTCAACATTTTATTTTTTAAATATGCTTTATATCTATGGTCTAAGGTCTGTAGTCATTTGGTATCGATTTATGACCTTCATCTACGCAAAAAAAGCAAAAAACCGAATATGTGACATATCACCTTCATCCACTCACGTCTTCATTTATTCTTTTTTTTGACATTCTTTAATCTCTGTATTTAATATATTGTTAATCAAACTACGTTTATAAATTTAGAATTATTATGGTTTTTTTTTAATGACATGTAAGTACCAAATATTTGTATGACCATATTTCGGTCAAATACAGTGAGACCAACTCGATATGTAAACCATCTTTTGTACTATTACCTGTATTTCAACAAATAAAGATTCATTCATTCATTCATTCATTCATAGAGAAGGAGAGAAGAATGCTAATATTTTATTAAATTATGCATAAAATATATTAAAACAATAAAAAAGAAACACAACACACACTACCATGTTTTTGACACACACATATATACTCTTTTGTTTATTGTTAAAGTCAAAACAGTGAGCCTTGGCGAAATCTGTGATTATAGAAGTATAATAGTCTTAGACCAGTGCGTTTCAATCTTTTCGGATACGCGACCCCTTGACAGGTTGAAAAATTTTGGAGACCCCCTTGGGCCATAGGGAGACAAAAAGTTAGTAATTTAAATGACTACGTTTATGTCTTTCCTTTCCTACGTTTATCGCTATACTCTGTAAAAAGCCGCTGAGCGAAGAAAGTACCTAAGTATGAGGTATAAACTTAAATTGCCTTTTCCCTTTTGCCGGCGACCCCCTGAGCAAGGCTCTGCGACCCCCGTAGGGGTCGCGACCCACAGGTTGAAAAACATTGTCTTAGACAACAGAACATTAATAATGTTCTGTTGTCTATTTTTAATAACGTAATTTATAATGTAATTAATAATGTAATTTAAATTAATTATGGGCGAATTTCGACCACTGGGTGACTACTAGTAATACTAAAGCACTATAACAAAATAAAATACCAATTTACAAGAATACTTTACGAAAGTCTTTAAAATTCCACTCGTGTTTAATGAAATATCCTTGTAAGAACTTTGTGAACCACAAGTTTTCCAGCAAGTATGTAGGATACGGGTTCTGTTTTATTCACGAAAGAGGCGATAAGCGGAAGCGGTTCAAAGAGGCTACTTAAAATTGTGGTAGTAAATCGTGAATATCAATGGTAGAAAATATATAAAGAACTAGTTGTCCCGGAAGACGTCATCCTGCCCGGAAAAGTTTCAATCGATATGCCGACAGCAGCGCCACCTACCAGTTCCAATTGTGGATTTAAACCATCCGGGAACCCACTCAGACACCCAAAAACAAAATCACCAAAATCGGTCCAGGTTAGATTAGGAGCATTCTAGAACCCGATCTCAGCGCCACCTACCGGTTCCAACGGGATAAAAAGTACTTATCTTATATCCATCTCCTGGTTTTAAGCTACCTCCCCACTAATTTTCAGCCAAATCGGTACAGCCGTTCTTGAGTTATAAATAGTGTAACTAACAAGACTTTCTTTTATGTAAATAGATTTAAAAATCGCTAACGCTCCGTTCATCGCTATGTTCTAAACTTTATGAATCCAAGATCAAATCAGAATAGGAGCGTTCCAATCAGAATGGACAATTCTTGTTGGAAATAGTTTTGTACATGGGTTCTTGTTATTTTGTATGGGCACTCCCATTTGCTGCTTGTTATCTTTGATTGTTGCTACTTTGTTTTCTGGAATCAATATCACATTCCAAATGTAAGCTTACAAAGTAAAGCATTATGTCTGTGGGATGCTTCTAACCCACAGGCTATAGTGGTTCGATTTCTGTGGACTGTATAGCGAAGATGTAACCTAAATCCTTGAGATCAGCCCTCTCCTGGCTCGGTTTAGGTCACACTCGGGAACAGAGAACGGCACTATGTTTTACTTTACAGCTACCACAGATTAGATCTTTGAAAGTTATTGGCACGGCCAGTAATTTTAATTATTTAAATTTAATATAACAGGTGAGTGCGCGGCGCAATGTCGTCGAAACGTTGACAGTGAGTGTTCAAAATGGCTGCCAAGGGGCAGCATCATGGTAAGGACCATGATGGGCATTGGCCGTCGCGTCATACAGAAAGAGGGTAGGCAACAAAATCAGAGGAGCGATGTTTTACCTACTTATTATAGGCAAGGACCGAACAATGTTTTTTCTTCTATAATCCTCTTTTCTGCCATACGTCTTCTGTCACACCAGAAATTATCATGTCACAGAGGATGTAACATCATGCCATCTTTCACACAATCCATCAATTTTTTTTGGTCTACTTTTACATGTCTTCTTCTCTGTCTTCCAGTTTTTGTCACTAAGAGACACTGAAGATTGGCCATCCTCCATCTGATAACCAGATAAGACATAATTTTTATCAAATTATATTAATTTACACGCCTATGATAGCTTGCCAATCGAAAAGTTTTATTGGCTATATTTAAAGTCTTTAAAGCATGGCCGTTAGATTACACGAATAGTTTTTTGCAGGCAAGCCTGTACGGTCATTATTGTAATTAAATTATCTTTCTTATGATACTAATTTTTATTGGTTAACAGAACAGTGTAATTAGGTAACTAAGGTAAGGTAACAGGTAAGTCAATATAGGTATATACCTACTTGTCAGGTAGCCAGAAATGTAGTCAAGCCTATCAAGGCATATTCTCCTTGTTAAAAAATATCAGTTGAAACAAAATTTGTTCAAATAATATTTTCTTAAGGTTTCGCGACTTGTATACACAATAAAACTACGTATTAACGGTTTTAAGCGCGGTAATTTATTTGATTTTTATTATTCCGACGTTTCGGTCATTTTTCAGTAGCCGTGATCCTGGAACACAAAGGTATTAAGTGGCAATGAGTATTGTTAAAGTTTTGTTTAGCCAACTTGTTCATTTTTATTATTTATTTTTAATTTTGTTTATGGTTATTATTTACTCTATGGAAGCCTAATCTAATTTACCACCGCTTTGCATCATGTTGTGGCTTGAAGCGAACAAGCGGCACGAGAAATTCTTCACGAAACATGCCTAGCTCTAAGAATTTATATAATACTAGCTGTCCCGGCAGACGTCGTCCTGCCCGGTAAAAAATAGGGGTTTATCGTAGAAGGGTGAAAATTGAGGATTGTATGTATTTTTGTATGTTGTATCATAAAAAAATAGAAATTAAAAATTTTGTCTAAAAAATAAATAAAAAAATTTAGGGGTGGACTACCCCTAACATTTAGGGGGATGAAAAATAGATGTTGGCCGATTCTCAGACCTACCCAATATGCATACAAAATTTCATGAGAATCGGTCAAGCCGTTTCGGAGGAGTATGGCAACGAAAACTGTGACACGAGAATTTTATATATTAGATATAAAATGGCTGGGAGAAAAATGAAAAGAAATATCAATCAAGTTGGTTTGTGTTCCGTTGCACACAGAAAGAGCTCACAGTGTCTTGAGATTTGGCGATTGGTTTTTTTATCTTGCTAGTTTGGAAGCATAGTGTTGTAGTTGACTAATTCATAAGTGATCTGTGTGAGTTGTTGATTCAACGACATAATTATAAAAAGGTCAATCGCAGAAAAGTCGTCATCTCCTTTGAGCTGTGAATGAATTAACTAACTCCGTTGGCTCACCGACTTAAAGTGAGTCTTGGCCCCAGAAACGAGAGCGCGCCACTTTCTGTCCTGCACAGTGTCTTGTCAGTTGTGTGAATAAATTGGAAATAATAAAACGCAAACAACACTCGATCGTAAAGGAGCGTTGTATAAATTTAATGAGAACATATAAACGCATTTATATCCAATACCTATTTTATTACATGCCCCGGGAATACATTAAAATCCTGTATTATATAGATAACTACCTGTGCCCGCGACGTCGTTCGCGTGGAATTTGTTTTCAAAACCCCCCGATTTTGAAACATTCTTCATTGGTGCCCAGCTCCTATAATAATAATAATAGGTGAGTGGCGACACCTCGTACCTGACTCCGAGGGCCAAGACAAGGCCTCCGCCTCCGTGCTTGCCTTAACCGGCCGGCACAGAGTGGAGATCGCTAGAGCTAAGACTCAAGTTCCAGGGGTGGAAGTGATAAATGGCATCACGTCAGAAGTAGCTTCAGTGAACCTGCAGTCCACCTCGCTACACCCCTTAGCCACTCACATGTTGCTCCTGTCTTTTATGGCATTTTTAGGGGCCCATGCAAGGAGTGGCGAGTCACCGTCTGCCCATTTTTCCATGTTCCCTGAACATTGCGACGGACAGACGCCATAGTCCCCATATTCCCAGAGCCCTAGTACCACTAACAGTTCACCCCAATAGCCCGGTACTTTTTGTCCTCATTTCCCACAATAGTCCTACACTGGCCGGGGCTTGTCCTTGGGTGCATTATTATGTGGTGTAGACAGGGATAATCGCCGGTCAGTGTCACGCCACATTTAGATTAAATTTGTCAAAAGGCCTCCCCATGGCCCCACGCAACCCCTCCAAAAGTCCGGGCCATTTTTATGGCCCGTGGTCTTGAAAGACATGCAGATAATCTTTATTAACCTTAAGTGTTTTACAAGTAACAAAAGAAAATTGAGTTAGTACAGATTACGGCTATAGAAATTAAGAGAAGTAGGTATAGCTTCGACTCTCAAACTAGGAACAAGGTCTGTGTTTGAGTCAATCAAAGGTACCCCACACCTATATGGTTAAACAATATAATTGTAGCTCTTGAATAAGTATTTGTATATATGCTGAAGTGCGTGTATATGTGTGTGGTTGTGAGTGTGTGAATGCGTACAGTCATGTGTGAAATGAAGTGATTGAATGCGTATCACGAGAGCAGAAATTAACGAACCTATTAGTCTTAGCGTGATGATATATAATTATGGCCTTCCTCGATAAACGGGCTATCTAACACTAACAAAGAAATCATCAAATCAGTAGTTCCTGAGATTAGCGTGTTCAATCAAACAAATAAACTTTTCAGCTTTATATATTAGAAGTCGGGATAGCGTAATGGCTAGCACACGCGTCCCAGTCTCAGAGGGCGCGGGTTCGATCCTGGCCGGAACGAATGCACCACTTAGGCGGTTTTCTGATCTGATTTGCATATCGTTACAATAACCCCGTGATAACAACGGTGAATCATAACATCGTGATGCAACTTGCAAATCGAGATAACCGATGTGTCGAACCTGCCAAACCGCCTTGGACAATCGTGGCGGGTATACGATCTGTGTAGACAGAGATAATAAATAGCTGGTCAGTGTCACGCCACATTTACATTAAATTTGTTGAGTTGCCATTACGTGTTGGCCTTCCCTTGGCCTTACGCAAGCCCTGGAGGGCTTTTGGAAAAGTCAGGGCCATTTTTATGGTCCGTGGTCTACAATTACATAAAATATACAATAATAGATTCATTTATGATTTGATACATCAAAATATCTGAAGTTAGAAGCAATATTCAGTTTCTTATCACAGTTTTTTTAAGGCTCATTATTATCTAGAGAATACTTACTCTGCGACTGGAGTCCTAGAGATGAATAAATAGGATACTAAATATCCCGCAAAATGCAACAGTATACTAATTTCAGTATACAAAATGGTTAATTTAATACCTTATAAAACCCGGCAAACCCTTTCTATGTACACACGGATGTGTATATTTCTTAAAATGATTAAAGAGTTATCTACCAAGGTATATAATTTATGTAGGTACGTTGTTTGAACATGTAAATAAACCCAGGTGCTTAAACGGTAGTGTGTGTACGAGCGTGTATTCATATAAACAACGTGCTACGTTTAAATTGAAGATTCTTGTACTGGATTCAGGGATTAACTTGGTCTGGATACGGTAAAGTTCTTTTCACTTGCCTTCTTTATTTGGCGTTGTAAGTTTCACTTCTTGTGTCTGATGTAGGTTCGTCAGCATTGCTGACGTCACGATTATTGGCTTCTTGGTGGCCTCAAATATGGGTCATATTGAAGTCCTCGAAATAAGATTTCAAGCGTACTCGGTATCGTTTATCCCAAGAGCGTTATGACAAATCTTGTGTTTTATTTGACTTGACTATATGTTCTTGGTTCCGACCTTACAACTGTACCGGGGCTTTAAAGGCGAGTGCTTCGAGCCTCGAGCGCGCTCGAGCCCGATAGGCAGTTTGCTCGAGGGAGCTCCCCACGGAGTTTTACCTCGGCTGGACTGTTGTGCCATGAGAGGGGGATGAATGTGATAGTGCCCACCATAGGGCGACACAATGAACTAATTGAGAACGGGCAACGGGTAATATAAAGTCGACAGTGCGGACGTATCTATAGAGCTCGGTGCAAGTGTCGGCACGTGTAAGTGATCACAAATTTGTAGGTTAAGTATTGAAATTACAATAAAACCTTGTATGTTTTACGATAAATTACAATAAACTCATAGTAATGAAATAAATTAAGTGTTTTTGTTAATATGTTAATTGTTGTATTTACGTCGACATACATATATATATATATGTATATATATACCTGCCATATCCAAAAATATTAAATCCGCGTTACCCTAAGGCTGTGTTTACAACACTTGAGCGGTGCAAATAAACTAGACGCTCGCACTCGAAAATTGTCGACATAACACGCTACGTGCGCCCGTGTGTACACACCCTGAACCGGTTTCTTCGTATATCTTCACGGTTATGAAAAGAAATTAGCAAGGAGATTATATACGTGATATCATTAAAAGAAAATTAAGTTTTTAGTGACAGCAAGTCTTAATCAAGGTTACATTACTCCTCAGTTAAATTTATTTTAATTACCATTTATACATACAATATAAATAAATAAAATTGAAGTGTCTGCTTATAATATTAAAATAACAGCTTTCACTAAATCTATATGAATACGGTAATTATATTAAAAAAAAAAACATATTTTGTCTATCTGGCTGTTTGTACCGGTTAATCTCGGAAACGGCTGGACCGATTTTGATGGCACTTTCACTGACAGATAGGTGATGTTATAAGGCGTAAAATGTGCTACTTTTATTTATAAAATATCAGAAGGCAAATTAAATTCCACGCGGACGAAGTTGCGGGTAACAGCTAGTGAATACATAAACTATCAATCTCGTGTTGATTTAAATTTTTTGTATTGCTAAAGAACATTTCTGGAAGTCATAGCTATGTTAAAAACCAACTCGATTTATTACCCTATGTAGTCGCGTTACGTGTTATTACTGTTTTAAGAGCCCGCCCTATCCAGTCATGTTGATGTTTAAATAATCTCTTTATTTAAATATGTACGAGTTACAAGTATTATCAATATTTAGACAAAAGTAATTTCAATTATTTA
Source organism: Dendrolimus punctatus (assembly GCA_012273795.1). Taxonomy (NCBI): domain Eukaryota; kingdom Metazoa; phylum Arthropoda; class Insecta; order Lepidoptera; family Lasiocampidae; genus Dendrolimus; species Dendrolimus punctatus. Next base: position 13,636,428 of record CM022546.1, on the reverse strand, counting down.
TTAGACTTTGAACGTCATTTAAACGTAAATAAGATTTTTGTAAAATTACAATAGCATTTTGTTATATAAATAGTATTTAATTCTTGTAATCAGTATCAAAGGGCGTTAAAAATAATAGTGCATTGGGTGGCCTTAAGCAAAAACGATAAGAAATTATTCAAAGAGATGCCTAGTAAAAAATATGTATTTATTTTTACGCTATCGGTATATTACAGCTTTAATTAAGAGTAGCTAATCCGTGTCCACTTTAATGAGTGTCATAAAAAAAAATCATTATTAAACAGAATCAAATATAGCCTATATCACTTAGGAATATTATATACATATATATAATATAATACAATCACTTGCCATACACAACGCGGTGCTGGTACCTACGCTCACGTATGGAAGCGAGAGTTGGGTATGGAATAGAGAGCATGAAAGTAGAGTAAACGCGGTCGAGATGCGAGCACTGCGCAAAATCTGCGGAGTGACGCTCGCGGACCGCGTTCGTAATACCGAAGTAAGAAAGAGAGTTGGTCTGAAAGAGAGTGTTGGGGTAAAGGTAAGGAAAGGAATGCTCCGGTGGTTCGGGCATGTGGAAAGAATGTATGATGAAAAAATGACTAAACAGATATACAATGCAAAAGTGGATGGATGCAGAAGTCGCGGAAGGCCACGACACACCTTCCATGATCAAATTGATCGTGTATTAGCAGAAGGTGATGTCAGGAGCCTTAAGAATAGACGAGCGTGCATGACAAGAGCTATGAATGTCAAAGAAGCAAGTGAGGTGTGTAAGAATAAGCCTGTATGGCACTTTGTTGTTCGTGCCTACCCCGCAAGGGACCTGGCGCGAAATTATGTATGTATGTATGTATATACTTAGAAATAGTGTAGCTTTCTAATGGTGAAAGAATTTTCAAAATCGGTTCAGTAGTCCAATAGATTACTTCCTACAAATAAACTAATAAACTTTACCTCTTTGTAATATTAATATAGGTATGAGATTTTGTACACTTATCGAAGCATAATTGCAAAAAAAAATATTTTCTTCAATATTAATCACTTTTATTATAAAATATCGATATATAAACGCTTAGCTATCAGTGAGTGAGGTAGTGACTTCGAGGGCTCTTTTTGTCAACTTGATAAATACTTTTGTCTTTCATATTTTAGTTAAAATTCTAAGAGAGACAATATATAACCGCCAAATTGCGAAGTGGGGCCGATCATCGAGCTATCAACGTGTAGAGAAGAAAAGAGAGAAAAGAAAAGAGAAGAGTATATCGTATATGTGAACTACCCGACATTTATGAAAATAATTAACGTAAGATACGTTTGCTTTAGAATTAAATTTTACTAGATGTCGTATTACTTTTCTGTTTTCTTCTATAAAAAGTAATAGTGGTTTAGTGGATAAAGTATTCACATGTCATTTGGCATGGGTTCGATACATTGCAACATGTTTAAAATCACTCATGGGATCTTACTAAAACTGATGATGCTGTTATTATCATTTTTGGACGGAATTTTTCACCTCAAAAATTAAAAAGCTAGTAGGAGGACAAACACACACACTGTTCTCTGCTTATTATAAACTAGGTAGAACATTAATCCATTAATTCTGCTGTCTACCCTCTTTCTCTTTGAGGCGAGGGCCAATGCACAGCAGGGTAAGGGCAGCCATTTTGGACATGAACTAGCTGTCAACGTTCAACGACATGGCGCCGTGCGCTCATCTGTTTTTAAAACTCAAATAATTGTAATAACTGAACGTGCCATTTACTTTTATTAAGACCTAACCTGTGTACCAAGTTATAGCTCTCAAGTCTCTCCCATAAACACACACATATAATTATTATGACTTTAACTATAGAAAACAAAATCTTCCCACCTATTGTATTAAATAAAAAATCATAATACACCTTAAATTTTTAATCTTTCATTCTGTGCAATTTTAGTACACAATTATGTAGTAACGGTAACTAACCGATTGACGAACATGGACATCATCAGCATTCATTTTTACCAAAATAGCTACGGAACTGAAAAATACAGGAGAAGACTCCAAATCCATCAGGTATCTAAAAGACACTGAGAGTTCATTAAGCTGTAGATGATAATTCACAAATTATTAAAAATGAAAGAACTTCGTTCCCCATGATGTTGTCATACCCAATTAGAGACATGTATTGCTAAAATAGTTAATTAAAACTTTGGCCTCCTAATATGTATTAATCTAAGCTTATTTTTAAACTCAATTTTTAATTTTAATACAAAACTTAAAATAAACTTAATTATAAATAAATTAATTAATATAAAGAATGTAGCAAATCGCTGCCAGAGGGAAGCGTGCCCGGAAGGCTGGCTGCATTGCCACGCTGTATGGCAATGCTGATTCGTTGCGCGAAATACGAACCAGCCTTCTGATCATGGGTGGTATCAAAGAGTTTCTTACAAATTTCTTTGAAGAAACCCTTTGCCGATGGACCCCACGGACCTAAAGTTTCAACTCCAAACGGCTCAAATATGTAACCCCTTCCTAGGGTTCCATATTTGCGTCGTTTGAAATCTTTAGCTGTTGAAGCAGCGTTGCCAGCCCCTAACTTAGTCACTAGAAGATTAGATGCCGCCAGAGTGTCAACGCATGTCGCGTCCCACACAAGCGGCCTTCCCATCTTCCAAGGAATAAGTGACATCCCATCCGGTCTCTTGCCATCGTCGCGCACCAAGCCATTCGGCTCTAGGATGGCTGGTACGCCAACGCTGATAAGAGCTCGGCGGATAATGTCATTGAGGCTGGCATGGCGAGATCTTCGGCCAACACTATATGTATTATTAATAATCATTAATTTTGAATTATGTCATGCAACTCATAAGTTGTTTAGTAAAATTACAAAAAAAAAACTTAAAACTAGTTTTATTAGAACTTGTTGCCAAAGTTTTGTTTAAATCATTGTGCTAGCTGTGCATCTGCTAGCAGATCAATTGAAAATTGGTACGTGAAACCTATCAGCTAGGACTTTAGGATGTTATTGGACCTGACCTGAATCCTACAAAGCGATGAGGCAGGTCTTTTGCTGGCAATAGCGTAATAGTCACCTGCTCGTGATTCTGCAAACATACCTGATGTACTACAGAATCGAGGCAGCCCCATCAACAAAAACTAACCAAGTATCATATAAACTAATATAGAACGATACACTGTATGTGAATCAAAAACTCGGTTAAGTAGTGGGCTTTTCACTGACTTTGAAACATATAACAGACAAAAATAAACACAACTCATGTCACCGAAACAAAAAAGCAAAAAAGTTCAAACGATTCGTAGCTTTACAAAAGGTCTTCTTATAATACAACACTTTTGGATATTCATATTTTGAAAGCTCGATTCTTACGGTAACCATATTTTATAGAAGGTGAAATACAATTCTTGCATAGCTTGCCTTATTTATTTGTTAAAAAAAATTAACAGCGCATACAGCTAGCTCGTATACTCGTATACCTAAAAAGGGTATGTTATCGATTCATAAAATCGATGTGATACACGTCACTACAAACAGACAGACATATAGACTTGCACTTCTGTCTGTTCTCTCTGGTTAACCAAATAATGATAAACTGTATAAACCTACAATAAAACAATTAAAGTTCTTTGTGTATTCAATTAAAGACTACAAACATAAAAATACATTTAATGGCACAATGTGCAACAGGTACATTGGGGCTTATCATACAAATATACGTATAGAGCTTGCACAAGGAATAAATAATATAATAATGAGGAATAGTATGTGAATGATGTAAAGTCAAAATTAACTTACTTTAACTTTTTTAAAAACTTACCATACAAATGCATAATTTAAAGCCTACTCAAAATTTAAAAAAAACAGGAAAGGAGACCATGGAATGGATGGAGCAGAAATGCACGTTACACTTATTTAAAACTAAGTTATAATGACTTCGCTACATACAGCCAGTTCCTATATCTTACTTATTTACTACCCATTTATTTGCCTTACTAATGGTTAAATGCGACATAAACTTCAAACAAGTAATGCCAATTTCTACCAGTGGTAGAGTAAAAAAACAAAGAGGCAACCTCCACAGACACCGAGAGAATCATGACATTCTCATAGCACCGCGAAAGCGCATATACCAAGTTTTGCACTGAACGTAGTGGGTTAGTGTAGTTTTATGATAGTGATTTGAGCAGTTAGTGTTGACCGGCAGAAGTACAACAAACTTCTGATTCTATGTATTTGTTTACTCCAGTAGGAAACATATCCCGTAAGAGTAACATGCCGCACCTCGCTTTTTCGAGCGTCTACGTGTAACTGATGAATATTTTACTAAGTAATCGACTGACTGTGCTAAACAAGGACAGTCCTCTTTAAACTACATGTTGTGGCGATTTAGAACCTTTACACCGCATACCCACTCCACACCACTGCTGTACCGCCTAATCAGAAAGCTACCTAAGATGTATAAAAAAATGGCTGTAGTTATTCCTCTTTTCTTTCACTATATCCCAATTAATTGTGGTCAGCACAATATGTCTTTTGCTTCTACACTCCTCTATTCTGATATACATCTTCTGTCACACCACAAATCATCATATCATCCTTCACGCAGTCCATCCATCTTTTTTTGGTCTACCTTTACATCTAAACCCATCCATCCATCTTGTAATTTAACATTCTTTTTGTCATGTGACTTTCATCCCTCCTCATTATATGCCCATGCCAACTTAGTCTTCTTCCTCTCAATTTTTCAGTCATGTGTACAACTTTCAAAGATCCCCCCTTATGTACTCATTTCTCACCTTATCCATTCTTGTAACACTACACATCCATCTCAACATTCTCATCTCAGCTGAGTAGAGACGCTTGTGGTTTATAACTTCAATTGCCCAACATTCGAACCCGTATAGCTTTAGTAATCGTACATATGATAAATTTTATGAAAATTGTATAGAAATTTATGTCTTTTTTCTTGAGTCACATGTAATATGGACACTGTACACAAAGGGCCCTCGAATCGTCTCTCGGTCGTCCCTTCCAAGGGCCAGCCCTCGGGCTGTGAGTGCTGTGTAAGTACACTGCCCTAACGACCACTTGCGTATCCGACCAAGTTTTGAACGTGTTGAGTGAAATGTAATGATTATGTATAATACATATTTTTGAACGGCAAACACGAGCTTACTTTAAAATGAATTAGAAATATATCATGTACTGGTTTATGATGAATTTGGACTGGTATATATTTATGTCTTTCTGACTGAATGATGGATCGTTTTATGAAGGATCTGTCAGACCCCTGATGTATGGACATCGCGTGAGGCGTTTGAGAAACACCGCTATAGTCCATTTTCATTTTGTTGGTATTTGCTGAATCCTTGACGACTGGTATAGCCTGGGTGTATTCAAGTCCCGTGTGAACAGGTAACTTCTAAGTAAGCATGTTAAGATCGTATTCAAACGCAAACCTATGCTACTATAAAAAAGTAAATTTTAGTATTAGCTCTTATGAATACTTCCTTAGAATCCTAAAACCAACGCTTGTAAGCCCAAGTCACACTAAGAAACTCTAACGAAGGTTCTCTGAATAGTTAAACCACTAAAAATTAAAGAAGAGCCTTGTATGCAACTGCTGGAAAAACAATCAAGAGGATTCCTTACAACACACAGTAAAATAAAAAATTAAAAACAGATTTGCCCTGAAATGAAACAAGGTAGGCAAAAATAATCTAAATGTGTGTTGGGACATTATTATTAGTGGTTGTTAATATACTTGTCCAATTTGAAAAGCCCGTAAAATTTCAAATTAAAATTTTGTTGCTATTCCTTTTGCCACTTGTCCGTTGCGATTCGTTTTTCCACTTGTCCGTTGAAGTTTCACTTCTACTATGTGTCCCAGAACATTTCGACTTTTTGCAGATTTATTGCAATTTATGATTTGGTTAGGTAAAGTACATTTTAATGAATGCATTTTATATTTCAGCGTATTTTATTTTATCAAGCAAAAAACTGAATTCGATACGGAACCAAAATTTTGAAAACAAATTATGGCGCCTCTCACCACGTGATATACCTTCTATCTACCCTTTCCACGTGGCCGTAACGCTTTTTCGTGGCAGAAAAAATCCTAATACCGTTTATATAGAAGTTTCACTTCAAAAACTAATTCATAATTTTGGCATATCGAGGGAGTGAGCTATGTTAGGTGTTTCTCTTATGGATAAGAGAAATGAGGACATTCGTAAGAGAACGAAGGTAACCGACATAGCTCGCAAAATTAGCAACTTGAAGTAGCAGTGGGCCGGTCTCGTCTGCCACAGGATCGACGGCTGATGGAGCAAACGAGTCCTGGAGTGGAGACCACGTTTCGGCAAACGTAGCGTAGGACGCTCGCCAGCCCGGTGGACTGCCGACCTACGCATGTTTGCCGGCAGGGGCTGGATGAGGAAGACAGGAGACCGGGATAAAATATGTGGCGCGGGAGGCCTGCGTCCAGTAGTGGACTGAGATTGGCTGAAGATGTAGATGTATGACGTATCTAGTCGACATATATCCGTGTAAGATGACAATGCAGTGTACACATTATAGCGCTCTGTCACCGCGTAAACAGTGGGTACGCGACTCAATTTCATAGTTCAAACACTGTACCTAGCTTTATTCTAATAATATCTATTATCATAATGGAATCTCTTTGTTGGTGGTGCTAGTTTAATTGCATACTGCCAGTGTTGTTTATTTATTTGAAAATTCATTAACTGCGACAAATAATTGGTCTATTTACTAGTCTAGATACCGCATTAAATGTTTGATGATTTCTAACTGATACAATTTAAAGCTATATTGTTACGAATTAGGCAGGACTCGAATTAAAATGCCGTTGTAATTATTGTAGAATTTATTATAACTATACAAACACGTAAAACATAGGTACAAATATAACTAGACACTACTAGTACAAACTGCACGATTCAATAACACGCGCATATTTCGTCACTATATAGTGTATCGAATGAAAACGTCTTACTCGTATCGTAATCGTCGTAATCTGCACACCTGCGGCAATAAACGAGTACAGTAACAATAGATGGTGTTCACGCCATGCCACAGATGGTGGCAACAAAGGTTCCCGTTATGGCCGATTTCTCTTTAAGACAATAGAAGAGCGGGGAGGGATCGGGTGCCATCCCAAGACGGCGTGGGTACGCCACCTCAATATCATCATTCCATATTTCTTCGTTGCATAATGAACATCTACACACGCCATAAGCCAAGTCGCGCTATTGCATATAATTTATATTATAACTATTTGTAATTACATTAATTCAGTATAATTAAATATTGTAAACATCTAAAACCGTGTTTATATGTACCACCCGTACAGATGGCCTTAATTATAATCATTTGTTAAATTTTAACAAACTGCTCAGCAACTAATTAACGAAGACCATAAACTCCTCTTAAGGATAAGAGGTGGTGGTAAAGTGACTCATAAATAACTGTCAAAAATAACCAACATCGAGAGGTAGTTTAAGTAACTGCTAAGAGGCAAGATGGCAAGTTTTATTTGAAACAGCCATTGATTAGGGGCTTAAGAGTCTCTTATTTAAGAGATGGCTAATCCTTTCTTAACGAGATTATCATAAGAAAGGCCCAGGATGTTTTTTTAATTACAATTTTTAAACACAAAGTAAACGAAAGAAGACCAAATGCGGGAAAGGTGGAGGTGTGCAGTCACTTTGTCGGCGTGTAACAATATTAAAGATCTTTGAGGCTAGTATCATCTGTTAAATTAAAATCAAGTGACACAATAAAAGATAGGGCTTAGTATGTGTTTGCATGTGTTATGGAATGCGAGATAATATGTTTAGTAGTTATTCTATTTGAAACAAGCCTTCTGTTTCAGTGTAAGCCGGATTTAATTATGATTTTAATTTGTATTATTTTAAATTTACTGCGCGCAAGTGTACAATATAATAATACATAATAAATTATTTCTTTATACATTACTATTTCTTTAAAAAAGTTATGCATACATGCATGCAAACAGACATGTCGTGTGTCGTGCTCGTGTACCAGTCACCTGTCGCCATAAACTCAAATTTAATAAATTAAAAGTTATTGTAAAATTAAATGTCGAGGCTATAAAGTTTGTATAAGAAAAATACCTTTGACATTACAAATGTTACTTTCAAAAGCTCGCTGTCAATTGTGATCTGTCATGTTTAATTTGTCAATTTGTCACTGCTTACTGAGAATAAATGGTAGCGTTGGAGTCATTATCCCAAACAAAGAAACTATCTGCTAATTTTATTTCATAAATCTTCTGTATATATTTAAGGAAAATCTTTAGCTCTTAAAAAATTGTTCTGTGAGACATTTCGTTCTGTAGTTTATTATTTAGTCATTCTAGCGGCATGTTAATTCGAGTCCCGCTAAACTCGTAACAATATGGTTTTTAATTTAATTAGGAAATCATATAAATTGATCCAAATAATATGGGGAAGCAGCGAATTTAATAAATTAATAGTGTTTGTCAAGAAACTAAACTCTAAACTTAGTTAATATAATCATCGGTTAGATACAAGGTGTACAATATTAAAATCGGTGTGACTATTTGTACGGGTACTGGACGAATAAATTATATTTATTCGTACAGACATTCAATTTTTTTAAAAATTAAGAATGATTTGGATTATTAGCTTGTTTTTTTATTAGGTTAGGTTAGGTTTTTTTTAATGACATGTTTTAAAGAATTATTGAAAACATGAAAATAAAAATGAATAAATAAATTCTAAAATGAGGGTGGGGCATAGATACACGGCACATTTATTTATTATGAACAAATCGGAACATTTTTAATATAGGCTAGTGGTTATTTTTTTTATAACCACCCAAAAATAATTTTCCAACACATACACGATTAGTCCGTATGTGTACTGGCGCTGAACATTACGGAACAAGGTCTGCTTATATGTTACTACAAAGTATACGCGAGTATTTGCGTACTGCTCTTGTATGGATTGGAAGAACTTCGTAAAATACTTATTTTGCATCTTTAATTAGGTTAGGTTAGGTTTTTTTTGGCCGAGCCTTTTTAAGAACATTTTTAGTACCCGTATTAATAGACTCAGCCATTCGACGTGACTATTTGTTCGTACGATACCCGTAAGAATAGATTCAGCCTATTAAAATTTGCTATGAATATTAAAATATTGTAATTAACTTTTGTAGCGACAGCAAAAGCAATTACTGCACTTGACGTCATATCGTACAACGACTATACATGTACATTTAATTAACGAAGGTCAGACTTGAATTTTGAGCTTATTGAACTAATTAGGGGAAATTCGATGTTTAATTAGTGATCCTTAATTAATCATGGGTTTTCAATCCATGATAGCTTAATAGCTAACGTACTCGATCCTCAAACTCATGTTTTGGTTTTTTTATAGCATATATGCAGTAGAGAGACAGATGGCGCTGATGGAAAGCGGCTACCGTGGAAATTTGTAACACGGAGGTGCTAATATTGTGCTGCTGCTCTCTTAAGGGAGACTGTAACCTGACCAGTAATATCGGAACACAACTCAAGTTTGTTATGGCAGCATACTTGAGACCAGAGGTAGTAGCCATCTAGTCGGGAAAATATCCTACCTGGCTGTGAGTTGTTTTGTCACCTCTTACGACAGGCCGCACGGCCGTATGAAAGTGTATTATTTTCCGTTTCTGCACGAGTGGGTTTGAACTATTTCAGAGTAGTGTCGGGTCTTGGCAACCACCTGACTTGCATTTCTTTGGAAAATTCAGTCATTTTTGTATCTTTTACTTGTAACGCGATTATATTGTAATGATTATAAAATAAACATTTTATTAATATTATTGAATGTCCCTAGAGACCACGGGCTCGGGTTCAGCAGTGGACTGGGAATGGCTGACGATGAATTTGAAACTTCAACTCAACTTCGCGAGCCCCACTATAGCACCGCTTTTTTCTAGTTAATAGATTATAATTATGTTCTTCCCTGTTACCAAAGTACATAATTAACTAAGTACATATACGAGTATACCAAATTTCATGATAATCAGTCAATTCTTAAGATCGACATTTGTAATAGGTAAACTAATTTCTGAAGAAAGAACAAATAGACATCCAAAGAAATGACTAATATGGTCTCCCGGCATACAAAATTTATGATCAAATACATTATATTTACAAAACGTAATTCCAATGACTGGATATAATATTTCTTTAGAGTATTTGTTTTAGACTTTTTGCCTGTCTGTCTGTGTGAATGCTCCGGCTGATCTCTGAAATGGCTAGACCGATTTTGTCTACTACAACTAATATTGCAATATAAATTATTGTCAAAAGAGAATGTCTATAATATGATTGGTAAGCCATTCCGATTTGTACACAATCTATTTGTGATTGCGTGTCACAAGGTTGAGTGATGGTGTTTGTCTTAAACTTCTCATTATTGAAGAAATTATGCACTTGGTCTGACAAACGTCGCGTTTTTATGAAACAAAACGCTCAGTTAAATATCGAACAATGCACGATGTCGCTACCACTTAAAACGCTCTAACAGCATTTCTATTTCTAATTAATCTCAAACTAACAAATAAATGAATTTCAATAAAAGTATTTTTAAGGTTTTGCATTCTATTTTTTTATTTTCGTATACCGCATAATAAAAAAACTGAGCGGAGACAGACACATTTATGACATTTCAAAATGAGCATGTATGGATCCCCAGCTGTTAACTTATATAAAAAATATCAATATAATGAAACGTATGTGCAGGTGGATTGTAAATACTTTCTCTATGGCCATACTATATAAGGTGCAGGTGAGGTCGGCACAGGCAGTTGTTATCAAACCGCCAGGGTAGGAGCAAATCATGTTCTGTGTGTGCAGTTCACACGCTTTAAATGTGAAATAAACTGTGACAAGGAGTGAGAGGATTTTAAATTTTGTAACATCACATTTCATATATCATATCGTCATAATAAATTTGAGCTTTAAAATACAAAATTTGAAGTAATCATGAAAAACTTTAAATTTTTTCCAACTCTATCTATATGAGCATACTATCTTTATTCATAATACAGGCGAGACATATCCTACCTATACATTAACGGTCTTATTCATAGAGAGTTAGAGTAACTTCGAAAGCTTCTTGGTTCTTAAAGAAGCGTTCAAACTCACTTTAACTCTGGGAACAAGACCGAAGTAGTTTTGGCCAGAGAAGAAGAAATTATAAGTATTGTATTTTTGCCAATGGAAATTATTTTTGCTGAAATTAATAAACGCTCGTCTTTTCCCCCAATGCTTATATTTGTAAGTGAGGAAATGTGATTCATCTTCCTCAGACGTATATATCATTCCCTCGGTTCTATTATATGCCGTGCGTTTTCTTTACAGAAATCTTCCTTTGGATACCCTTATATGCTCCTTGATAAAGTAATATATCTTATGACCACGGATTTACGGGCTTTGTGGTTGAACAAGCCAAATCTTTGCAGCCTACCTCACTACAATGCAGAAGTTCCGGGTTTCTTGCCTGGCATGCTAAAATTCCGAAAAGTATTTTCTTCCTTATTTAATATTATGGTCTGTTCTGTCTGGGATCAGCCCCAGAGAAGTTCGTTGTATAATATATTACACATAACCCAAGCGTAATTTGCTCAATTTCAGGATATACAATATGTGTGTGTCTGCCGATTATTCACATATTATGATTAACAAATTTTCTTTACATTTTTAAAAAACATATTGCTTAAGAAAATTGATAATCGATAGGACCCAGTAGAGGAGATATTGACCATTGTCAAGAACTTGTTCGGGCTTGTATTGGTAATAGGGTACCACCGACAAGTCTGCCGATGATTATAATATTACTTGGTAATATTAATGGTTTAAGAGCCAGTGATCCACTACCTGTATGTATTTGACTAGACCCGAGGTTTTGTACATTAAGACCTCTATATCTACCATACATGATATTGGTACTCACTAAGCTCAAAGTGGTGGACGCGACGAGTGCTGGGGTAAGACAGGTATCGATTTTTTATGAATTTTAAATCCATTTTTTTTATTGCAGGAGATCAGCAGACAGGCAGACGGCCCACTTGATGGACAGCGGTTACCATCGCCTATGGACATTTGCAACACCAAAGGTGCTACGAATGCGCTGCTGCTCTCTTTAGGGAGCCTGGAACCTGGTCACTAATGCCGGAACACAAATCAAGGTTGTTATGGCGACATACTCTAGACCAGGGGTGGTAGCCATCCAGTCGGGCAAATGCCCTACCACCAGGCTGTGGGTTGTTTTGTCGCCTCTTACGACAGGCCGCAGGAAGTTGTATTCTTTCTCCGTTCCTGCACGGATAAAATTTACATTTGATCATGTCTGCGATATATTTTACTTATTATTGTCTTAAAAACTTATATTGATCACGGCAGACGTCTACGTTGCCTATACACATCAATAAATAATAAAATATTAGCTACTACCCAGTCAGATGTGTATGTTTTCCGTTCCCTGATTTACAGCAATATAATTTACTTGTGATTAACTTTATCACTGTATTTAAGAAATTATTTTTTTATATATTGTATACACTAAACTTCATTAGTTAGATTTTATGTTTTTAAATCGATAGACAAACATAGTATACTAAGCTAAGTTTATGGATCACTCTAAGGCTGTCCCAGACACTCAAGTCATAGTAAATAACGGAAAATTTGTTTATAAAATTTTAAATATTATGTGAAGTTTAAAAAATAATCATACTTTTGCCTTTCAATAAACGATCGGCAATAAATTTCCCCAACTAATATGACCAACCATATTCTAGAACAAATGAATCGAATTGCTCACAGCAGTTCCCAATATACAGAGGTTACCAATTATCCATCGGACTACTATTGGAAACTAAACTTTGCCAAACTAATTTGTTGAGGAATAGGTATAAGTCTTAATTAATACCACGAACTCCTGGAGCGAGGAACCGCCCGTATTAGTGGAACAACTAGCAAATTGATTTCTAATTTTGATACATACGTAAATGGGGTCCTATTCGCAGGTGTATACTGTATATGTATTATATTCTGTGGTTGAGCGTACTAAGCCTTTGACGGCCTACTTCACTGCAACCCAGAAGTTCCGGGTTCGATTCCCGGTATAGTAAATTTCAGAAACGTATTTTCTCTGTTATTTACCATGGACTGGGTGTCTGGGATCGGCCCCAGAGTGGTCCGTTGTATATTACCCATAACACAAGCGTAGCTTGCTTAATTTGGGGATATACAATGTGTGTTTGTCTGCCGATTATTAAAAAAAATGTACTTATTGTGGTAAACATTACTCATCAACTTCACTTCACTGTTCGACTTCAAAAACTAAAAAATTTAAAATAACTTATTCCTAAAGCTATTTTTATTTTATAATATTTTATTTTTAATATATATTATCTTAAACGTCTTAAATTTATTTTATGCTTTTTAGTTTTTGAAGTCGGTTTTAAAACGAAGATTTTTTTATTTGTTACTTTTTAGTGTCTAGCTATGGGTAAGCCTACGAAAGGTGCCGAATGCCTAAAATATAGGTCCCAAGAAAAGGGAACGGAAATAAAATCATAAAATGAAAACTACTGGGCCAAACTATGTTAAACTTTTAGGGGACCAACTGGCAACTATTCCGCATCAAACTAAGGGGGAATCACGTAAATCAGATCAAAAATTTCAGTGTAGCCGGTGTATATACATAACGAAACGGAAAAATCATCAAAAATGTTCATAAAATGAAAACTACCGGGCCAAACTATGTTAATTTTTAGGGGACCAAGTGGCAACTATTCCGCATCGAACTAAAAAAAGAATCAAGTAAATCGGATCATAAATCTCAGAGTAATCGGTGTACATACATTTAAACAGACAAACTTAAAATTAAAATAAACAAATATATTAATATATCCTATTCTAATAATATATACACAATTTTATTTATAAAAGATAAAAACTACAAATAATAAATAGGTCCCAAATCACCGTCAGTTGGGAACGTTCCCAAAACGCTGGCCGCATTACCACGTTGTATGGCAACGCTTATACGTTGCCCAAAATATAGGCCAGCGTTTTGGTTTCGTGAGACATCTATCAACCGTTTTGATAGGTCTCGATAAAGGCGACGGACTTTGTAAATTTTAACTGTAAATAACCAATAAAGAGATTTCGAAATATTAAAAAAAAGACACACATACATAAAAAAAATACCGACCAAATTGAAAAACTTCTGCTTTTGGAAGTCGGTTAAAATACAATTTTCTGACTTATTTATTCTTTAAGTTTAATATTCCTTAATATTTGTGAGTACTATAAGTTTGTAAGTAGCTGCTAAATACTGTTGAATGGATTTCATGTTTAGCAATTGTTAGTGCACCGGACCAAATTAAGCCAACTTAGAACTAACTTGAAACGAAGTTATTAACTACCTAACAAGTTGCAAGGGCTTATAGTTTGTATCAGATAGTAAATTGAAACTTGGATATTAACTTAAATTACTATGAATAAAGAAAAGCTGCAAATACGCATCTCTTGATAATGGTTGCGTATTTGTAGATGAATGAATGAATGAATGAATGAATGAATAAATCTTTATTTCCACATCTTTAGATACAGGTAGTGGCATATCGACAATAGTTGGTAAACCAGTGTAACTAATATCACCATATCTGACCTACTTAAATTTAATTATATATATGATTAATTCGAGTCCCGCTACTCGAATCAAAATGCCGTTTGAATTATTATAGAATTTATTAGAACTAAATACACGTACAAATATAACCGAACACAACAAGTCCTAACTTAATGAAGAAGGTCGTAATTTAATAAAACGCGCAAAGTCCGTCACTAATATTACCGAATATACACACGTCTCGTCTTCTCTGCATAAGTCCTGGTTTTACATCCACAAATTCAAAATGTGCCCGTATTGTATTCGACTTAATCTGCCACACCTGGCTAATGATCCGGCCGCAAACGGCCATAAAAGAGTACAATAAAACAATGGGCTGGAAACAGCAGCCTGGAAACGTATGCCAATCAATAAATAAACAAAAGAAGACGACTATACGAAGAATTACAATTAGTTTAAATGCCGACAGGTAATAAATTGTGTTTTGTTTCAGATATGCAGGTGGATTTTTTTTTGTCGGGACCTGAGAATATATCGGAAATTATTCTGGAACGCTACTGAAATTTTACGTGGAGGCATGTAGAAAAAAAAGATATCTACTAATTCCTCCAATAAAATAGTCTGTCGTAAGAGACTATAAAATCAACAGCCAGGTGGTAGGGTATTTGCTCATCATCTAGATGGCACATCTGGTCAAGTCAATGCCGCCATAACATATTTGAATTGTATTCCGGCATCAATAGCCAGGTTCTAGTCCCGCTTTCATGGTTGGAAGCACATTGGTATCACTTTTGGTGTTTTTTTTTTGAGGCGGGGGAAATGCTATTTACGCACAATACGGGGTCCTGGCAAGGGATCAGACCAACATCGCATGCGATAGGGTTACTGCATGTTTTGTGGGTTACAAAGCTCGCAATCGATCAGCTTGTGTGGAGACGCCGAGATGCTGCACGGGCAGCACCCAATACCCACTAAAACCACCCTCCTCCCATGTGCCCCGCGCTTTGTTGTGTAGGAAAGGCTGAGACTTAGAACAGAGTTACGCCCAGCCAGATCCAGCGCAAAAAGTGCCTGAATGTGCCCCGGGAAGAGCACACCCACTTCGTCATACGGGGGTCGATGATCCTTTGCTCCCTAGCTAAAGGCCCCCCGCAGTGGTATTATTTCAGGGTAGGAAATCATGCGCGATCACTTTAGGTGTTTTTTTTTTTTTTTTTTTTGAGGCGAGGGAAAATGACTAACCGATTTACGCACTCTCTGGGCCGTCACTAGGAAACGGCACGAATCCAGGGGGGGCGGTAACGCTAGCAATTGTATGCTTTATTTGCGCTCCGCCCGCTATGGACTACATAGAGGAGTGTGGAGACTCCGAGCGATGCCGCACGGGCGAGCAACCTCAATACCCACTAAAAACCCCCTCCTCCCTTCGCGGCCCTGCGCTTTTGTGTGTTGGAAAGACTGAGATATAGAACATAGTTACGCAACAGTCGATCCAGCGCAATAAAGTGCTTGAAGTGTGCCCTGGGAGAACACACTCCACTACGGAACGGGGGTAGTTGTTAAATCCCTTGCTTTACCTAGTAGCTAAGGGCCCCCATCGTTCCGGATCCTAACTCAGGGAGGGAAGTAATGCGCGTACCTGCCTCTCCGGGTGCCGGC